>JACRUU010000019.1:6344511-6477011 GCA_030449085.1 Kryptopterus vitreolus | reverse complement strand
TAGAAACAACAGCTGACATGAACTCGACCAACCCCGTCAATAACCCCCCTCCCCCACACACACACACACACACACACACAATAACCCCCCCTTCCCCCACCGCCTGTCCCAGGGTTTGGTGTGATATAAGGTTTAAAACTCTTCATTACAGAAAACTGAACCTGAAAAGAGACATTTTCAATATGACGGTAGTGTCATGTTATTTGTTTAGTGTTGGTTTTTTGAAGTGTAAAATATGGGACGTGGCTCCTTTAAGAATTGTGTTCCGGTTGCTTTTCCATATAAACTGGTGATACGGTGTTTAGGTTATACGGAAGCGCTTTATTGCGTTCAGTAAAAATGCGCTTTATTGCAGTAATACGGATTTGGGAATGCGATGCGCTTGCGTAAGGATTCCATACGGTAATATACGCTAATATAGTGAGGAGATCGTACCTGTTGTGAATGCGCAGCTAGGGGGCGTAATTGGGGGGAATTTAGGAAGCGTGAGTGGATGCACTGAACGTTTCTTTATTAGTTTTTGTTGTTCAAGTTTCGTTCATTCGCACAACATGACACAGAGTGATATATATATATATATATATATATATATATATATATATATATATATATATATATATATTCACTCTCTTATTATTGGTTCTTGATTTTTAGAATCGCCAAACTACAGGAAAAAATCCTGGCAAAATTAATTTGGAGGAAATAAATTCTGTCTGGCCGGGAAACAAACCAGCGATCAGATTTTAGTCTGGGATTAAAGGAATCTTTGGGCCAGAATTGGACAGTGTGAGTCCCGGCATTAGTGTCTCGTTACGGATTTGATTCGGCGAGTGATTAATTGGAGAGGTTAGTGTGTTTGTGTGTGTGTTTATGTGTGTGTGTGTGTGTGTGTGTGTGTGTGTGTGTGTGTGTGTTTAGTGTGGGTGTCAGAGTGAAGGGAAGCAGTGTGGCAACAGAGATGCATGAATGAAACAGATGGTTTCCGACAGATGAATGGCAGATGTTTTGGAGAGAATTTTCAAAGGAACAGAACAGATGGCGATGAATTTTCATTTTTGGAGAACAAATTCACAGTACATGTGAAGGGGGATGTTAAATAACAGGGATGTCACTGAGGAGTTTAGAGGGAGAGTAATTTATGAAGGTAAACCCATTTCATCACTAAACATCAGTAAGGAAATTAGCAGTGAAGCGGCGTGCAGTCTATCAGACGCTGTTCCCGGGGCCCCGGGGCCACGCTGGCACGGACGCAACGCCGTAACTATACACTAATTGGCGGTTTTAAATGTAAGGACTAATGACTCGCGTGGAGACAGCGCAGAGATCGAGTCAGCTTAACATTTACAAAGCTGCGGCTGTTAATAGAAAAGGTATGGGAATATTTTGCGTTATCCCAGGGACAGAGGGACGCCTGAACTGCGCGTAGAAGAAGCCGCTTGTGTGTTTACAGCTGCAGCCGACATGATTTATTAGAGCGATGCGAGGGTCCGTTATGCATTTGTTATCACCGTGGCCTGGTTTTGTGCTAAAGCAGCTCATTTATTACATGTTAATGAGTTGTTGATAACGCTACACAGCGTACAGTCCTGCCAAAAATACCTGCGTTCTGCTGCGAGGCTGCCGAGGGAAGATCTCAGCTCACAGGGACGACGTCTTTTAAACAGATCAAAGTGCAGGATGAGATGGAAAATAATGGCGATTTTTGGACTCTGTTTGTGACTCTTTTGGTATTTCACATTTCATTTGCTGTCATTTGGTGTTAGAGAACAGTGTCGGGGAGTAACGAGTAACGGCGTTACGTAATATAATTACACAATAAGAGTAACAGTAATGTGGTACAGTTACAGTGAAAAAAGCATGTAAATTACAGTTACTTTTGAAAATGCTAAAGTTTACAGATCCCAAAAAAATTCATCTGCAACTCCTCCCCCACCAACCCTAACCCTATCCCTAAACCCCCCCACCTCCTCAACAATTCAATTCTGATACAGCTCAGATTCGAAAAATATATCCTAGTTTTTCCGAGGGTTCGATTTTTTTCCCTTAGAATGTTACTTACATTAAGCGCCACCTAGTGGACAAATAAAATTAGTCAAAAAGTAATCAGTTACTTTACTTTTAGAAAGTAATTGAACTGCTTAATACATTTTGAATCTGTAATTTATTACATTTCCAAACACTGCTTATAGTACAGCTTATAAATATATAACTCCCGTGTGGTGGGAAGATCCCAATATATCCAAATCCATAGAAAGCAGATCACAGAGATGTGCATCATCAAGATTTTGGGTCTCCAAAATACAAACCGAAGGCAGAATTATATGCTCCTATAAATCCAAAAACGTCCCCTGCGATCGCGTGCCTGTGGCGCCCCGTGTGGCCGAAAAAAGTACATCATTTCCACCAACAAAATGCACGAGTGAACAAGATCTCAAACCCCTCCTGATAAATCATGACATGGTTATAAATGTCCCTGTGAAGTGAGCGTTTAGTGTAATAATAGACCTTAAAAGACCTTCCTAATTCTCAGGGAATTGTAATTAAATGCATCATTAAATGTCAGAATGAACAACACCGGACCGGCGCGTCACTGTGTCACAATCTGTCACAATTATAGCAATAAAAAAATTATATAATAATAAATTACTGCGTTAATCGCAGTCTGTCCAAAACGCTCCTGGTGTTACGATGAGCTTGGATTAGAGGCGGACCAGGAGAACTCCTTCCTCTGGACGTCTTTCTATTATAATCACATGGTATTAAAGACTTCCCTTGTTTTAATTACGTTCCTGCATTTCGCAGGTCATTTCTAAAATCTCGAGCCTGCAGTGAGAGCGTGGCTTTTTAATGGACCTATGTTTGTAACCGGTGACTGCGTTGTGTTCTTTTTATTTTTTAAATGTCCACACGGACAGCAAATGGCATTTCGTCTCTTCCCTTTATCGCCTTATAAAATTTAAAAAAGGGATTACAGTGTGTTCCTGCCCTTCTTTTCTTCCCTGTTAAAAGGATCTTCCCTCGGGTCACGGGGGGGTCTGTGCCTATCTCAGGCGTCTATGGGCATTAAGGTAGGATACACCCAACCCATCACAGGGCACACATACACACACACACACAATCACACACATTCATACACTAGGGACAATTTTCCAAGGTGCCAATCAACCTAGCGTGCATGTTTTTGGGACAGAGGAGGAAACCGGAGAACCCGGAGAAAAACCCTAAAGGGGAAATACAGCACGTTAAACTTAAAGTGCACTGATGAGACATCAAAGTACATCATGACCCAAAATACAACAAAAACATGAAAGTAATGCAGCATCCATGAAAAATATAAATATAGAAATGATGTAAACAAGTATTTTAACTTAAATGATTTTAAACCAACAATGACAATAGTTTAAAGAGAGCTTAAAAGAAACCCACCTATCCCATGTGGAGACAACGCAAAAAGGGAAGAGGCGTGGCAAAGACAGGAAACAGATTAATGCTGCTGAATACATTTAAAGAGGGCGGAGCCTACACACACACACACACACACACACACACACATCAGATATATAAATTGAACATCTTTTTGTGTAATTCTATGATTGACACAAACATTATTTTCTCCAGCTGTTACATTAAATCTGCAAGATGTCGTGAATGTCTTTGTACATCTCGTTAGGAAGCATGTGATTAGCTTTCGCCTCTCCTAGCGTGCTAGCATTTGTTCATGAGGTAGATCAGGAGTGTGAAACTCCACATCAGTATTATGGGGTGTTCCTCGAATGGCCAAGTGTAACTATAAGACAGTATACAGTGTGTGATGTGCGACGTCGCCTCATAACACAAAACACACACAGCGCTTTTCCTCTTTCAAACACAAACACGTTTTCACTTTCACATCTGGGAAGTGTCTTACATCTAATTTTCACTTCCTGGACATTTTGGGATAATTTGACGGAAATTCTACTTGTTGGAAAAATGGCCCTGGGTAAATGGTGTTACACTGCACTCTAGTGGCGGGATGCCGTCACTTGGCGGGTAACTTAGTGGAGTGCATTGTGGGAGATGTAGTTTATTGTCAGTGCACGCTTTAAAGCCTTATTTTAAAACAATCATACACCTTTTAACCTCTTACAGGACACATAACATGACGTGGCAGGACACATTCGGCCCGCGGGACGCCTCGAGTTTGACACGTGTGAGTCGGAGGAATTAACGTTGCTAAAGGAAGGATGGTAATACGAGCTAGTGAGCAGAAATTAGTCGCAATAAAAGTGAAAGATGATGGTGAAATCGTAACGGCGCGTTCGAACTCGTCTCAATCCCAGAGCATGTGCTGAACAGAATCTGATTAACGTTTGTCTCCCACAAGTCTTTATTTAAATGAGTGGAGAATCATTTCCTATCCATGCACTTCCTCTTTCCCCCTGCAGGCTTTATTAGGTATCTGATTGAGCAATGCTGTGTAGGCATATTTTTATTTCTCCCCCCCTTTGATTAAATAATGAGTTCTCGGTTGAAGTCGTACGCAGCGGCTTTTCTCTCACGCTCACATGCGCGTCGATACATTAAAAAAGAGATTAGCGCTTCCTTTTTTATCGCAGAATACGTCTTTAACAACTTTGGACGGATTGCAAATTAGCGCTTACTAAGCATTTTGGAGAACAGTATGTAATTATTATTATTACTATTATTACCATTATTATTATTATTATTATTATTATTATTATTATTATTACCGCTAAATCTACCCTACCGCTTTATCGGATCTTCCCTCGGGTCACGTGGAGTATGTGTCTATCTCAGGCATATATGGGACATTAAGGCAGGATACACCCTGGATGGAATGCCAACCCATCACACACACACACACACACACACACACACACACACACACACACACACACGGAAACCGGGAGAACCCGGAGAAAAAACCCCTGAGGCATGGGGAGAAACATGCACAAACTCCACACACATATGGCCGAATTGAAGCCCGAAAAAAACAAAACCCTGGAGGTGTGAGACAAACATGCTGACCACTAAACCACCGTGACTCGTATTATTATTATTATTATTATTATTATTATTATTGTTATTATTATTGCTATTATTATTATTGTTATTATTATTATATTATGCATACATGCCTTCCAGGAATATGTTCAGTATATTTTTGTAGAAGGTTTTGAAACTGAAAAGTAACACTTTGTGTTATTTTCTTTGCCCAGATAGAAGTTCACTTCTGATAGATATAACAGAAATCATTTCACCCACTGGTATTTCTCACGGGCAAGAACATGATCAACTACAGGGGGATGAACTTTAAGGCGAAAAGTGAAAAATTACTTCATACAGAGTATGTGTTTGAGGGTGCGATGACTGATCATCTTGGTCCTTAATCCTGACTTTTTGTTTTAACTCTTTATTTATTACTAAAATAATTTTTATATTATATTTTTTTCCTGAACTAGTGGTGACTATATATATATATATATGGGGGGGCATGGTGGCTTAGTGGTTAGCATGTTCGTCTCACACCTCCAGGATCCGGGTTCGATTCCCGTCTCGGCCGTGTCTCAGGGGGTTTTTCTCCTGGTTCTCCGGTTTCCTCCCCCAGGTCCAAAAACATGCACGGTAGGTTGATTGGCACCTTGGAAAATTGTCCCTAGTGTATGAATGTGTGTGTGAATGTGTGTGTGTGTGTGTGTGTGTGTGTGTGTGTGTGTGTGTGGTGTGCCCTGCGATGGGTTGGCATCCAGGGTGTATCCTGCCTTAATGCCCATAGACGCCTGAGATAGACACAGACTACCCGTGACCCGAGGGAAGATCGGATATAGCGCTAGAAGATGAATGAATGAATGAATGAATGAATGAATATATATATATATATATATATATATATATATATATATATATATATATATATATATATCCTATATAGTTGTTCATGGTATGGATTTATTTGTGGCAATTGCTGTCTCGTAACTATGTTGGTATAAGATATAAGCTATAAAAGCAGAAGCATTCCTGAATGCTGCACTTAGAAAAAGTTATAAAAAACAATAACAGTACATATTTAAAATGAAGAAACAGTATAAAATAATACAGTCATGTATTACAGTAAGTTCTGTATTTACCATGGAATGTGGTGGTTAATACATGTGTGTGGATGGTGGGAGGAGAAGGAGGAGGAGGAGGAGGGAATTGGACATTACTTGGGTTATTACACTCATTTGCTATGCTATGTGTTCGTTAAGCTCCGTGACTTCCTAGGGTGTGTATGTATATATATTATATATATATATATATATATATATATATATATATATATATATATATATATATATATATATATATATATATATATATATATATATATATATAACCTATAAATATAAGATATATAAACACCACAAGGGGCACGGTGGTTTAGTGTGGTTAGTCACGTTCGCCTCACACCAACAGGGTCCGGGTTCGATTCCCGTCTCGATCCATGTGTGTGTGTGGAGTTTGTGCATGTTCTCCCCCCGTGTCTCAGAGAGTTTTTCTCCGGGTTCTCCGGTTTCCTCCTCGCGATCTAAAAACATGCACGGTAGACGCCTGAGATAGACAAAGATCGGATAAAAGAGGTAAAAGATGAATGAATGAATGAATACACACACACACACCACACACATATATATATATATATATATATATATATATATATATATATATATATATATATATATGCGTTTCTTCCTGCGTCTACTCCTGCGTTTGGTCCTGCGTCTGCTCCTGTGTTTCTTTCTGCGTTTCTTCCTGCGTTTGCTCTTGCGTTTGCTCTTGCGTTTCTTCCTGCGTCTCCTGCGCTCTGCTCCTGCGTTTGCTCTTGCTTTGCCTGCGTTTCTTCCTGCTCTGCTCCTGCGTGCTGCTCCTGCGTTGCTGCTCTTGCTTTGCTCCTGCGTTTCTTCCTGCGTTTGCTCCTGCGTCTGCTCCTGCGTTTCTGCTCCTGCGTCTGCTCCTGCGTCTGCTCCTGCGTCTGCTGCTCTTGCGTCTTGCTCTTGCTCCTTGCGTCTGCTGCGTTTCTGCCTGCATCTGCTCCTGCGTCTGCTCCTGCGTCTGCTCCTGCGTCTGCTCCTGCGTCTGCTCCTGCGTTTGCTCCTTGCGTTTGCTCCTTCGTTTTGCTCCTGCGTTTCTTCCTGCGTTTGCTCCTGCGTTTGCTCCTGCTGGATGTGGGTGGGTGGCAGTGCCAGCTGCAGCTCAGGTCCAATAAATCATCTGTTCGCATGTGCCAGTGGCAGCCAGTACAGCAGAATGCTCCATTATTCCTCCTCCTGGCGTTGACAAATGGCTGGCGGAGAGTTCGCAGGACAGAATGGCAGTTTGTGTAAATTGTTTCACTTTTTTTTTTCTGTGTGGTGCTTTTTTTCTTTTTTTTTCCCTTTTCCTTCCCTTTACTTAGAACATCTCTCTCTCTCTCTCTCTCTCTCTCTCTCTCTCTCTCGTCCAGCCTTCACTAATTCACTCCTCCACCTCCTCCACCTCCTCCACCTCCTTCACTACTCCACATCCTTCACTCCTTCACTCCGCCGCCTTCTTTAATCCTCCACCTCGTTCACTCGTTCACTACTCCACCTCCTTCACTTCTTCACTACTCCACCTCCTTCACTCCTCTGCCTCCTTCACTACTTCACCTCCTTCACTCGTTCACTACTCCACCTCCATCACTCCTTCAATCCTCCACCTCCTTCACTCCTTCACTCCTCCGCCTTCTTTACTCCTCCACCTCCTTCACTCGTTCACATCTCCACCTCCTTCACTCCTTCACTTCTCCGCCTCCTTCACTACTCCACCTCCTTCACTCCTCCTCACTCCTCCTCCTCCGCCTTCTTTACTCCTCCACCTCGTTCACTCGTTCACTACTCCACCTCCTTCACTCCTTCAATCCTCCACCTCCTTCACTCCTTCACTCCTCCGCCTTCTTTACTCCTCCACCTCGTTCACTCCTTCACTACTCCACCTCCTTCACTCCTTCACTCCTCCTCCTCCAACCCTCCCGACTCCTTCACTCCTCCACCTTCACTCCTCTGCCTCCTTCACTCCTCCACCTTCACTCCTCCACTCCTCTCCTTCACTCCTTCACTTCCACTCCTCTGCCTCCTTCACTCCTTCACTCCTCCACTCCTCTGCCTCCTTCACCTTCACTACTCACTCCTTCACTCCAGTTATAGGGGAAAGTAACTTGTTCATTTCTGATGTTTTTCATCAGCCAATCATGTTGCAGATGTATAATGCAATAATCATCACAAACTCCCTGCAAACGGGTCGTAGAAGAATGGAATAAGAACATAAATATATGTAAATATACATAAATATAAATACATACATATGTAAAAAAAAAAGATATATATTTAATAAAATAAATATATATTTATTATTTGTTAAATATATAATAAAGGAGTAATTATTTAAAATATTTTTGTATTAAAGATATTTAATAAAGAAATCTTGAAAATATTTATATATATATATTTAATTCAGATCTTTCCTACACAATGTAGTAATGGACTGCTATTTTGAATGATTATATTTATCCACATTTGTATAGCGAGTCATACAGAAAGCGAAAAATCTTCTCCTCTGATCTTTCATATCAAAACAAGGAAAGTAAAGCTGTGGATGAAAGAAGGCGCAGACTGAGACGTCCCGCAGGACCTTGTTGTTATTGATCGTGGCCGGTCTTTTTCTCGCCGCTCTGTATTGTTCTCTTTTGTCCATTTGGCTTTAACATGCAAATCCTATAAGATGCTTGTCTCTCAACCCTATCCGGCGTAATCCCCCTATTCTCATTCCAGCCCTCATTTAGTGCCGCACACATTAAATGCGATGATTGATGATGTATCGATCAGGAAGCTTTTTTCTCCCAGGTGCTGAGTCAACAACAATCACACGCCTTTATCTTTACTAAACACCTTGCCAAACAAACAATTATTTTACTTTGGGGGGAAAAAAACCCTGATTGTTTTCAGGAGGTTGAAATCTATTTGTTTTAATGTGTGTGTGTGTGTGTGTGTGTGTGTGTGTGTGTGTGTGTGTGTGTGTGTGTGTGTGTGTGTAGTACAAAAAAAAGAACAATATTTTATTTACGCATTTGTTTCTTAACATTCAGATCTTAAATAGCAGTGATTTAGATCGTGATTTGTTTGTTCGTACCAGAAAAGTTGGTTTGATGACTTTTAAAATATAAGTCTATAAGTGAAATCTGGTATAAACTGGGGGCACGGTGGTTTAGTGTTTAGCACGTTCGCCTCACACCGCCAGGGTCCGGGTTCGATTCCCGTCTCGGCCATGTGTGTGTGGAGTTTGTGCATGTTCTCCCCGTGCCTCAGGGGGTTTTTCTCCTCCTTTTCTCCGGGTTCTCCGGTTTTCCTCCCCCCGGTCCAAAAACATGCACGGTAGGTTGATTGGCACCTTGGAAAAATTATCCCTAGTGTGTGAATGTGTGTGTGAGTGTGTGTGTGCCCTGCGATGGGTTGGCATTCCATCCAGGGTGTATCCTGCCTTAATGCCCATAGACACCTGAGATAGGCACAGACTCCCCGTGACCCGAGGAAGATCGGATATAACGGTAGAAGATGAATGAATGAATGAATGGTATAAACTGTGATTTTATGGGTAACTGAAGGAAATAGTTTTACTAATGAGTCGTCAACCGGTGACCCCTAGAGGATCCGCGGCGGTACTGCAGGGGGCCCGCTATTTAATGTCGAATAACAAATAATTAAAAATAAATAAATAAACATGGTTAAAAATATCATGAGACAAATCAAATTAAAAAAAAAAAATTATTACATTAAAGGTCTATTAAATGTTTAAATTGTAAAAGTTTATTAGTAGAAGCTAATGTACATATAAATGCATTATCGTCCACCTGAAAGTATATTAAAACAAATAAATAAATAAATTATAGCTTTAAATAACTTAACTGTGATTTTAATTGCAAAACATGTTTGTTACTATGCAAAAACCTATGCGTTAAATTATCCAAACAGTGATGTATGTACAGCATGACGCTTATATAATAGACACTGGTCATATAATATAACCAGTGATTCTGTCCCTTAGGGGCACGGTGGTTTAGTGGTTAGCACGTTCGTCTCACACCACCAGGGTCCGGGTTCGATTGCCGTCTCGGCCATGTGTGTGTGTGTGTTTGCAGTGTTGCATGTTCTCCCCGTGCCTCAGGGGGTTTTTCTCCGGGTTCTCCGGTTTCCTCCCGGTCCAAAAACATGCACGGTAGGTTGATTGGCGCCTTGGAAAATTGTCCCTAGTGTGTGAATGTGTGTGTGAATGTGTGTGTGTGTGTGTGTGTGTGTGTGCCCTGCGATGGGTTTGCATTCCATCCAGGGTGTATCCTGCCTTAATGCCCATAGATACCTGAGATAGGCGCAGGCTCCCCGTGACCCGAGAAGATCGGATAAAGCGGTAGAAGATGAATGAATGAATGAATGAATGAATGAATGATTCTGTCCCTATTAATATCAGTGTATTATGTTTAACACATTTTGTATCAATCTTCAGTTCCTTTTTTAAAACTTAAATTAAATTTCATCTAAAATGATCTCACTTTCGAAGGGCAGGATTTTTTTTTCTCTGCACTTCGCTTTCACGTGGATTTTCTCCTTCATCCCTCCTTCATCTCTTTTGTCCTGCTTATGATGTGGTCCAAATGGTTTGATAAGCATCAGCTTGATCTGGTTCTTACGTTCATCCCTTCCTGCTGTTTTCCTGCAAGGAGTGCTTTGTGTGATCGCTTCCATGCCAAGGAGCGATTCGTGTGTTAACTGAGGTAAGCGAGGGGGATGAATGGGGTGTGATTTGGTCCCCGATAAGAGGCTAAAAGCTTGAGCTCCCAGTTGTGACTGTGCATTTAACATTTCAGGATCAAAATCCCATTATATAATTGCACCATGACAGCGGGGTGAGGTTGTTTAGTACGTGCTGGGAAAAGAAATGTCCCATGGAGGAAAACTGTGGTGCCACTGACATCCATTATCTCTCTCTCTCTCTCTCTCTCTCTCTCTCTCTCTCTCTCGCTCGCCTCTCCATCGCTCGCTCGCTTTCTCACTGCATTTTATTCTCATTCTATCACTCCTTCTGTGGCCTGGCCCAGTTGATCTGTAGCTGTTAGACGCCCGGCATCACTGCAAAATGTCTTATTACGACCTGTCACTCGACTCCACCGACACGCTCTCCCCTGTGCTCTCGCCCCAATTCTGCCACAAAACACCACCGCGTTTCAACCAACACTGTTCCAGGAGTTGTTTAGGAAAAGATTAAAAAAAGAAAACGATTGGAATAATCATAAGGGAGCAGAAATAGATGGAGTTAAACAGAGGAAAAAGGGCAGCAGATGAAAAGAAGGACCGCAGAGAGAAAATCCAAATATTTTATCAAACACATCCTTCTGGCACCATTTTTTTTTGTTTTGTTGGTATTAATGTTATGGCCTTGTTGTTTGGGTCTTGTTGTTTCCCAGAGACCCCACTGGTGCAATGTCGTGCAAAAAAAAACATTTAAAATGGACCGTTTTTTTACCGTTTCATTTGTATTATTTAATAAATATTAACCGCAACATTTCTGTTTTTTTCCTACAACATTTTGTTTTTTTTCCATTTCCAAGTTTTATGCATTATTGTGTTTTGATCTTGTTTTTTTCTTCTTTTCTATCGTTTACACTCTTGATTTTCCTCATTCAATTTCCTCAAATTCTGCCTTTTTAGCTTCATGACTTTGGATTTTACTTCTTGATTTTTTGATAAAGCATGCACAATTTTTATCCTCTTTGTTTTATCATTTAATATCATTAAAAATGAGATTTTAAAATACTGTGCATGGAAAATATCTTTATCATCAAAAAGCCGGACTTTCTGCTTTATTCATTTTCATTTATTCACGGTGTAGAAATGACCATTATTTTTATTCTTTTTTTTATATTATTAGTATTATAATATAATAATAATAATAATCCCAATTATATCATTTTTGTAATCACTCATTTTGGTGTCTAATCGTCTGATTGTGCGTCTGAGAAAATGTTTTGGGTGCTCACAGAGCGCCCCCTAGTGCTCTCAGTGGGTCATAGGTTAGTTTGAGATGGGGGTGGGTTTTAGGGCCGGGGCAAGATGAATTCTGCAGGCTGGACTTTCTCTTGGAATAAATCATCCATGGGACAGAGACATAAGTCAGGCCATGAGAAGTGCTGAGTCTGCACTGCTCCGTGTGAACATCAGGAGAAACGCTGTAGTGTGGGTTTCAGGATGCTGTGGTGAACCTGTGAGACGCGTCAACCTTGTTATCAGTTACTGTGTCCTTCATTTGGCCTTCAAAAGTAACATGTGTACAATCCTAAACTGTTCTGTATCGAGATGTGATGAGATGTTTATCAGTGATGCATGAACATGCTGTAAAACACATGACCTTCACAAGACCTTGCTTCACGGTCCAGAAGGGAGCTCATGATGTGTGTCGCATCTTTTCACATATCGTGTCAAAATACACTCTGTGGAATAGAAAAATAAACGCTTGTGTCTGAAACACCACAAGGACAGAAGATGTTCAGTGTTTTCCTGGCCACTTTGCTCCACTTCTGCAAAAACTGCAGAGTCGGGAAAATAAAAACCACGGACACTGAGCAGCTCGTGGCAGAGATTCGGGTCTTCACCTGCAGTGTTATTCCCAGCGTGGGTCACATGACTGCACTCTGCTGTGAGATACACACCTGCTCCAGTAAATAAGAAACTCTGTTAATTAAATTCATAGAGAATGTTGGTGAGGGGCACGGTGATTTAGTGGTTAGTACGTTCGTCTCACACCTCCAGGATCCGGGTTCGATTCCCGTCTCGGCCAAGTGTGTGTGGAGTTTGTGCATGTTCTCCCCGTGTCTCAGGGGGTTTTTCTCTGGGTTCTCCGGTTTCCTTCCCGGTCCAAAAACATGCACGGTAGGTTGATTGGCACCTTGGAAAATTGTCCCTAGTGTATGAATGTGTGTGTGTGTGTGTCCTGCGATGGGTTGGCATTCCATCCAGGGTGTATCCTGCCTTAATGCCCATAGACGCCAGAGATAGACACAGACTCCCCGTGACCCGAGGGAAGATCGGATATAGCGGTAGAAGATGAATGAATGAATGAATGAATGAGAATAGTGAAAGTCAGAGAGAAGAAGTAAAGGAAAAATAAATACCATTCTGCCAGGTGTAATGCCAACACAGGAAGGAATCCGTACCATCTGCCTTTGAGGTATTCAAGCCTTCCATCTGCACCAAGCCTGATTTAGTCCTCTGCACTAATGATTTTTGGTGTAATTATCAGTTTGGGATTTGGCAATGTCTACTGTTTTTGAAGAAAATTTAGCCTTAAAGCTGACCTTCTCAGAGAGTGTTATAGTGTATATATAGTGTATATATGGTGTATTTATAGTGTATATAGTGTATATATAGTGTATATATAGTGTATATACGGTGTATATATGGTGTATTTATAGTGTATCTATAGTGTATAGTGCATTTATATAGTGCATTGCTGTGTACAGCTTCACTAAAATCTGATATATATATATATATATATATATATATATATATATATATATATATATATATATATATATATAATATAAGAAAGAAAACAAATATTTATAGTTTCATTTAAACAACAAGATTTTATTTTTAATGCATGATTAGTATAGACTGTTCCCCTTGTATAGTCAATCAATTTATTTATTGTACTTATTTTAAAAACAGCACCCCGTGATAAAATGTGTTGTAAATGCATCAAATCTTACTCAGCAATATTCTGATGTTCAAAGAAATAAATCGTTTCCGTAACCAGCTGCATATTAAATCCCCTTCATCCACCACGAAAAAAAAAATTCAATGTTCAGAAAAGGATTTAAGATCTAAAACGTGAAGGATATTTGTATATGTATATATCGTTCAACTCCTTTATCTTTCATTATCATATTTATTCTCATCTTCTCATTTATTCTCATCTTTATTCTCATTTACTCTCATTTTAGATGAAGGAGTTCAATAGATGTAATAATTATTCTACATTAGATTTTCAGTGTGTGTGTCGCACTGCTTTTCATATTTCTTATATTCTTTTATTCATGGTTTATTTCCTGACGTGGATTTGGTTGATTTTGGTTGTTGGAATGTTTCCTCACGTAATCATTCGCCCAGTTTACGAGATTTACCAAGGCGTCCAGCATCAGGCAGTTTATATCCATATTCACATGGATCTGCTCATGATAGTTCATCACGGGGAAGATGAGGTTCATGGGGACACCTGTGAGATGACTACACTTTATCATCTGAATACACACACACACACACACACACATACACACACCCACACACACACACACACACACACACACACACACACACACATACACACACAGTACAGTCAGTTTTAGTCTCAGTGATGTTGAATATTATAGTGATGTACGTTACAATAAAATAACTCACTCTCTCTCGGATGTTTTTGCTTGTGTAGACGTTCTGAAAATTCTCCCTCGTTATTGGACATACACAGTCAAAGCCTGTGATTAAAACCACTTGCGGAATTCCTGTGACATTGATAGGAAAAATCATAATTATTATTATTATATTACGGTTACAAGACATGAAACAATCACAAAGAGCAATTTAAAATAATAAATCGTTGTCCAATGATACATTTCTATTGTCTTTGAAAGGTACATATAAACAAAGGTACATATATACAATTTAACTGTACATCTGATCTCTGTGGAATATTTTTGTCGTAATAATTTTGAGGCAACATTAATATTGAAATACAAGAATAACACATTGAAATTTCAAACTTTATGTGACACATATATATTCATGACATGCAGTGAAATGCTTTAGGTTATAAACCCTGAGTTTACCTGATGGAAACGAGGATACATTTGTGTAAATGAACAGACTCACCCATACTGCTCGCCATTTCTCTGATAGTCTTCCATTTTTGGAGAAAATCTTTGTCCATCACTGAAATCCTGTCGGCTGCAATAACGTTCACCAGGCAGTGCATCTGATCACTCAGGCCCGGGTTTGGATTGTAATAATCATTCTTTTCAGACAACGGAGCTTTAGAGCTGAACTGTAAAAAAAAGAAATAAAAATAGTGATCTAGTGTTTGTGTTACATTCAGTACTGTATCACTGATTCAGATGATTTTCCAGATCCACTGGTTTTATAGTGACTGTTTTTATAGTGACTATAGTGAGATTTCATCTTGTCTTTACCTTGTATCCCACTTTCATGTGACCTTTTAAAGCATTGATGACATCTTTTGTGTTCACGCCGTCTGTTCCTGTTGGTTCTGCTCCCATTATATCATAGAAGGCAAAAGGAAACGTACCGTCTTCAATGTCAAGTCTGTAACGTTCAAACTGGGAATAGTGGAGAAAAAGAGATGATTTACAAAATGTATTTTGTTCAGTGTATCACACACACACACACACACACACACACACACACAACATCAAACACAACAGGAAGTGTGTAATCTCACAGTCAGAGTGTAATTCATTTTAGATCTTGCAGCAGCCAGGCAGTTGACAAATAAACGTCCTTCAAAGATGGTCCTGATGGTGTTTATGACGCTGGATTTTCCTGCTCCGGCTAATCCATACAAGAGGAAGTTCAGCTGTTTGACTGAGCGATTACAAATTTGAAATGTCTGGAGATCATGAAACATTTCATCTTGTCTGAGGAAAGAAAATGTAAAATTGCATCGGGTTTTGTATTTGTTTATACACTGTATCATCTATTCACTCATTTATTATCTCAGGTTAAAATATAAAGGACTGAAGCATAATGATACCTGTCCCATTTCACTTCTCTCCATTGTTTCATTTCTGTAATGAATAATATAAAAGTTATATATTACACAATATTTCATATTTTTCCAAAAGTTGCACAATTGCATTATTAAATAATTAAAATAATTTATAAATTCATCATCACAATCACAGGTTATTTGCATGATTATTGTTATCTATTATTTCTTGTTCATTTTCTATTATTTCAGGTAATAATGTAATGTTACTTGCCGACTCTGATGACAGCGGAGCAGGACATAAAACCCCACATGTTGCTCAGAGTGAGAGTGTATTTCCCTTCATCATTCTCATCAGCATTTGTAATTTCCAAAGAACACATTGTACCAATTGTTTTCAGGCTGTGTTTACCCTCTTTACATAACAATTTACTGCCATCTTTTTCCCACTTTGCAGTTATATAATCTGTGTTTGCTTTACATTGAAGTACAATGTTTTGTCCTTTTGTAACAGTTTTGTGAGCAAGAACCGTCACAAATTCTGTTAGAAAAATAAGGTAGAAAAACTTTCTGAATGATACATTTCATTTACTCTCTCTCTCTCTCTCTCTCTCTCTCTCTCTCTCTCTCTCTCTCTCTCTCTCTCTCTCCTCTGCTATCTATATATATATATATATATATATATATATATATATATATATATATATATATCATACAGTGTCAGGGAGTAATTATTTACATGTATCGGTGTTACGTAATTTAATTGCAAAATAAAAGTAATAGGAATTCATTACAGTTACAGCAAAAAAACATATCTGTAATTAAATAACAGACAATTTAAAACTTTTTATCCGCACCCCCATACCCCCCCATAACCTATTACATTTCCAAAGTAACCTTTGCAACACTATATATATATATATATGATATATTATATTATATGAAATTTGTCTAATGTCTATATATATATATATATATATATGTGTGTGTATATAGACACTACTGTCCTATTCAACATACTGAAATATAAAAGTAAGTCAGTTTGTGTTACATACCAGGTTTTGGGTTTACAAAAGTTTCATATTCGGAATCTATTTGAAAGAAATATACACATATGAGAATCTCTTATCATTTACAGATAATTTAACTATAAAGAGAATGAAGGCGACACTTTTTAGTATTATATATATATATATATATATATATATATATATATATATATACAATCTATACATATTATCTTACTTACCTCTATACATAAAATCACTTACCTCTTGTGTTACCACCCGTGTGTGTGTGTGTGTGTGTGTGTGTGTGTGTGTGTGTGTGTGTGTGTGTGTGTGTGTGTGTGTGTGTGTGTGTGTGTGATGTTCATGTGCCTTTTAACTGTCCCGAGCCCAGAGTAGAATTGTGAAATAGAAAGTGAAAGAATCTGTTGTTATCTGTGATTATTGTCGCTTGTTTCACATTGAGTTATTTTTTATGTAAGCTGAATCATTATTACACGATAGACTGCATAGTTTCTCTTCAGTGTGATCTTTAACACTTGTTTTCTTCAGACCTAAAGGAGAGAAAAAGGATCGTGTGCAGTCTGAATAAAGAATTCCCATTCACAATCGTTTCCATATTCCATATTTATTCCCTTTCTACATGTTGTATAATCAGCTTCTATTGATGAATTATTATTATTCATACTGATCAGAAGATAAAGAGAAATGAATATCTGCTCTTATCTGATCATTATGAGAGAAAATGCAGGTAAACAAGAACATTGAAATGCAGTTTAACAAGCTGAACGCAGGAGGGAACAGCAGCGCCCTAAATTAATCATTTACATTTATATATCTGACCTGTCTTCATATTTCTCTAAAAGGTCTATCAATGATTTCATCAGGTCATCAAATATTCATCCAGTAATAAATTGAATGTAAACTATTTAGAATAAAGTATTGGGACACTTCTTTAAAAAGGTTCAACTTCACACAACATTACACCCAGGACTGTACAAAACTCAACAAAAAGGGAAAAAACATTTAAAAATTAGTTTGGAAAAAGGAGGCACGGTGGTTTAGTGATTAGCACGTTCGTCTAACACCGCCAGGGTCCGGGTTCGATTCCCGTCTCGGCCATGTGTGTGTGGAGTTTGTGCATGTTCTCCCCGTGCCTCAGGAGGTTTCTCTCTGGGTTCTCCGGTTTCCTACCCCGGTCCAAAAACATGCACGGTAGGTTGATTGGCACCTTGGAAAATTGTCCCTAGTGTCTGAATGTATGTGTGTGTGTGTGTGTGTGTGTGTGTGTGTGTGTGTGTGTGTGTGTGCCCTGCGATGGGTTGGCGATGGGATGCCCATAGACGCCTGAGATAGACACAGACTCCCGTGACCCGAGGGAAGATCAGAAAGCGGTAGAAGATGAATGAATGAAAGAATGAATGACGTTTGGAAATAAAAAAGCCAAGTGCACATGTATGAAGTGGGTTGTTGCGGGTAGGGTGGGGTGGGGGACACACGACAATACACACTTAACAGTAGCACCGACATTTCAGGGTGTCGAATTTTGGTGTCATTACCAGTTTGGTAATTTTGGTGTCATTAACAGTTTGGGAATTTTTGGTGTCATTACCAGTTTGGGAATTTTTGATTTCATTACCAGTTTGGGAATTTTGGTGTCATTACCAGTTTGGGAATTTTTGATTTCATTAACAGTTTGGGAATTGGGAATGCCTGCTGTTTTTGTAGAAACTGGTTTAGCCTTAAAGAGAAAAGTCTCCCGCTGATCTTCACACCAAAGAACGTCACGGCTGTTTGAGCTGCCATCATCAGGAGGTCTCGTCATTCCACAACATGTATGATCACTGTGTTTCTTCATTATTACACATTCTTATTTTAATCGTCTGAGCTGATGAGTTGTAAAATGACGTAACGCCTGATGCAAACAATTGTAGACTCGCCAGAGACAGAGTTCTGAACCACCACCATTTATTATATAATAATTACTCACAAAATTAATTCATACATTTATCTCAAACTAAAAGTCTATCAAGAAATCAAAGAATTAATTTACTTAGTAGTGTTACAAAGAGTGTTATAGTGTATATAGTGTGTATATATAGTGTATATATAGTGTGTATATAGTGTGTATATAGTGTGTATATAGTGTGTATAGTATATAGTGTGTATATAGTGTATATATAGTGTATATATAGTGTGTATATAGTGTATATATAGTGTATATAGTGTATATATAGTGTTATAGTGTTACAGAGACAGAAATCTTAATTTCATTTATTGTTGCACATCTGCTGTATCGCATTTCTGTAATGTCTTATGCAGTTTCACTAAAATCAGATTTATATATATAATATAAAGAAATCAACTATTTATAGTTTCATTTAAACAAGAAGATTTGATTAGATTTTTAAATACATGATTAATATAGCCTGTTCCCCCTGTACAGTCAATTAATGTATTTATTGTATTTATTTTACCTGTTTATTACTATAATTTATAATACCAACACACCATGATAAATGTCTTATAAATATATATTCTGATATCCAGCGGTGGGCTGTCAGGGCCTGCAAAGCCTTCTCTGCTGGCCTAAGAAATATCTGAATCACAAACTGATATTACTTATATTTTGTCGATCAGTACTTGTTCAGTAATTCCAAATGGTCTATTCGATCCTTTCATATCCGCCATTAACAAATATCGTTGCTTTTCCGATGCTTGTGCAGCTTCCAGACATGTATTTTCATATTAAAGTTTTTAACCAATCACATTTCAGCATTCATCATTTGTTGCCAGGCAGAGTCAAAGTCAGAGACGTCTGTCCGGCCTTCACAATCCATTCTGCAGCGCCTCTAACACAGAATAAACGCATAAAATCAGATTTTGAGTTGGTGTCACCAGCGCATTCTAGCAGGCGTATGATGTCACCGTATTCGGAGCCGTTGATTGGATAGTCTAGATTGGGTCCAATTGAGCTATTTTTGTCGCCCCCTAATAAAGAAAAAACAGATGAAGTGGCAGATTTACTTTCAAGGCCATTTTCAAGTCTAACTTTTCAAGAAAAGCCGGACATTGTTAAGAAAGTCTGGACACTCCCAAAGCTCGCCTGTCACGACCAGGAAGAGGATTTGTCCGCCTCTTTCACGTTAACAACTGCTTTTGAGGAAAGAGAGGAGGATGGAGTTTGTTTACAAATAATCCGATATTTTTGTGAGTAAAATGCTGCTGTTTTCCTAAATTATATTGCAAGGTTATTATTGATGTTTCTTATGTGGGTCACGGATGGAGCTGCAGTAGAATACATGTCTGGAGCTGCAGTAGTTTGCCCCTGGTTTGTTTATTCTTAAGATGTTTTTTATAACCATCAATTCAGACGGAGAATTACTGAAGGCATAGGTGTGAAATGCACGGTCCGCTACTGCTGATATCCCACAACAAACCATTTCTGTATAAATCAAATCCCTTTCATCCACCAAAAAAACAAAAATCAAATGTAATAAACTTTAAATGTTCAGAACAGGATTTAATATCTAAAACGTGAATTTATATTGGTATACGTGTGTATCGTTAAACTCCTTTATCTTTCATTATCATATTTATTATCATCATTTTAGATGAAGGAGTTGTAATAATGTAGATGTAATAATTATTCTACATTAGATTTTCAGTGTGTGTGTCGCACTGCTTTTCATATTTCTTATATTCTTTTATTCATGGTTTATTTCCTGATGTGGATTTGGTTGATTTTGGTTGTTGGAATGTTTCCTCACGTAATCATTCGCCCAGTTTACGAGATTTACCAAGGCGTCCAGCATCAGGCAGTTTATATCCATATTCACATGGATCTGATCATGATAGTTCATCACGGGGAAGATGCGGTTCATGGGGACACCTGTGAGATGACTACACTTTATCATCTGAATACACACACACACACACATACACACAAACACACACACACACACACAAACACACACACACACACACACACACACACACACACACACAGTACAGTCAGTTTTAGTTTCAGTGTTGTTGAATATTATAGTGATGTACGTTACAGTCTCACTCCAATAAAATAACTCACATTTTCTCTGATTTTTTTGCTTGTGTAGATGCTCTGCACATTCTCCCTTGTTATTGGACAGGTGCAGTCAATTCTGGTGAATAAAATCACTTGCGGAATTCCTGTAACATCGACCGGAAAAATCATTCATTCATTCATCTTCTAGCGCTTTATCCGATCTTCCCTCGGGTCACGGGGAGTCTGTCTCTATCTCAGGCGTCTATGGGCATTAAGGCAGGATACACCCAGTATGGAATGCCAACCCATCACACACACACACACACACACACACACACACACACATTCATACACTAGTGACAATTTTTCAAGGTGCCAATCAACCTACCGTGCATGTTTTTGGACCGGGGGAAAAACCCCTAGGACGCAGGGAGAACATGCACAAACTCCATACACATATGGCCGAGACGGGAATCGAACCCCCGACCCTGGAGGTGTGAGGCAAACATGCTAAATACTAAACCACAGTGACCTCAGGAAATTATTATTATTATTATTATTGTTATGGTTACAAGACATAAAACAATTACAAAGAGCTATTTAAAATAATAAATCACTGTTCAGCCAATAATAAGTAAGTATATGTTGTCTTATTGTCATACAATTTAACTGTACATCTGATCTCTGTGGAATATTTTTGTCGTAATAATTTTGAGGCAACATTAATATTGAAATACAAGAATAACACATTGAAATTTCAAACTTTATGTGACACATATATATTCATGACATGCAGTGAAATGCTTTAGGTTATAAACCCTGAGTTTACCTGATGGAAATGAGGATACATTTGTGTAAATGAACAGACTCACCCATACTGCTCGCCGTTTCTCTGATAGTCTTCCATTTTTGGAGAAAATCTTGTTCCAACAGTGAAATCCAGTCAGCTGCAATAACGTTCACCAGGCAGTGCATCTGATCACTCAGGCCCGGGTTTGGATTGTAAGAATCATTCTTTTCAGACAACGGAGCTTTAGAGCTGAACTGTAAAAAAAAAAAAATAGTACTTTAGTGTTTGTGTTACATTCAGTACTGTATCACTGATTCAGATGATTTTCCAGATCCACTGGTTTCACTGGTACGGTTTTATGGTGATTCTTGTTTCCTCCTGAGTTCCATACAGTGTGATTGTGGGAGATTTCATGTTGTCTTTACCTTGTATCCCACTTTCATGTGACCTTTTAAAGCATTGATGACATCTTTTGTGTTCACGCCGTCTGTTCCTGTTGGTTCTGCTCCCATTATATCATAGAAGGCAAACGGAAACGTACCGTCTTCAATGTCAAGTCTGTAACGTTCAAACTGGGAATAGTGGAGAAAAAGAGATGATTTACAAAATGTATTTTGTTCAGTGTATCACACACACACACACACACACACACACACAACATCAAACACAACAGGAAGTGTGTAATCTCACAGTCAGAGTGTAACTCGTTTTAGATCCTGCAGCAGCCAGGCAGTTGACAAATAAACGTCCTTCAAAGATGGTCCTGATGGTGTTTATGACGCTGGATTTTCCTGCTCCGGCTAATCCATACAAGAGGAAGTTCAGCTGTTTGACTGAGCGATTACAAATTTGAAATGTCTGGAGATCATGAAACATTTCATCTTGTCTGAGGAAAGAAAATGTACAATTGCATCGGGTTTTGTATTTGTTTATACACTGTATCATCTATTCACTCATTTATTATCTCAGGTTAAAATATAAAGGACTGAAGCATAATGATACCTGTCCCATTTCACTTCTCTCCATTGTTTCATTTCTGTAATGAATAATATAAAAGTTATATATTACACAATATTTCATATTTTTCCAAAAGTTGCACAATTGCATTATTAAATAATTAAAATAATTTATAAATTCATCATCACAATCACAGGTTATTTGCATGATTATTGCTAGCTGATATTTCTTGTTCATTTATATTATTTCAGGTGATAATGTAATGTTACTTGCCGACTCTGATGAAAGCGGAGCAGGACGTAAAACCCCACATGTTGCTCAGAGTGAGAGTGTATTTCCCTTCATCACTCTCATCAGCATTTGTAATTTCCAAAGAACACATTGTACCAATTGTTTTCAGGCTGTGTTTACCCTCTTCACATAACAATTTACTGCCATCTTTTTCCCACTTTGCAGTTATATAATCTGTGTTTGCTTTACATTGAAAGTACAATGTTTTGTCCATTTTGTAACAGTTTTGGCAGCAAGAACCGTCACAAATTCTGTTAGAAAAATAAGGTAGAAAAACTTTCTGAATGATACATTTCATTTACACTATATATATATATATATATATATATATATATATATATATATATATATATATATATATATATATATATATATTACATGAAATTTGCCTAATGTCTATATATATATGTATAAAATATGCATATAGACACTACTGTCCTATTCAACATTACTGAAATATAAAAGTAAGTCAGTTTGTGTTACATACCAGGTTTGGGTTTAAAAAGTCTCATATTCGGATCTATTTGAAAGAAATAAATATACACATATGAGAATCTCTTATCATTTACAGATAATTTTTAAAACACTTTTTAGTATTTTATATATATATATATATATATATATATATATATATATATATATATATATATACAATCAATACTATACATATTATCTTACTTACCTCTATACATAAAATCACTTACCTCTTGTGTTACCACCACCCGTGTGTGTGTGTGTGTGTGTGTGTGTGTGTGTGTGTGTGTGTGTGTGTGTGTGTGTGTGTGTGTGTGTGTGTGTGTGTGGGGTGTTCTGATGTCATGTGCCTTTTAACTGTCCCGAGCCCAGAGTAGAATTGTGAAATAGAAAGTGAAGGAATCTGTTGTGATTATTGTCGCTTGTTTCACATTTAGTTTGTTATTTTTTTTATGTAAGCTGAATCATTATTACACAATAGACTGCATAGTTTCTGTTCAGTGTGATCTTTAACACTTGTTTTCTTCAGACCTAAAGGAGAGAAAAAAGATCGTGTGCAGTCTGAATAAAGAATTCCCATTCACTATCATTTCCTTATTCCAGATTTATTCCCTTTCTACATGTTGTATAATCAGCTTCTATTGATGAATTATTATTATTCATACTGATCAGAAGATTTCCATCTCCATCTTCTACCGCTTATCCGGGACCGGGTCGCGGGGGCAACAGTCTAAGCAGAGATGCCCAGACTTCCCTCTCTCCAGTCCAATTCCTCTAGCTCCCCCAGGGGGACACGAGGCATTCCCATGGACAGTTGAGAGACATAGTCCCTCCAACGTGTTCTGGGTCTTCCCCGAGGCCTCTTCCCGGTTGGGACATACCCGAAACACCTCCTGTGGAAGCCGCCCAGGGGGCATCCAAAATAGATGCCCAAGCCACGCCAGCTGTTCCCCGATCTCGATGTGGAGGATCAGCGGATCTACTCTGAGCTCCTCCCGAGTGACTGAACTTCTCACCCTATCTCTAAGGGAGCGCCCAGCCACCCTGCGAAGGAAGCTCATTTCGGCCGCCTGTATCCGGGATCATGCCCTTTAGGTCATGACCCAAAGCTCATGGCCATAGGTTAGAGTAGAAACGTAGATCGACCAGTAAATTGAGAGCTTTGCCTTTTGGCTCAGCTCTCTCTCGACGGACCGGTACATCGACCGCATTACTGCAGAGGCTGCACCGATCTGCCTGTCGATTTCCCGTTCCAACCTCCACTTACTGGTGAACAAGACCCCAAGATACTTGAACTCCTTCACTTGGGGAGGAGCTCTCCACCAACCTGAAGTGGCAAAACCACCTTTTTGCAGATAAGGACCATGGCCTCGGACTTGGAGTTGCTGATCTTCATCCCAGCTGCTTCACACTCAGCTACAAACCTTCCCAGTGCATGCTGAAGGTCTTGGCCTGATAAAGCCAACAGGATAACATCATCGGCAAAAAGCAGAGACGAGATCCTGTGGTCCCCAAACCAGACTCCCTCCAGCCCCTAACTGTTCCTAGAAATTCTGTCGATAAAAATAATGAACAGAACCGGTGACAAAGGGCAGCCTTGCCGGAGTCCAACATGCACCGGAAACAGGTCTGACTTACTGCCGGCAATGCGAACCAAACTCCTGCTGCGTGCATACAGAGACCGAGCAGGCCCTCAACAGAGGGCCTCGGACCCCATACTCCCGGAGCACCCCCCACAGAGTGCAGCGAAGGGACACGGTCGAATGCCTTCTCCAAATCCACAAAGCACATGTGGACCGGTTGGGCAAACTCCCATGATCCCTCCATCACCCCTGTAGAGGGTATAGAGATGGTCCAGTGTTCCACGGCCAGGTCGAAAACCGCATTGTTCCTCCTGAATCCGGGGTTCGAACTAAAGGCCGAATTCTCCTCTCCAGTACCCTGGCATAGATTTTCCCAGGGAGGCTGAGGACTGTGATCCCACTATAGTTGGAGCACACCCTCTGGTCCCCTTTCTTAAAGAGAGGAACCACCATCCCGGTCTGCCAAGACCGGGATGGCAGAGTCTCTGCCAAGACTCCAAGATGGCGGCGCGGCAGTAGCACGCAGCGGCCACTCCGGACAAAAATGGTGCTATTTTTGTGTTTTTGCCCGACACAAACGGCACATGGACGCCAAATACAATGGTGTTCATGTATACGACCGCCAGACACTCCTGAAATACCGGAATCATGCAGCAAATAACCTGCATGACGACATCAGAAAGAACCTTCGCGAACTCGGCGTGCTACGGAGACCAGGCCTCCGATCCTCGGCGTCGACTGACACCGGTGACCAGGAGAGAGGACGACGTAAGCAGGTGCGCGAGGAAGCGGAAGCGCGGCAAGCGGGCGGGAGTCCGTGCTAGGCTAAATGCTAACCCTAGCCGGCCGGCACTCTCCCGTCCATTTTTCATCATCAAATCCAACGTCTGCTCCCTGGATAATAAACTGGACTACATCCGAACTCGAACGGAATACACGGCGTGAGTTTAGAGACTGTTGTGTTTTTGTTTTCACGGAAACATGGCTCAACGACAGAGTTCCGGACGCCGCCATTCAGCTAAACGGACTAGCCACGTTTCGTACCGACAGGAATGAAGCTCTGTGCGGTAAGACTCGCGGCGGTGGCATTTGTGTTTACATAAACACGGAATGGTGCACGGACTCGGTGTTAGTTTCTAAACACTGTTCATCGCTCGTGGAATATGTGACTGTGAGATGTAGGCCGTTTTATTTACCACGGGAATTCACCACCCTCTTTGTTATTGGAGTTTACATTCCTCCTAGCGCCAATGCTAAGGAGGCTCTGTGTGTACTCTACGGGGCTGTTAGTGACTTACAGAACGCGCACCCCGACGGACTGTTTATTATCGCTGGAGATTTCAACCATGCAAATCTCAAGTCAGTTCTCCCTAAATTCCACCAGCATGTGGACTTTGCGACGAGAGGGAAAAACACGCTGGATGTTGTTTACACCAACGTTCCCGGCGCGTACCGTGCGGAGCCCCGCCCCCATCTCGGATACTCAGACCACATCACTGTTATGCTAATGCCAGCATACAGACCCATCGTCAGACGCTCTAAAGCTGTCCCAAAGCAGGTGAAAACCTGGCCTGCTGGAGCCATGTCAGCTCTACAGGACTGTTTTGAGTGCACTGACTGGAACATGTTTAAGGAGGCTGCAACCAACGGCGACTCGGTAGACTTGGAGGAGTATACGTCATCAGTGACCAGCTACATCGGCAAGTGCACTTGATTGATGTTACCGTCTCCAAGACCATCACCACACGCTCCAAACAAAAGCCGTGGATGACGGCGGATGTGCGTGCGCTGCTGAAGATCAGAGACACCGCCTTCAGAGCAGGGGACATGACGGCCTTAAAAACAGCCAGGGCCAAACTGTCCCGCGCCATCAGAGAGGCAAAGCGCGCACACGCCCAGAGAATCCACAGCAACTTCCAGGAACACCGGAGACACTCGGCGCATGTGGAAGGGCATCCAGACGATCACAAACTACAAGACGACCTCATCTGTCTGTAGCAGTGACGACTCCCTCCCAGATGCGCTGAACGACTTCTACGCTCGGTTTGAGGCACAGAACAACGTGACAGCGAGGAAGACCATCCCTCCGCCCAACGACCAGGTGATCTGCCTAAGCACCGCTGATGTGAGGCGAACTCTGCGCAGAGTGAACCCACGGAAGTCTGCTGGACCAGACAACATTCCCTGGTAAAGTGCTCAGAGAATGTGCAGAACAGCTAGCAGATGTCTTCACGGATATCTTCAACATCTCTCTGAGCAGCGCCGTTGTTCCATCGTGCTTTAAAGCGACAACCATCGTCCCCGTGCCGAAGAAGTCCTCAGTGTCCTGCCTCAACGACTATCGTCCCGTCGCACTCACACCCATCGTGATGAAATGCTTCGAGAGGCTTGTCATGAGGCAGATCAAAACCCAGCTACCACCCACACTGGACCCGCTACAGTTTGCATATCGTCCGAACCGCTCAACGGACGACGCGATCTCCACAGCCACTTCATCTGTCCCTCACACACCTGGACAACAAAGATACCTACGTTCGAATGCTGTTCATCGACTTCAGTTCAGCATTCAACACCATCATCCCTCAGCACCTCATCGGAAAGTTAAGCCTGCTTGGACTAAACACTTCCCTCTGTAACTGGATTCTGGACTTTTTGACTGGGAGACCACAATCAGTCCGAATCGGGAACAGCGTTTCCAGCACCACCACACTGAGTACCGGAGCCCCTCAAGGCTGCGTTCTCAGTCCCCTGCTGTTCACCCTGCTGACTCACGACTGTGTAGCGATAGCGATGCACAGCTCGAACCACATCATCAAGTTCGCCGATGACACGACCGTGGTGGGTCTCATCAGCAAGAACGACGAGTCAGCATACAGAGAGGAAGTGGCACAGCTAATGGCATGGTGTGAAGCCAACAACCTGTCTCTGAACGTCGACAAGACAAAGGAGATGATCGTTGACTTCAGGAGAGCACCGAGTGAACATCCTCCACTCACCATCGACGGCTCTACCGTGGATGGAACACCAAGTGTTCATCTGGAGGAGAACCTCACCTGGTCTCTCAACACCCGCCAGATCAGCAGGAAAGCCCAGCAGCGCCTTTACTTTCTGCGAAGGCTGAGGAAAGCACATCTTCCTCCCCCGATCCTCACCACGTTCTACAGAGGGACTATTGAGAGCATCCTGAGCAGCTGCATCACCGTCTGGTTTGGGAACTGCACCGTCGCGGACCGCAAGACCCTACAGCGGATAGTGAGGACAGCTGAAAAGATCATCGGTGTCTCTTTACCCCCTCTCACGGACATTTACACCACACGTTGTACACGAAGAGCCACCAGCATTGTGGCTGACCCCACACACCCCTCACACACACTCTTCACCCTCCTGCCTTCTGGTAAACGGTACTTTATGTTGTTTTATGTAGCACCGTAGTCTTGGAGGAACGTTGTTTCGTTTTAATGTATATTGCATCAGCTGTATGTGTTAAAATGACAATAAAGCTCACTTGACTTGACTTGACTTGCCAGTACAGAGGCACGTGATATTGCACAGACTTCAGCTTGGGTGATGGATGATTCCATGTCTGAGCCCATGGCCTCTGCTTCCTCATCAGAAGGCATGACTCCAGGGTTGAGGAGAAACCTCAAAGTATTCCTTCCACCATTCGATGATGTCCCCTGTTGAAGTCAACAGCGCAGTACCTTCACTGTAAACAGTTTTTGCAGGGCACTGCTTCCCCCTCCTGATATGCCGGACGGTTTTCCAGAACGTCTTTGAGGCCACGTCTTCCATGGCCTCTACAAACTCCTCCCATACCCAAGATCTGGTTGAAGCTCTGCCAGAGGTGGGATTTAAGGCGCAGGGAAACGACTCTCGCATTCACTGGGGTAAACTCCAACACATGCCGGGTAAGATGGGGGACTATGAGCAGGCCCACGCCAGCCCGCCATCTTTCACCACAGGCAACTCCAGAATAATGGAGAGTCAAGCGTATGGTTCCAGAGCCCAGACTGTGAGTGGAGGTGAGCCTGACTATCTCTAGCCGGTATGTCTCAACCGCCCGCACAAGCTCGGGCTCCTTCCCCACCAGCGAGGTGACATTCCATGTCCCTAGAGCTAGTCTCTGTCTCCAGAGGTCGGGTCATCGAGGCATTCGCCTTCGACCATTGCCCAAACCACATTGCACCAGTCCCTTATAAGCCTTTCTGCAGGTGATGGGCCCACGGGAAGGTATCTCCATGTCGCTCATTCGGGCTGAGCCCGGTCGGGCCCCATGAGGGGAGGGATCTAGAACGGGATCAAGAACCGCTCTTCATCGTCCCCTAGGACCTGTTTACCTTGGGAGACCCTACCAGGGGCATATAGCCCCCCACAACATAGCTCCTAGGATCATCCAGTTACTCAAACCCCTCCACCACGATAAGGTGACGGTTCAAGGAGGGGTGATCAGAAGATGAAGAGAAATGAATGTCTGCTCTTATCTGATCATTATGAGAGAAAATGCAGGTAAACAGGAACATCAAAATCCAGTCTCACAAGCTGAATGCAGGAGGGAACAGCAGCGCCCTAAATTAATCATTTACATTTATATATCTGACCTGTCTTCATATTTCTCTAAAAGGTTTATCAACTGATTTCTTCAGGTCATCAAATATTCATCCAGAAATAAATTGAATGTAAACTATTTAGAATAAAGTATTGGGACACCTGAGTTTTCCAGTCATATGCCGCTTTACTGTGCACTTTGCTTATTATTCCTAATTAGTTTTTCTACTTTTCCTTTGTGCTTAGTTTAGGATTATGTACAATCCTGTGTATTCTTCATTTATGTTGTGTGTTGTAGCACCTTGGTCCGTGGAAACGTTGTTTCGTTTCACTGTATACTGCACTGTATATTGCTGAATGCCGACTTGACTTGACTTGACTACTGAAACCACCAAGTAGTCGCACAATTATATACAAAGACTTTATAAGGTTTGGAGTGGAAAATCTCCATCTCACCTTGGAGCTGAATGAGCAAACATCTTAAGTCTGCTTCATTGTCATTTCAACAACATACAGTGCAGTTAACAACGTTTCCCTGGACCAAGGTGCAACATCACACAAAATAACAAGACCCAGGACTGTACAAAACTCTAAAAACAGAAAGGGAAATAAAATTTTAAAAATTAATTTGGAAAGGGGGGCATGTTCGGTTCCCGTCTCGGCCATGTGTGTGTGGAGTTTGTGCATGTTCTCCCCGTGTCTCAGGGGGTTTTTCCTCCAGGTTCTCCGGTTTCCTCCCCCAGTCCAAAAACATGCACGGTAGGTTGATTGGCACCTTGGAAAATTTAAAATTGTCCCTAGTGTATGAATGTGTGTGTGTGTGTGTGTGTGTGTGTGTGTGTGTGTGTGTGTGTGTGTGTGTGTGTGTGATGGGTTGGCATTCCATCCAGGGTGTATCCTGCCTTAATGCCCATAAATGCCTGAGATAGGCACAGACTTCCCGTGACCCGAGGGAAGATCGGATAAAGCGCTAGAAGATAGATGAATGAATGAATGAATGAATGAATGAATGAATGACGTTTGGAAAGAAAAAAAGCAAAGTGCACATGTGTGAAGTGGGTGGGTGGATGCCATGTTGTACCTGTTGTGCAAAACAGGATTTGTTCCTATTGCAACACTTGTGAACACTGATGTGGAACATCTAAATGAACATTTTCCCAGAAGAGTGGAGGTTATTATTACAGTAATTATGTAGGTGTGAAATGTAGAAATGAATGTTTATAAAGCACATACCGATCTTATGATCAGGAGTTCATAAAGTTTTGTACACTGTGTGTCGTTTCCATAGTCATTAATAATTCATTAGTAGAGTTATTTCTAGTTTGTGTTTGTTTTTAATCAGGTGTTTGAAACTCCCCTGTGTGTTTGTTCTGATTTCTGTCATCTTTGTTGTTTTTTCTGCCCATCTATGTACTCGTATTTTTAATTTCTGTTTCGAGTTTGTTAAATGTGCTATTAATAAGACACAGAAAAAAACAAACAAACAAATCACCTTTGTTTTTTTTTCGTTTTATTTCATCATGACAAATATAATTATAATGACACTTAAAAGAAATAAGAATTAAATATCTAAATCTTTTTCATGCAGTAGCGAATGAAGGACACAGATGATGTAGTTTTGTAGAGATACACAAGATAAAATGTGATTCCATTAAAAGTGCTCTGTTTAAAGTTTCACTTGCGTGAAAGTGCATTCAAATATAGTCACGTATACACTATAATATGATTTATTACGGCTATAATTTTCCATTTCTATCATTTTTATCACTTAATCATTTAGTGAAAAGAGTAAAATGTGAGTCTTAATACACGAATCTATGAATAGAATGATATTAATGATCAAACACTGATTGATATTTATTACAATAATCATAAACCAATAATAAAATGATGTAAACTGTAAACACTGCTGTTGTGAGTTCCAGTTCCTTCATTATTTATTCCTCTGAAATGTTTCTCTGATGTTGAACGCATTTGAATTATAATTAATCATCAGAACGTGATTTTTATATTCCCAGTGATTTATTTGTTTTATTCGTAGTTTGAATGTTGATGTGTATTGGAGCGTTTCTTCACGTAGTCGTTCGCCCAGGGAACGATATTATTTAAAGCGTCCAGCATCAGGCAGTTTAAATCCGTATCCACGCTGGTCTCCTGATGATAATTCACCACAGGGAAGATGAGGTTCACTGGAATCCCCAGGAGATTACTGCTCTGAATTATCTACACACACACACACACACACACACACACACATTATTTTCTTATTTCCAGCCACAATTTTTCCAGATACACTTCAGTAAAATCACTCACTTTCTCTCGGATCTTTTTACTTTTGTAGATGTTCTGCAAATTATCCTTTGTTATTTTACATTGGCAGTCTGCTCTCGTCATGAAAACCACCTGAGGGATTCCTGTAGCACAAGCAACACACACACACACACACACACACACACACAAAACATCGTGATCTAAACATCTTGATTTATTCATATGCCAAATGTAACACGAGGCAAAACTTTGTTCTTATGTAAAGCTACATGTGGTTTTAATATAAAAATATATTGTTTTTATAGGTTGTTTTGTATTTAATTGTTATTATCACAATAATTTTGGCCACAAAAAAGTTGGTGTATATAATATATATCTCACCCATACTGGTTGCTGTTTCTCTGATCGTTTTCCATTTGTTGATGTATTTGTTGTTCAGCAGTGAAATCTTGTCGGCTGCGATGACGTTCACCAGGCAGTGCATCTGATCGCTCAGGCTGGGATTGCGGTTGTAATAATGTTCGCTTTCAGACAACAGAGAATTTGAACTGAACTAAAACACAGAGAACGTAAAAGTTTGTTTGTGAAATACAGATTGGGATATTTTCGCGTAGAGACGGAACAAATCCACACATCTTCATGGTGTAAAAGACTCTCGAGCTCCGACGTGTATGGAAGTACAACTAATCATAATTATGACCTGTTTTAGTGTCATATTAATATAATAATGATGATAATATCCTTTATTGGTCACATAAACATTACAGCACAGTGAAATTCTTTTCTTCGCATATCCCAGATTGATGTTGGTAGCTGGGGTCAGAGCGCAGGGTCAGAGCCATGATACGGCGCCCCCTGGAGCACAGAGGGTTAAGGGTCTTACTCAAGGACCCAAGGGCGGCAGCTTGGCCATACCAGGGCTCGAACCCGGATCTTCCGATCAGCAGCCCAGCGCCTTAGACCACTGAGCCACACCCCCTCCCATAAAGTTTGTTGCATTGGCCGGGAATCGAACCCGGGCCTCCTAGAATTCTACCACTGAACCACCAATGCTTATGTTATTATATTAATATTAATATATTAACACTAAAGCTGTTAATTAAAATCATTTAATTCGTCATGAGTTAACTCGTAATTCATCGCAACTTAATCTCACATGTGTTCTAAAATTAATTACACTGATTAATTTTTGATTAATTGACTTAATTTAAATGTATCTTAAATTAAGTGCTTTCTAATTCTCTAATGTGCATGGATAAATATGTATGTTTTATGTAAAACAGGACTTTTGCTATGTTTCCACACGGACACTAAACGAGTATATGGAGGAAATAATCAGGGAATATTAATTTTATAATTAATAATTAAAAATAATATTCATTTAGTATATAAAATAAGTATACTTCAAGTGTTTTATACATACATATATATTTATTATATCTGTAAGGCTGTGTGTCTCAGGAGAGATGACGGAGACAGCAGAGAGCGCCCCCTGTTGTTCTTATGAGTGTATTTAAATAAAAGTAGACCCATTACACGTCGGGTTGAAGTTTTGTTCTGCGCGATCAAAAACGACACAAAATGTCACAAAACGCGCTGTTTGGGTGATAAACAGGAAATGATACACCAGTGGTAGAGGTTAAAAAAAAGCTGCACAATGAAAGAAAAAAAGTACTTTCACCAAATAGTTTCAAGTAATTAAAACAACGACCCTGGTTTTGAAAAAATATTTATAAAATGTAATGTAATAACTCAAAGTAAAAATGTTTTTGAAAGAAATGTACACATGAGAATCTCATATCTCATTACAAAAGTAACAGTAACAGAGTATTTAAAAACTGGAGCGGTAACATACATTTCCATGAAATTCCCTGCTTTTCCAACCACAGTGATGTGAGCACGTTACCTTGTATCCCTCTTTCATGTGACCTTTTAAAGCACTGATGATATCTTGAGTCTTTACGCCGTCTGTTTCTTCTTCTTCGGCTCCCATTACGTCATAGAAGGCAAACGGATACGATCCTTCTTCATTTTCAATTCTGTAACTTTCAAACTGAAATGAATCAAGAAAAATACATTTGTTTTTTTCCCCTCTGTTAAATCACTTCACTTGTAGGAAGTGTAATTTACAGTAATGACTCACAGTGAGAGTGTGACTCTTAGTAGATCCTGCAGCAGCCAGACAGTTAACAAACAAACGTCCTTCAAAGATGGTCCTGATGGTGTTTATGATGCTGGATTTTCCTGCTCCGACTGGTCCATACAAGAGGAAGTGGAGCTCTTGGACTTCATTACAAACGTTAAATGTCTTGATATTATTTATCATTTCGCTTGGTCTATGAAAAGAAAATGCACAAGTTTGTTTGTAGACTCAAAGAAGAGACGAGATAAATCAGGATTAAAACATAACAATACCTTTGCCATTCCACTTCTCTCCATTTCTTAATTTCTGTAATGAATAATAAACGCTATTAATATTATTGTTGTAGCTTAGTTATGTGTAATTCTGTTTTATTCCTTTTGCCATGTTCATTCATTCATTCATCTTCTAGCGCTTTATCCGATCTTCCCTCGGGTCACGGGGAGTCTGAGTCTATCTCAAGCGTCTATGAGCATTAAGGCAGGATACACCCTGGATGGAATGCCAACCCATCGCAGGGCACACACACACACACACACACACATTCATACACTAGGGACAATTTTCCAACCTGTTTTTGGACCGGGGGAAACCGGAGAACCCGGAGAAAAACCCCCTGAGACACGGGGAGAACATGCACAAACTCCACACACACATGACCGAGACGGGAATCGAACCCGGATCCTGGCGGTGTGAGGCGAACGTGCTAACGACTACGCCACCGTGCCCCACCTTTTGCCATGTTGAATATTATTATATTTACATGAATAGTGTTTGTGTGATTAGTGTCAGATCGTGTAATAATGTTACTTGCCGACCCTGACGAGGGCGGAGCAGGATGCCGAGCCCGATGTGTTGCTCAGGGTGAGAGTGTATTTCCCTTCATCACTCTCATCAGCTTTGGTTATTTCCAAAGCACACACTCTACCGATTTTTTTTACTTTGTGTTTGCCTTCTACGCACAACAATTTGCTGCCGTCTTTTTCCCACATTGCTGTGACTTCTTCTGTGTTTGCTTCACATCGAAGTATAGTGTTTTCTCCACTCGTGACGTTTTGTTCAGCAAGAACTGTAATAAATTCTGTTAAATAGATAAACAGAAAACATATCACAAAAATCTCACTGAATGTTTCAGTCTATATCCATGTTCATGCCAAACCCATCTCTCCATCCTGTTCTTCATCTCACTTGGTGCATTTGTACATTTCTTTTAAAGATACTGTGATCTGAGTAGGTTAAACCAGCATGTCCGGGTCGAGGTTATAACTGGGCATGACTGCTTTAATGATCTTTCACTGGGAGACGTGCAAACTCGAAATTCAGAGACACAAATGTGGGGGAAAATCTATTTTCCTGTTGTCCAACTAATATTCCAAAAAAAAACATTTCAGATTTAACAGAGAAAATCCGAACTTGTTGGGAATTTTAAAAATCTTGAAGAAAATCTTTTGGACAGACAAATGGAAAGTCAAAATGGAAACTCGTGACCGGGAAGGAGCCACAAATACAAACACGTACACTAAATTATACCAAGGGTTGATAAGACAATCAGGCGGAAACGATAAGAGCTAATGATTGACTTGTGGGGGGGAAATAGCGACATCTGGTGGTGAAAAACCTCAGGGAGGCGAAAAATAAAAACAAAACCGCTCCAGATCCTGATTTTGTTTTTGTTTTATTTTATTTTAGAACGTAAAAAATGTTCTTTTTCTTTTCCCTTTTATTGATCAACCTTTCATTCGTGTGATTCGTGCCTTTCTGAAACCTGTATTATTCCATGTAAAAGCAAGTTGTATGGACACATTGGAAAAAATGTATACATATATACAATACATCTGCAGATAGATACACACAGTGCGTTACTGTCCACTGTTACTGTCCACTGTTACTGTCCACTGTTACTGTCCACTTCAGCATCACTGCGATGTTAAAGTAAGACATTTTGTGTTACGTACCAGGTTTGGATGGTGAAGATCCCATGTTTCACTCTCTGTTAATGAAACAGTGTTTGTTAGATAATGTATTTGTTTAGTGAACGTAAATGTAACAGAAAGTAAAAGTCACAAGATGTTGTAACTGTAATAAACAGTGAGGCCTTGTTTTCTGTCAGAGTATATTTACTAATCAAGTGTGATTCCGCGCACATTAAAGGACAATTAAAAGATCAGTTTTGGATATTATATATTGTCTTTCTAAAGAAACAAATAAAATACTTACACTGTGTTATTTTATGGGATTGAAGTTATCCGGATATTTTCGGCTGCTTTCTGTTCGGAAGAAACGCTGCAACTGAAACGAAAGTGAAAGTCTCCGGTGCGCGTTATTGCGCAATCCCGTGTCTTCATCTCATTGCATCTCTCGCGATCCCGGTTTTTATTTTTATTTTTATTTTTTAATATTTTTACACTTTTTATATAAAGAGTTTTATATAAATGAAGAAATTCCTTCCAATTCTGATTTTATTCGGACACTTTTTTTTTTACATTCTACTGGACATCGTCACAAATCTTTACTGATCGATCTGTAAAAAAATATCAAACATAAAGGTGTGGTTTTACAGTCTGCTCTGTTCCCAGACCTGCTCATTATAACCTTCTGTCTGTAAGTTTAAAACGAGCAGAAGTGAAACCGCGACCTCTTGTTTGTTATAAATAAAGTGGATTTGCAAGAAATAAAGTCGCAAATACGCATTTTTTAGAATCATGTTATGGTTTTATTTATATATGACAAATACATGCTTACATTTTTTGAACAATATAACTAAAATGAAACTTAGGAATTTAAATAAAATAAGCATAATACCTGAATCTTTTTTTTCCTTTTTCTTTTACACTTCTATTTACAACCTGAAATAATTCACTCAGTTTTGCTGATGATAAACAAAATCATTTCTGTAATCATGAACAAATTGCTTCCCTTTCCATACACAAAAATCACATGTAATACCTTTTACATTGAACGTATATATAAGGCCTGAATGATATCTGTGTATGTGTATCATTAAAACCCTTTTTTAAATTATGGATTAAAGGATTGATTTAGTTGAATAATTCGATTGTCATGTTGTGTGTTGCATTGCATTTTTAGATTTTAATTGATTTTCATTCACAGCTTGATTGCTGATGTGGATTTTGGTTGTTGGAACATTTCTTCACGTTAATCATTCGCCCAGGGGACCATGTTTTTTAAGGCATCCAGCATCAGGCAGTTTATATCATTATCAATGTTGGTCTCCTGATGATAATTCATCACTGGGAAGATGAGGTTCATGGGGATACCTGTGAGATTACTGCACTCTGTCATCTGAATACACACACACAGACAGTATAGTCAGAATAAAATACACATTTTAGTGTAGTGTCTTGAATATTGTAGTAATGTACATTACATCAAAATAACTCACTTTGTCTCTGATTTTTTTGCTTTTGTAGACATTCTGCAAATTCCCCTTCGTTAATTCGCATCCACAATCTATTCTTGTAAATAAAATCACTTGTGGAATTCCTGTAGCAGGAATTAACAGGAAAAATAATATTAATAATTATTTGGTATTATAACAATTATAAAACTACAATTACAAAAAAAATCAATTTAAAATAATATAACACTATTCCACCAATGAGTAGTAAGTATATCATATCAATGAACGCTAGAAATAAACAATGCAAATTATCTTTACATTCTCTGTGGAATACATTCTTTACATTCTCTGACTTTCCCTGAGAGAACATACTGACCAGGATCAATATGTGTAAATGAACAGACTCACGCATACTGCTCGCCGTTTCTCTGATCGCCTTCCATTTTTGGAGAAATTTTCTGTCCATCATTGAAATCCTGTCGGCTCCAATAACGTTCACCAGGCAGTGCATCTGATCACTCAGGCCCGGATTTCGGTTGTAATAATGGTCGCTTTCAGACAACGGAGCTTTAGAGCTGAACTATTAAAAAAAAAAAAAAATTAATATATATATATATATATATATATATATATATATATATATGATATATATATATATATATATATATATATATATATATATATATATATATATATATATAGATATATATATATATATATATATAGTGCTCTAATGTTTGTGGTTAAATTCAGTACTGTATCACTGATTTGGATGATTTTCCAGATCCACTGGTTTCACTGGTTTTATAGTGACTTTTGTTTCCCTTTACCTTGTATCCCTGTTTTATGTGACCTTTTAAAGCACTGATGATATCTTGTGTGTTCACACCGCCTTCTGCTTCTGATTCTGCTCCCATTACATCATAGAAGGCAAAAGGAAACAATCCGTCTGCATTTTCACATCTGTAACTTCCAAACTGGGAATAGTGGAGAAAAAGAGATGATTTACAAACTTTATTTTGTTAATTGCATCACATATAAACACAACAGGAAGTGTGTAATCTCACAGTGAGAGTGTGACTCGTTTTAGATCCTGCAGCAGCCAGGCAGTTGACAAACGAACGTCCTTCAAAGATGGTCCTGATGGTGTTTATGACGCTGGATTTTCCAACACCGACTAATCCATACAAGAGGAAGTTCAGCTGTTCGACCGGATTATGAACTTTAAATGTCTTGAGATCATTAAACATTTCATCTTGTCTGAGGAAAGAAAATATTTCTGTATCAGTTTATATAACCTTTATCATCTCCTCAGTCATTTATTATCTAATAAAATATAAAGGAGTGTAGAATAATGATACCTTTCCAATTTCACATTTCTCCATTGTTTAATTACTGCAGTAAATAAAATACAGCTTTAATACAACATAACTGTTATGCAATATACAATATTCTTCCAAAAGTTAATTAACGTAATTATTTGTAAATTAATCCTCGCAGTCACTGTTTATTTGCATTATTAGTCTCAGCTATTATTGGAATTTATTATTATTAATTATTAATAATTTATTATTATTTATTTATTTATTATTTATCTAATAATCTAATGTTACTTGCCGACTCTGACGATCGTAGAACAGGACACAGAACCCGATTTGTTGCTCACTGTGAGGGTGTATTTCCCTTCGTCGCTCTCCTCAGCATTGGAAATTTCCAAAGAACACATTGTGGCAACTGTTTTTACATTGTGTTTTCCTTCTACACATAAACTGCTGCCTTTTATTTCCCACCTCGCTTTTATATTTTCTGTGTTTGCTTTACATTGAAGAAAAACTGTTTGACCGCCTTCCACCAGATATTGATCAGCCAGAACTGTGACAAATTCTGATAGATAAGATAGAAAAAACATAGAAATGTATTATATATACATGTGTGTGTGTGTGTGTGTGTGTGTGTGTGTTTAATCTCATCCTTTCACAACTTTCACTTTAAAGTTACTTTAAATTAGAATAAATTTTACATATATATACATGTAAACATTATCAAGTGCACGTCTGTCTCAATCAGCATTACTGTAAAATGTAATTATTCAGTTCCATACCAGGTTTAGTTGGAGATGATCCCATGTCTGTATTAACCAAACTGAAAAGAAATATTATTTATTTACTCCTAATATATTCTTTATAGAATTTTACATACTATACATATATATTTCTAAACAAAATGGCTTACCTTGTGCGAGTGAGTGTGTGTGTGTGTGTGTGTGTGTGTGTGTACAGCTCAGGAACAGATTCTTTATATTATCTTTGGGGGGGCAGGGGGCGGCTGAGGGGCATTGAAATGTAAAACCGAAAATAAAAGTATCTGATATTGTGGATGTTGTACTTTACTTTATTATCCTGTTTTATAACATTATTTCTGCGGGTGAAAGGGTGGACTCTTCTGATTGGTGTTAGTTATTTATATTGCTCACTGATATATGATTTATTATACATTGTAAATGTTTCACAGAAGATTGAGGTTTTATTACTCATTCAGGTCAGAAGTCAGAAAGCTGAACACAATTAAACAGCTAAACATATAAATCCAGTCAAACAAGCAGAATTTCAGCATATTGTGCTTTTATTCTCAATCTATCACCACTATGCTGCAAGAACACAGTGGTATCGAATATCAGTATGGGTGGGACTGGATGTTCTTCAGTGATCTGCGATGGAAATCGGATTTAAAACATCCTGAACATCTTTTTTCTTCAAAACTTTTTCTCAGTAATCTACATTCAGTCCCCGTAATGGCAGAGTGAAAAAAGAATCCTTGAAATGTCTGTATTTTTGTCACACGTACACAAGTATTCAGACCAACACCTGGAGATGTTTCTACACCTGGACTGGAGTCCACATGTGAAAGGGTTTATTTATTGTAGATGATTTGGGAAGGTACACACATCTCTCTCAGCTCAAAGGAACTGCATGCAGAGGGCAGAGTAAGGATTCACTAAAGAAACACAGTGACCTCTATTAGCCTGGTGGGGGCAGCATCATGCTAAAGGGTTTTCTTTTTCTCTAGCAGGGGCTTGGCATGCGATCAGGGTTGAGGGGAAAGTGATAGTAGTACAGTACAGATATCTCCTCAATAAAACCACAAGACTCAGGGTCAAAAGTTCACATTCACAACAACCCAAAACACATAGCCAAGATAACACAAAACCCACTGCGAATGGCCTAGAATGCATCATACACAACTAGTAACATGTAAAGCGTTAAGTAATTTAATTACATAATAAAAGTAACAGTAATCCGTTACAGGTACTGCGAAAAAAAAAAAACATGTAATTAATGTAGTTACTTGTGAAAATGTTGACGATTAAAAATCCCAAAGACCCCCACCTAACACTCGAAACAAAACGTTTTTGTTGATGAGCAAACTGATGAAGAAAAAAAGTTGTAGGATTTTTTGAATATGGGACACTATTGAAAATGCGTTGATGTTCAAACTTGCTTTTCTCAAAAATTCTTCAGTCAAATCACTTGAAAATGTATAGCCTCGTAGACAGAGACGATTTAAATGAGAACCATTTGATTTGCTGGGCAAACCTATGAAGAAAATGTTTTATTACAGTTGGAATATGGGACAGTATTGAAAATGTACTGAGTCGTTGTAGTGAGTTTGAACTTACTTTTCTCCAAAGTTCTACAGTAAAATCACGTGAACATTTGTAGAGTCATAGAGAGGGAAACCCCTCAATGAGACAATGTTTTGTGTTTTTTTTAATATAGGACATACACAAGCACTGGAGTGTACACTTACTTTTCTCCAAAACGGTAAAGTAAAGAGACGTGAAAATTAATTCTCTCATAGACCGGTGCATTGTTAATAATAATGAGCAAAACTATGAAGAAAATGTTTTTTAGAGTGTTAATGTCGTTCTGAAGTGCTTTTGCATCCGTTGTAACGTTGTAACGGACACCAATACTGTAGGTGTAGAATGAGATGCGGACGCCCGTAAGACGCGCGGTTCACTTCACTGTGTATTTTTAAAGTGCGGCGGGATTTACCGCAGTATCCAGGTGCACGTAGTAACGGCGAGATAATGCCACGACAAACATCAGAAGAAAAGATACTTTCATTCATTCATTCATTCATCTTCTACCGCTTTATCCGATCTTCCCTCGGGTCACGGGGAGTCTGTGTCTATCTCAGGCATCTATGGGCATTAAGGCAGGATACACCCTGGATGGAATGCCAACCCATCGCAGGGCACACACACACACACACACACACATTCATACACTAGGGACAATTTTCCAAGGTGCCAATCAACCTACCGTGCATGTTTTTGGACCGGGGGGAGGAAACCGGAGAACCCGGAGAAGAACATGCAAACTCCACACACACATGACCGAGACGGGAATCGAACCCGGATCCTGGCGGTGTGAGGCTAACGTGCTAACCACTACGCCACCGTGCCCCAGATACTTTTCAGTTTTACAGTTTTTACAGATACAGTTTTAGAGAACGAAAATGCAGCTGTTATTTTTTTTTCCGATTCTAAGCTGTAGAACTTTCTTTATTCAAAGTATAAACGAGGAAATAAAATCAAGTCTAATTTCAAAAAGGCATCTGACATTTTTTAATAAAAAACAAATGTAATTTTCATTTTAATTTTTTGATTTTTGTTTATAAAAAAGAAACTTCAAATACCAAAAAGTACCCGGACCGTTTATTATATGCTCCGGTGATTTTTCACTGTATAAATAATGGTACATATAACTATAACACACTCGCTGTTTCCGCCCGTAAAGGAAGAGAGTCAACAGAGCGTTTTTACTTTCACGCCTTTATCTCGTGCAAGCACGCGCTTTCCGTCAACGCCCGCGCGCCCGCCGGAGTCATATCGCGTATCTCCGCATTCCGCCGCACGCAGTCAACTTTCTCCTTATTTTTGTAATGTCTAATCCTGTTTCATTATTTCACTAAAATCTGATTTTAAAAAAATAATCAAACATTTCGGTTCACTTCACTGTTTTATTATTTATTTATTTTTATTTTATTGACGATCAACAGCGATCATGAAACAACTTAAATGAAATAAGCCTAAAATATCTGGAACTTTTTTTTCAGCTTCACATTAACATTACACCGCTGTCTAGAGCCTGTAATAATGCATTCTGTTCCTCTGAAGTTAAACAATAAATCAATTCAAAAGAAAAACCAATAATCAACTTTCAACCTTCCGAATTTTGCATCTAAAACACAAATCAGGAATCATGTCTCTATTTCAATACAAATTCTCCATTGGATTTTCACTTCTTTTTTATATTTTCCGTCAACTTTCTTTATTCATTTTATCCCTGATGTTTGTTTGTTGGAACGTTTGTTCTCGTCATCATTCGCCCGTTACACCACATTCTTTAAGGCATCAGGCAGTTTATATCCGTATCATGTTGGTCTCCTGATGATAATTCATCACAGGGAAGTCGAGTTTTATCAGGATTCCTGTCATAATTGTAATATATTGAAGAATGAGATCCACTGCAGATTTAACGTACTTTAATGAATACTGTGCAGTAACTTGACACCATTACTTAGCCTGCAGAACGACCCCCACAAAACCCGGAAAACATGAACATAACCCTGCAAGCACCCCTCAATTCCCTTTCAGCCAATGGCAACATTCCCCAATCCTCTTTCAAGAAACTCCCGCTTGCAATAGCCTAATCAATACACTACAATAATAATACCAGTGGCGTCCCTAGGGTTGGTGTCACCCGCTGCGGTAAAGCCATGGCTCGCCAATAGTAATGTTTGCAATTGTGGTGTCACCCCCTGTGATGGTGTGTGCGGCCCGGGAGTGTCTGATAAAGGCTTCAATGTTTACTTGCGGATCGTTATTATGTGGTCCAGTATGAAACAGAATTAAACATAATAACCCGCTAAATGGTGGATAGGAAATATACTCTCAATATCAGCTCTGGAATCTGTAGGAAAACGCCTACTAGTCTAGTCAAGTCAAGTCACCTTTATTTATATAGCACTTTTAACAATAGAGATTTTGTCAAAGCAGCTGTACAATAATAATAATAATAATAATAATAATAATAATAATAAATAACACAGAAACAAAACTTAACAACATTCTACATAATTGAGCAAGCCATAAGTGACAGGCAACAGTGGCAACCAAAACTCCATCGGGGAGGGGAGGGGGGCAGTTCTCCTCTGACAAACAAACTAATAAACTGCTAAATAAATGGTGGTGTATCAGTGCATAAGGAATGGATCAGGGAACTGCATTGATCATGTGATCAGGATACCCAGACTGGATCTGAGTGGTGATGATGGTGACCTCGGAATAAACAGAAGACAGACTAATATAAGAAAAGATACCATTCATTTTGTGATGTAAGCTGCTACTAGTATAGCACTGGTAAAGCGTCCCTCTGTGTCTGTGCACAAAATTTACCACGATGAGTAGAATTCGGGATATTTTTTGGATTTATTGCATCCGATTATGTTAGCACACTGGAATTCATTCTAGAAGCGATCTGCATGGCATCGTTACCCTGGAAGTGATCGTAACACCTGAATTCAATTATATGGATGGGGGTGTGAATACTTTTGGAAATATAGTGTGTGCACGTCTGAAACCGTCCCAGAGTTTATAAATCAAAGAATTGTTTCAATTCAACAAAAGTGTTGCAGAGACGGAAATTTCATTTCAATTATTTGTGTAAATCTGCCATAACACAAGGACATCTCTTTTCTACTCCTTTTTGTATTTTTATATTATATTATTATATTTTCATTCATTTCATTCATCTTTTACCACTCTATCCGATCTTCCCTCGGGTCACGGGGAGCCTGTGCCTATATCAGGCGTCTATGGGCATTAAGGCAGGATACACCCTGGATGGAATGCCAACCCATCGCAGGACACACACACAGACACACACACTTACACATACTAGGGACAATTTTCCAAGGTGCCAATCAACCTACCGTGCATGTTTTTGGACCGGGGAGGAAACCAGAGAACCCGAAGAAAAACCCCCTGAGACACGGGGAGAACATGCACAAACTCCACACACACATGACTGAGACAGGAATCGAACCCGGACCCTGGCGGTGTGAGGCGAACGTGATAACCACTAAACCACCGTGCCCCTTTTATACTATATTATTTGTAACGTCTATAATCCAGTTTCCTGGTTTCACTGAAATCTTATTTTCTAAAAGAAATCAAACATTTACAGCAGGTGCCTTTAGTGGTTTTATTTAAACATGAAAGCATTTTTATTTAATACATGATCAATATAAATATCATGCAAGCTTAGAACTAAATATAAAAAAGAATAAATATCATATCAACATAACACTGCTAGTTGGAATCTGAAATCATTCTCTCTGTTCCCCTGATGTTCCACAATAAATCCGTTCCATACAAATGGACATTTTACTTTTTGGTCACTTTACACTGGCACAATAAACACTGGTCACATGACACTGGATATTTAATACCCGGGCATCTCGCACCCGTCACTTTACACACTTCTACACCTTACACACTATTTTTATATTTTTATATATTTATATAAATGATCTCTTTTTTACTTTTTACTTTTTGTTTTATATTTTTTTTACTTCATTCATAGTTTCTGCCCTTATCCACATTATTTATTATAATAATCAAAAAACACTTCACTGCATGTAGTTCTGTGGACGTATATATATATGTGACAAATAAAATCTGAATCTGATCTAATCTGAATTCCTTTGATACACCAAAGAAAGACAAATCAAATGTAATATAATATTCAGGACAGGATTTTACATTTATATAAAAAGCATGAATAATGTCTGGATTTGATTAATAATCCTGAATTAGATTAGATCAGGGTTGTGTATCGCGCTGCTTTTCATATTTATTTAATCATGTGATTCTCGATGTGGATTTTCGTTGTTGAAACGTTCGTCTACGAAATCATTCGCAAAGTGGACGATATGTTTTAAGGCGTTCAGCATCAGGCAGTTTATATCCGTATTTATGCTGGTCTGCTCAGGATAGTTCATCACAGGGAAGATGCAGTTCATGGGGATCCCTGTGAGATTACTGCACTCTGTCATCTGGACACACACACACACACACACACACACACACACACGTTAGAGTCCGTATACAATACACAGGTTAATTAGTGTTTCAGAAAATGACTCACTTTCTCTTTGATCTTTTTGCTTTTGTAGACGTTTTGCAAATTCTCCCTTGTTAATGGACAGGCACAATCTACAAACGTCATGAAAAGCACTTGCGGGATTCCTGCAGCGTAAACAACAACAAATCAACACTTCATTGAAGTGAAGTGAAAGCAATTTATTGTAATAATAATAATAATAATCCTTTATTGTTCACATATACATAACAGCATAGTGAAATTCTTTTCTTCACATATCCCAGATTGATGTTGGTAGTTTGGGGTCAGAGCGCAGGGTCAGAGCCATGATACAGCGCCCCTGGAGCACAGAGGGTTAAGGCTCTTGCTCAAGGACCCAAGGGTGGCAGCTTGGCCATACCGGGGCTCGAACCCGGACCTTCCGATCAGCAGCTATTCTAGACCACTGAGCCACGCCCCCTCCCTCTTGTCACGGACACAATCATACCTTACGGTACAATCTGCAGTGAGATACATGAGGCTAATAGATAAGTACAGGAAGTGGCCATGCAGCCATCGTACGGCGCAAACACTACCCGTATTTGTAAAAAAAAAAGCAAGTTGCAAACACACAGTACACGTAACACAAAAACACGTGGTCAGGTGACGGGACTTTTTCAAAGACAGTCAGGGTGTGTGTGTGTTGGGGGGGGGGGTGGGGGGGGGGTGGGGGGGGGGGGGGGGGGGGGCAGAGTGGCGAATATCAGTATAAGTGAGAGATTTTGTGTAAACGTCTGAGCTGGAAACCACTGTTGACATTTCGCGGCACCTCAGCTTGTCCTTCGGAGAGAAGATAGAAGCAAGTTTCAAGTTGTAGAAGCAAGTTGAAGATAGAAGCAAGTAGAAGCAAGAAGATAGAAGCAAGTTATTAGTCATTAATATCATTCTATTCATAGATGACTGGAATGGAAATGTTGAGCATAACAGAATGATATTAATGACTGATTGATATTTATTATAATAATAATGCGTTTTTTTTCCACCAACTTTTATAATAGATTGCACACATAAGGACAAGGATCGACCTGATTGGCTGCCCTTTACCAGAATCCCCCACTGTGAAGCGTTCATCATCAAAACAAGTTTAAAACACCTAACACTCATAAAAAGAAACGAGTGATTTTTGCGAAATGTTAAAACATAAGTGAAAAGAAGCTTGTTCGTGTGCGGCTTCGGTTGAGTTCTAATAGCCCTTGAAGACAGGTGACTCCTGTTAGAGAGTGACGGCACAGAGGGTTTGTTCCACAAAACTTTAATGAGAGATTGAGTTCATTTCACGTTTTGGGTGAGTGGGTGTGCCAGTTGTCGAGGTTGAAGGGTGCTGATGGTGAAGACTTGAATCCGTCTTCTGCTTGCTGCAGCCGGGTTGCTTGTGCACAGTTGATGTGCTCGTTCTGGCAGAGTCCGAGCAAAGAAGAGACTTGAAGCTTACTGGTACTCTGGCTTTTAGGTGTCGGTCGTACTGTGATGTCACAGAGGTGGCTCAACCTGCCTAATACTGCCGATCTCTCCCTACTGGCTAAACGTGGGATTACAGTTAACTAAAAAGACTTTTCTACATAAGATATTTGAGTTTAAAATGTAGTGAAGTGAAAATTTCACCAAACGGAAAAATGTAACGATATGAAAAAGAACATCACTTAAATAATGACAGTAACCTGTTACATTTAGGCCTTTACTGAACATCACTGCTATTTTTATAAGAGGAATCTGGTAGCTTATTTTAATCATTTTTATTTATTATTAAATGTCTTTTTGGTGTTGTGAATTCACAACACCAAAAATCAGTCAAATATCATTGATTTTCACACTCAGACCGACATCATTCATTTTTAACTCTGAAAAGAACCCTGAAATTCCCTGAGAGAACCTGCTGCTGATGATAAACGAGTGTCACTAAAAAGATGAATGGACTCACCCATACTGGTTGCTGTATCTCTGATAGTTTTCCATTTTTCAGAAAACTCTGTTAATGTATTGAAGTTTCTTTTGTTCATCAGTGAAATCCTGTCGGCTGCAATGACGTTCACCAGGCAGTGCATCTGATCGCTCAGGCCGGGATTCCCATTGTAATGAAGGTCATTTTCAGACAAAGGAGTATTCGAGTTGAACTGTAAAAAATGGAAATAAAAAGATTTTGATGGTATGGCTGATATTTCAGATCCACTGGTTTGACTGGTGGGGTTTTATAGTGATTCTTGTTTCCATACAGTGTGATTAGGAGTGTTTAAATCTGATCACAGTGATGTGAACACGTTACCGTGTATCCGTCTTTCATGTGACCTTTTAAAGCACTGATGATATCTTGTGTGTTGACGCCTTCTTTTGCTTCCGCTTCTGCTCCCATTACATCATAGAAGGCAAACGGAAACAATCCGTCTTCATTTTTAAATCTGTAACGTCCAAACTGGGAATAATGGAGAAGATAATTATGCAATATTTCATTTGTTAAATTATTATTTGTTGTCGCTTGGCAGGAAGTGTGTAAACTCACAGAGAGAGTGTTACTCGTAGCAGATTTTGAAGCAGCCAGGCAACCCACAAACACACGTCCTTCAAAGATGGTCCTGATTGTGTTTATGATGCTGGATTTTCCAACACCGACTAATCCATACAAGAGGAAGTTCAGCTGTTCAATCGAGCGATTAAAAACTTGAAAATTCTGTAGATTAATGATCATGTCGTCGTCTCTGAGGCAAGAAAATGTACAATTCTTCCTTATCAGTTTATCATCTATATAGTACTTTATGACTATAAAATATAAAGCAGGACTTTGATGATACCTGTCCCATTGCACTTCTCTCCACTGTCGAATTACTGTTATAAATAAATACAATGTTACTTTAATAACATACAATATTATATTTCTCTATAATATTTACACTCACTGATTATTTACATGATTAGCTATTAACTATTATTAGTTATTTATATTTATAATGTGTTTTAGTTACATTTGATTTTGATGAAGGTGGAGCAGGATTCGGAAAACCACTTATTGCTGAGGGTGAGAGTGTATTTCCCTTCATCACTCTCTGTAGCATTAAAAATTTCCAAAGTACACATTTTACCCTGGTGTGACACTCTGTGTTTACCCTGAACACACACAAATTTGTAGTTGTCTTTTTCCCACGTTGCCGTTACATCTTCTGCATTTGTCTCACATTCAAGAGTAACTTTTTTTCCATATTCAGCAGAAAACACGTCCGGCAGAACCGTGGCAAATTCTGTTAGATAGATAAACAAAAAAACACACACTGAATGCTTTATACATGTGTGAGTGTGTGTGTGTGTGTGTGTGTGTGTGTGTGTGTGTGTGTGTGTGTGTGTGTGTGTGTGTGTGTGTGTGTGTGCGCATGTACATGCCCATCTCACAAACTTCACAACAAACAGGATGTTTAATTTAATCCTAGTTTACATTTGCAAGTTCTTTTTTAAACTGTCAAACATTCATATTTATCATTTCATTTATTTTTACCCAGAACAATAAATACGGTACATATAAACACTAACACAATAATAGTGTAATATTAAAGTGTGTTTGTTTTACATACCAGGTTTGGAGGGAAGTAAACCCATGTTTAAGGTCTGGAGGATGGAAATGCAAGAAAACCGAAAAAGAAAACATCAAACCTGGGAATTCCATTATCTCACAGTAAACACAACAACAACAACAACACAGTCTGTGCTGTGTTTTCTGTTTTTCTGTTTTTATTGTCATTTCAATACACACACAGCAACACAGAGCTACAACACAACACAGAGTTACATCACACAACACAGAGTTACAACACACAACACAGAGCTACAACACACAACACACACACACAGAGTTACATCACACAACACAGAGTTACATCAGTTACAACACAGAGTTGCAACACAGAGTTACAACACAGAGCTCACACAAACACAGAGTTACATCACACAACACAGAGTTACATCACACAACACAGAGTTACAACACACAACACAGAGCTATACAACACACAACACAAGAGCTACATAACACAACACAGAGCTAAACACAACATAGTTCATAACACAACACAGAGTTACAACACACAACACAGAGTTACACACAACACAGACACACACAACACAGGGAGTTACATCACACACACACACATCATACAACACAGAGCTACAACACAACACATAGTTACATCACACAACACATAGTTACAACACACAACACAGAGTTACAACACACAACACAGAGTTACATCACACAACACAGAGTTACAACACACAACACAGAGTTACAACACACAACACAGAGTTACACACACAACACAGAGCTACAACACACACACACACACACAGAGTTACAACACACAACACAGAGTTACAACACAGAGTTACACACACAACACAGAGTTACAACACACAACACAGAGTTACAACACACAACACAGAGTTACAACACACAACACAGAGTTACATCACACAACACAGAGTTACAACACACAACACAGAGTTACTTACAACACACACACAGAGTCATACAACACAGAGTTACAACACAGAGCTCACACAACACAGAGTTGCAAGTTACATAACACAACACAGAGTTACAACACACAACACAGAGATTACAACACACAACACAAGAGCTACATAACACAACACAGAGCTACAACACAACATACACACAACACAGAGCTACATACACACAACACAGAGTTACACACACACACACAGAGTTACAACACACAACACAGAGTTACATTACACACAAACACAGAGTACAACATACAACACACAACACAGAGTTACATCACACAACACAACACAGAGCTACATCACACAACACAGAGTTACAACACAGAGCTCACACAACACAGAGTTACAACACAACAACACAGAGTTACATCACACACAACACAACACACACATAGAGTTCAACACACAACACAGAGCTACATCACACAACAAACATTCACACAACATCACAAACAACACAGACAAACACACAGAGCTAAGTACAACACACAGAGTACATCACAAACACAGAGACATTACAACACACAACACAGAGTTACAACACACAGAACACACAACAGAGCACACATACAAAACACACAACACAGAGTTACATCACACAACACAGAGCTACATCATACAACACAGAGCTACATCATACAACACAGAGCTACATCATACAACACAGAGCATACAACACAGAGCTACATCATACAACACAGAGCTACATCACAACACAGAGCACACACAACACAGAGTTACAACACACAACACACACAAGAGATACACACAACACAGAGCTACATACAACACAGAGCTACATCACAACACAGAGTTACATACACACACACAACACACAGGAGTACATCACACAACACAGAGTTACATCACACAACACAGAGCTACATCACACAACACAGAGCTCACACACACACAAAGTTACAACACAACACAGAGTTACATCACACAACACAGAGTTACACACAACACAGAGTTACACACACAACATGAGTTACAACACAACATACACACAACACAACACAGTGCACACACACACAGAGTTACATCACACACAACCAGAGTTACATCACAACACAGAGTTACACACAACACAGAGTTACAACACACACACAGAGCTACACACAACACAGAGTTACAAAACACAGTTACACAACACATACACACAACACAGAGCTACACATCACACAACACAGAGTTACACACATCACACAACACAGAGTTACATCACACAACACAGAGTTACATCACACAACAATCACACACAACACAAAGTTACATCACACAACACAGAGTTACATCACACAACACAGTTAGATGCCACAAACACAGAGCTACATCACACAACACAGAGTTACATCACACAACACAGAGATACATCACACAACACAGAGTTACATCAGAGAGTTACATACACAACACAGACACACAACACAGAGTGAGACATACATCACACAGCACACAGAGATACATACACAACACAGAGCTATACACACAACACAGAGCTACATCACACAACACAGAGATACACACAGAATCACACAACACAGAGCTACATCACACAACAGAGCTACATCACACAACACAGAGATACACACATCACACAACACAATACACAACACATAGTTACACACAACACAGAGTTACATCACACAACACAGAGTTACATCACACAACACAGAGCTACATCACACAACACAGAGTTACATCACACAACACAGAGCTACATCACACAACACAGACGTCACACACACACATAGTTACATCACACAACACAGAGCTACATCACACAACACAGAGATACATAAACACAACACAGAGCTACATAACACAACACAGAGCTACATAACACAACACAGAGTTACATTACACAACACAGAGCTACATCACACAACACAGAGCTACATCACACAACACAGAATTACATCACACAACATGGAGCTACGCCACACAACACGAAGCTACGTCACACACTGTAGTGGATGTTAAATTATACTTTATTCTAGAATGGTTAAAAAAAGGATATTTTCCGGGTCACAGACGTCCCACTATTTGAGATCCAGTGGAATAAACCAGGAAAAAGAATTTACCTTGTATTATTACCCCCGTGTTGTTTGTTCTCAGTACTGTTTCCGTCTAACGGGCCGCTCCTCAGACTCTCTTGTTTTGTGCAGAGGGAGGGGAAGTTTCTGAATTTCGAAAGTGAAAGTAAAAAGTGGCGTCGCGTTTGTTATAACCGGGTTTCCGGCCTCCAGGGAAAAGAGACAGGAAACATTGTGCATGTACAGTCTGTCTGATAAAGGCTTCAATGTTTACGTGCAGGTCGCTATTATGTGGTCCAGTATGAAACAGAATTATACATAATTACCGGCCGACTGTTGGATAGGAAATACAGTTTAAACTTGTAATTATAATCAGTCTTCTCGTTGTCACTATCATCTCTGAAATCTGTAGGGAAACGCCTACTAGTATCATAGCACTGAGAAAACACCCCTCTGTGTCTGTGCATGAAATATTAAATACATGATTAAATCTGCAGAAAGTTGGCGATGTCTACACTGTACAGAGAGCACGATCTGCAGAGCGCGATCTCTACATTTACATGACCTAACAATTTGTGGCCAGAAATAATAGACTAGTTTTTTATTTTTATTATTATTATTATTATTATTATTATTATTGTTATTATTGCTTTGTGGAATGTCACTTGGCAATGAGTTGTTATTGTAGCTGCTGGTCAATAGTCATAAATGTGTAAACAAAATGAATTTGGTTCGTTTCTGATTGATTCTGATATATATATATATATATATATATATATATATATATATATATATATATATATATATATATATATATATATATATATATATATTGCATATTCCCAAGATCAAAATCTAACATGAAGCCTTAAGTCTTTTTCTTTTTACTAACACACACACATTCATTCATCTACTTTATCCGATCTTCCCTCGGGTCACGGGGAGTCTGTGTCTATCTCAGGCGTCTATGGGCATTAAGGCAGGATGTATGGAATGCCAACCCATCGCAGGGCACACACACACTCACACACACACATTTTTTGTTGTTTTCTGTTGTGTGTGTAAGAGAGAGTAACTTTGTGTTGTGTTCTTGCTCAGATGAAATGTTTTTGAATGAGGCACAGTCTTAATTCAGTTGTAGTTCAATAACCTTCAGTAAGCACCGACATTCCCGGCGGATTGTTATTAGCATTAATACACTAAACACTAACAGGTTTTTATAACTGATCTGTGTAAAGTTGCTGCTTTATGAGACTTAAACTGGACCAAGAAATCTTTTTACATTCGTCCAGTCGTGTCTAATAGTATAAAACTTTACATCCGAGCACTTAAAATGTGGATTTCGGACATTGTTGTTGCTGTGTATAAGAATTATTGTGTCTCGGGGCGTGGAAAGGGCTTTGCTTGGCATGTGCTTTTGGCAGGAAGGGTGGGGGAGGTTTTTGTAGCTCATCACCAGCAGTTGGAAAAAACGAAATGTGGATGTGAAATGTTGAAACAGCGGGTGAAGAAACCATAACAGGCACTGGGATATCCGGAGTTGCACAAGGATGTGCTTTATCTGGTAGCAAATGCCGGGGGGCGGTTCGAGCCTGAGCCTGAGGTAGTGCAGGTCCATGACCCAGTTGGGCTACAGGAATAAATAGCGACATCTGCTGGGGTAAAACTGCAATCACAAGGAAATAAGAAGACAAAATGAAAACAGGATATCTGGTGTAATATCAGGGCTTATATTCTTTACAGTGAAATGAAGGTAATGTGCATGTACATGTTTTATACTGTATATCTTTCTCAAACATCTAACTGTTTTTTTTATCATCTTTTATCCCTTCCTGTTCAGGATTTAACTCCGGATTTATAAACTGAAACATTATATAACAGATTCTTCTTGTAGTAATTCTTATCTAATGATAAATCAGATGTTGTAGTTCCCAAGTGGTAAAATTGTCTGCCAAATGAATAAAGCGAAATATTTTTCACAGTATGACAGGTTCACTTTTTGGATGCCATGATGATGCAATTTCAGCTCGACATTACACTAATTTGAAACCGCAATTTACGACTGGGAAGGGGGGGGGCACGGTGGTTTAGTGGTTGGCACGTTCGCCTCACACCTCCAGGGTCGGGGTTCGATTCCCGTCTCGGCCATGTGTGTGTGGAGTTTGTGCATGTTCTCCCCGTGCCTCAGGGGGTCTCCGGGTTCTCCGGTTTCCTCCCCCGGTCCAAAAACATGCACGGTAGGTTGATTGGCACCTTGGAAAATTGTCCCTAGTGTATGAATGTGTATGTATCCTGTCTTACTGCCCATAGACGCCTAAGATAGACACAGACTACCCGTGACCCGAGGGAAGATCGGATAAAGCGTCGAAGATGAATGAATGAATGAACTTATGACCACATTCACTGCAGGGCTTTATTTAAAATAAATTCACAAATAAAAATAAGCAATCATAAATAAATTACTCTTTTTTTTCAGAGTAGGTTTTTAGACATGCATTACTGTAACCATTCCATCGTTTCTCAGAATGAATATTAATCACAGTGTAAATGTTGCAACAACAAACAAAAAAACAGCAGTAAATCCGCTTTATTCCATTTACATGTTTATTCAAAATGTGTTTCTTAGTGAATGCTGTACTGCGTGCTTTATGGAGACAAGATAGCAGAATAATCGGGTTTTGTGATTTGATGTAAATTGTGCTAAAACTGTATTTTTATCTTTTATGCAGTTTCATGATTTCACTGCAATCTAATATTAATGAAGAACTTTTAAACAATTAGGTATTTTATTTACATTTTATTTTATGAGTTTTATTTCAAAATGCAAACATCTCATTTTAATTTTAAATTCATGATCTTTATAACTGCTGTATTAAAAAAAACATTAGTATACAGCCAAACACTTCACTGCAGTTCTATATCAGCATTTTAATATTACCTAAATGTAATTATTTTCAATGTTAAGGTCAAAATTTACATCTAAAGCATATTAAGCTTGAATGATATCTGTAAATGTCTGGCAATAAACTCCTTTATCCTTTCCTTATCATATTTATTCTCATTATTTCAGATTAAGGAGTTAAACGGATAGAAATAATAATTCTACATTAGATTTTCACTGCTTTTCTTATTTCCTGTGATTTCGTTTTTATTCATAGTTTGTTTGCTGATATGAACTTTGTTTTCTGGAACATTTCTTCACGTAGTCATTGGCAAAGTGTACTATATTTTTTAAGGCGTCCAGCATCAGGCAGTTTACATCTGTCTTCACGTTGGTCTCGTTATAATAGTTCACCACAGGGAAGACGAGGTTCTCCGGTACACCCAGGCGATTACTGCTCTGAATTACCTGTAAAGGAAATAAACGCATTTAGTTGTTAGCTCTCATTTTTTATTTAAATTGCAGTTGGGATTCGTTACAGTGCTGCAGATTAGTGTCAGTAAAATCACTCACTTTCTCTCGGATCTTTTTACTTTTGTAGATGTTCTGCAAATTATCCTTCGTCATTTTACATTCACAGTCTACTCTCGTCATGAAAACCACCTGAGGGATTCCTGTAGCACAAGCAACACACCCAAACACACAAACACACACACACACACACACACAAAGACAACCATTGTGATTTCATGGAACTTGTAATCACTGTGAAATAGGTTTGCAGTTTCATTAATGATTTATTTTTTTGGGGGTCTTAGATATTAAAGAACATTATTTCCATGGATGAATGGTGGATTGATTGATTGATTTATTGATTGATTGATTGATCCCAATGGCAGCATCGTTGTGATCTGACTCACCCATACTGCTCGCTGTTTCTCTGATGGTTTTCCATTTCTTGATAAATTCATCACTCATCAGTGAAATCCTGTCGGCTGCAATGACGTTCACCAGGCAGTGCATCTGATCACCCAGGCCGGGATTCCGATTGTAATAATGATCATTTTCACTCAGCACAGATTTAGAGTTGAACTGGAACGAGATTTTTTTTAATATTCTAGTATTCGTTGGTTGATGTCATTGATTTCAGATTCTAGATTTTATTTCTCGCAAACATCCTCATACAGAATCCAACCTGCAGTAAAACCTCAGAAACTTGTGCATTAAATAAAAGGATAAAATGCATTACATAAAGATAAGTTGTAGTTAAAATAGTAAACATTTAATAGAAACTTGAATAAAGGAAGTAGAAATTGGAATATTTAAATGTAGGGAAGTACATATTGTTTGGCTTTATAGTGTTTTTTAGAGTCTCTTGTTTCCATACAGTGTGATTAGGAGTGTTGAAATCGGATCACAGTGATGTGAACACATTACCGTGTATCCCTCTTTCATGTGACCTTTTAAAGCACTGATGATATCTTGTGTGTTGACGCCTTCTTTTTCTTCTGCTTCTGCTCCCATTACATCATAGAAGGCAAACGGAGACGATCCTCTTTCATTTTCAATTCTGTAACTTTCATACTGGGAATAGTGGAGAAAAATGCATTTGTTTTGGTTTCACACACTCCTGATTGTAGGAAGTGTAATTTACAGTAATGACTCACAGTGAGAGTGTGACTCGTAGTAGATCCTGCAGCAGCCAGACAGTTTACAAACAAACGTCCTTCAAAGATGGTCCTGATGGTGTTTATGATGCTGGATTTTCCAACACCGACTGGTCCATACAAGAGGAAGTGGAGTTCTTGGACTTCAGTACAAATGTTAAATGTCTTTATACTTTTTACAATTTCGTTTTGACTGAGAAAAGAAAATGTACAATTCTATCAGTTTGTAAGTTTATATATCAGTTATAACTATTACAGTTATAACAAATCATTGGTGAGCCATGAATTTCACACCCACACCATCAGTGGTGAATGTGAATTAATCTTCAATCTGGTTGGACAACATGTTTATTGTCATATATTTAAAGTTAATTCGCACTCTGTTTATACTAAAAGCCACAAGGTGGATTTTTCGGATGCTGGCAGCGTACGATAATACAAAATACATCCAAACTCTAAGATAAACATATACTACAAGCAGAGCAAACCCAAGTTTTGGGAATAATAAAAAATAAATAAAATAATATATATAGTCATTAAATAAATAATCTCAACTATTGGGAATAATTTTATAGATTTTAATGGGAAAAAATACTAAACTACAACCGGAAGTGTTTATTCCAGTAGAGGAAACAATACCTTTTCCACTGCAATTCTCTCCATTCTTTCATTTCTGTAATGAATAAATGAAATGTGTTATAATTGTATCTATTATTAGAGAGTAATGCTGTTTTTCACAGTGTGTGTATTTGCAGTGTTGAATATTATAATATTTACATGATCAGAGTATATTAGTATGATTAGCATTTTATGATCGGGTAATAATACGGTGTTACTTACCGACTCTGACGAGGGCGGAGCATGACACGGAACCCGAGTTATTGCTCAGGGTGAGAGTGTATTTCCCTTCATCCATCTCCTCAGCATAGAAAATTTCCAAAACACACGTTTCAGCAAGTTTTCTTGCGCTGTGTTTGCCGTCTACACGTGACAATTTGCTGCCGTCTTTTTCCCACGTCTCCGTAAAATTATCCATTTTTGCTTTACACTGTAGAATAACAGTTTTACCTTTTTCAACTGTTTTATCAGCCAGAACTGTATCAAATTCTGTTAAATAGATAATGAGAAAAACATACCACAAAAAACACAGTGAATAATAAAATATCCACCTTTATATCCATGTTCATACAAAACCATCAATCTCTCAGTCCTGAACAAACTGGATCTTTAATTTCACCTCTACGCATGGTACATTTAAACATGTCTTTAATAAGTACTTTAAATCATCATGCGTGGATTTTAGAATGTCTGTTTTAATGCACTTTTCCCGTTTCTTATTTACAGTGTCTGAAATAAGTGTATGATTTACATAGCATCTTGTATTGTTCCATTAAAAAAAACTTGTTATAAAATTAATGTTTTTCTGATACAGTAGAGGCTTTTTCACACATTTTAATTGTTAATTCATTGATTAATCAAAAATTCTACGCAATATTTTACCATATTTACCTAACAGTGTAATAGATTGAGGGAGAAATACATAATACATAATAATGATGTAAATTAGTTTATTACAAACCAGGTTTTACTGCAGCTCCTCCCATGTTTGAATCTATATTAAAAAAAACATTACAAAAAGATCAGGTTAGAGAATGTCACTGTATAAAGGAGAAAAGAAATGCAGGAAAATTTGTTTTCTGTGTGTGTGTGTGTGTGTGTGTGTGTGTGTGTGTGTGTGTGTGTGTGTGTGTGTGTGTGTGTGTGTGTGTGTGTGCATGTGCATAGGAAAGAGAGAAATAATCTGAAAACACTTACCTTGTGTGATTATCTGCGTATCTTCCGTGTCTGATGCTCTGCGTTCAGCAGCTCCGGCTTTTATCGGCTCAGGTCGTTTTCCTGTGGGGTCTGCAGAGAATACAGGGTGTTTCTGAGAAAATGAAAATGAAAGTTGCTTCCTTTTTTGTTGTTGTCTACAGAAAAGAGAGGCATTTCTGAGAAAACTAAATTGAAATATACTCTGGGGTCGCTGCAAAGCTGCATTTATAAGCACTCAAACAAGTGGCTGTACAATTGCAAACCTTTTTTCATGAGGTTAGAATAAAGGTAAAAGTTAATACAGTATCACTAGACTTGGATCTGCACATGTAATAGTGTGTCTCGGTGCGGAGGGTTTTTTTTTTTTGTTTTTCTTTTAAACATTAAATATGATCCAGCTTTGATACTGTACTTCGTTTGGCCTGGTTATTTTTGCAGCCATGAAAATGCACTTGTTTATACAAAAATAAAATCGGAGCAAATGGATTTTCTGCAAATAGAAATTTGGATGCACAATCAGGTTGGTGGAGAGCTCCTCCCCCAAGTGGAGGAGTTCAAGTATCTTGGGGTCTTGTTCACGAGTGAGGGGAGGATGGAACGGGAGATCGACAGGCGGATTGGTGCAGCCTCTGCAGTAATGCGGTCGATGTACCAGGTCCGTCGTAGTGAAGAGGGAGCTGAGCCAAAAGGCAAAGCTCTCAATTTACTGGTCGATCTACGTTCCTACTCTTACTGAAAAGGGCAAGATTCCGGATACAGGCGGCCGAAATGAGCTTCCTTCGCAGGGTGTCTGGGCGCTCCCTTAGAGATAGGGTGAGAAGTTCAGTCATTCGGGAGGAGCTCGGAGTAGATCCGCTGCTCCTCCACATCTAGCGGGGCCAGCTGGTATGACTTGGGCTTCCATTTCGGATGCCTCCTGGGATCCTTCCTGTGGAGGTGTTTCGGGCATGTCCCACCGGGAAGAGGCCTCGGGGAAGACCCAGAACAAGTTGGAGGGACTATGTCTCTCGACTGTCCTGGGAACGCCTCTGTGTCCCCCCAGGGGAGCTAGAAGAAGTGCCTGGAGAAAGGGAAGTCTGGGGATCTCTGCTTAAACTGTTGCCACTGCAACCCGGTCCCGGATAATTGGTAGAAGATTGATGGATGGATGGATATGTATATAGTATATATATATATATATATATATATATATATATATATATATATATATATATATATATATATATAATATATATATATATATATATATACAGTAAAATCCTGTTAGAATTCGGAGCATCGGTCAAGTGGATTTTCTGCAAATAGAAATTTGGATGCACAATCTGTAACAACTGTTTATAACCTTCGACCTTTGCATTTAATTTCTCCTTTCCTCCACCTTTTAAAATAAATGAAAAAAGCACTTTTTTGAAAAAAGATCTTTTTTTTTTAATGTTCACAATCATACCAATGTTGTTTAATAGCGTTAGGATCTGTAAAGCAGGAGATCTTCAGCCCATGTAATGCAGATCTTTATGAAACTGGATTTGTGCACATTTGACATCCAGGAACAGGTTTTTTTGGGCCCAAAATGAAGGGAACATTTCAGGCTCCTGAATCCTGCACAATTGTGTCCCTCCGACTTTTATTTGGGAAAAATAAGCATCTTGTGTAGTAAATATAGAACTGAACTTGATCTAAACTGAGATTCACATTTTATTCTTTGCAGTGACGATTAATCTCGGCCTGACTTTCAGATACTGTACGTTTTTTATTTATTTGCAAAGATCTAGTGGATCATTCCATGGTCTATATTTGTCATAACTTCTCTCTCACACACACACACACACACACACACATAAAACACACACAAACACACTCAAATTCACCTTTATACCTCCAATATTTATTACAGTCACATTACAGTTTTTTTACTGTTCATGCTGGTTTTGCACAAATCTTGTTGGGTTTTTAATTATATATTTTTTTGCATATCATTGTGTTTGTCACTCTCTCTTACATTCCACTATTTTGCACATTGTTTTGTGTAACATACGCAGTTGATTTATGTCTCGTTGCTTTCTTGTGTTGTCTGATTTGTACTGTTTGTGTCTTTTGCGCGGTTTGTGCGCTTTATGTGGATTAAGGATTAAGAGACGTGAAACTGACACAAACACATTAAAGATGAAATCTGTAAGCTAATTTGGCAGTTTGGTAAGTAACATCAGCTTCATGAGTACATGTTAATAATAAATAATAATAATAATACTGTTAGTGAGATTCTTCACCCATGAGGACAATGGAGCGATTCCTGGAAGCCCAGGCCACTGTAAGCATTCACGGTGAGAAAGATATGAAAAAGCAGGTGAAAGCAGGTGATTATTATTGTGAATTTGTGCGTTGCATGAGGAGAATAATTCAGCACTATATAATGGTGTTTTCTAATGTAGTGCACTTATAATGCATATTCTCTTCCATACAGCAAGTTACATTAAGCTTCACCTAATGTGTTATTTACTACATTAAATAACAAACAAGTACTAATATAATTAAGCTAAATGTCGTTCACATGAATTCATGTGATTCGTGTTGTTAAGGTTAGTTCTTGATTAGTTTACGCCTTCACTCATCATTAGTTCATGCTTATGCTTATTTGTACCCTATAGTGTTTTTTTAGATTTTCAGGTCGCAAATGTTTTTTTTATTCGTAGTTTGAATGTTGATGTGGATTGGAGCGTTTCTTCACATAGTCGTTTGCCCAGAGAACAATAGATTTTAAAGCGTCCAGCATCAGGCAGTTTATATACGGATCCACGCTGGTCTCCTGATGATAATTCACCACAGGGAAGATGAGGTTCTCCGGAACACCCAGTAGATTACTGCACTGAGTTACCTGCTTACACACAGTAACAAAGATTGTAGCTGGGATTCGTTACAGTGCTGCAGATTAGTGTCAGTAAAATCACTCACTTTCTCTCGGATCTTTTTACTTTTGTAGATGTTCCGCAAATTATCCTTCGTCATTTTACATTCACAGTCTGCTCTCGTCATGAAAACCACCTGAGGGATTCCTGTAGCACAAGCAACACACACACACACACACACACACACACACACACACACACAAAAAAAAAAAACAACCATTGTGATTTTATGGGATTTGTAATCACTGTGAAATAGTTTTGCAGTTTCATTAATGATTAAATTTTTGGGGGGTCTTAGATATTGTGGATGTATGGAAGTGGATGGATGGATGTATGTGGATAGATAGATGTGGATGGATGTATGTATGTATGAATGGATGTGGATGGATGTGGATGTATGGCTGGATGGATGGATATGGATGTATGGATTTTGGATGGATGGATGTGGATGGATGGATGTATGGATGGATGGATAGATGGATGCTTTATTAATCCCAATGGCAGCATCGTTGCGATCTGACACACCCATACTGCTCGCTGTTTCTCTGATGGTTTTCCATTTCTTGATAAATTCATCACTCATCAGTGAAATCTTGTCGGCTGCAATGACGTTCACCAGGCAGTGCATCTGATCACCCAGGCCGGGATTCCGATTGTAATAATGATCATTTTCACTCAGCACAGATTTAGAGTTGAACTGGAATGAGATTTTAAAAACATGCTAGTAAAAATTGGTTTAAATCACTGATGATATATTTTTAGAATATATTCCGATGTAAGATTCAAACTTCATTATACTCAATAAAACACATTATACACAATGTAGTAAAATGTAAACCTCAGAAACTTGTGCATTAAATAAAAGGATAAAATGCATTACATAAAGATAAGTTGTAGTTAAAATAGTAAACATTTAATAGAAACTTGAATAAGGGAAGTAGAAATTGGAATATTTAAATGTAGGGAAGCACATATTGTTTGGCTTTAGAGTGTTTTTTAGAGTCTCTTGTTTCCGTACAGTGTGATTAGGAGTGTTTAAATCTGATCACAGTGATGTGAACACGTTACCGTGTATCCCTCTTTCATGTGACCTTTTAAAGCACTGATGATATCTTGTGTGTTGACGCCTTCTTTTTCTTCTGCTTCTGCTCCCATTACATCATAGAAGGCAAACGGAGACGATCCTCTTTCATTTTCAATTCTGTAACTTTCATACTGGGAATAGTGGAGAAAAATGCATTTGTTTTGGCTTCACACACTCCTGATTGTAGGAAGTGTAATTTACAGTAATGACTCACAGTGAGAGTGTGACTCTTAGTAGATCCTGCAGCAGCCAGACAGTTTACAAACAAACGTCCTTCAAAGATGGTCCTGATGGTGTTTATGATGCTGGATTTTCCAACACCGACTGGTCCATACAAGAGGAAGTGGAGTTCTTGGACTTCAGTACAAATGTTAAATGTCTTTATACTTTTTACAATTTCGTTTTGACTGAGAAAAGAAAATGTACAATTCTATCAGTTTGTAAGTTTATATATCAGTTATAACTATTACAGTTATAACAAATCAGTGACGAATGTGAATTAATCCTGAATTAATGCCTCTCTTAATACCTCATCATTCCATGCTTATAAGTACATCATTATTATAAAGAATCTGATTGGACAACAGGTTCATGGTCATATATTTCATTTAGTTCATTCCTACCCTGTTTATACTGAAAGCCACAAGGCAGATTTCTTTCACCCTCTCAATTTACAAGAAGATCAAACCCAAGTTGCCTCAACTATAAGGAATAATTAAATATTTTAATGGGAAAAAATACTAAACTATAATTCAGTAATTCTGACAGTGTTTATTCAGGTAGAGAAGGTATTTCTGGCCCTGACCCCCCCCCCCCTAATATCCATCAGGATTGAAGGAGAACGATACCTTTCCCACTGCACTTTTCTCCATTCTTTCATTTCTGTAATGAATAAATGAAATATGTTATAATTGTATCTATTATTATAATGTATAATGCTGTTTTTCACAGCGTGTGCATTTGCAGTGTTCATTCATTCATTCATCTTCTATCGCTATATCCAATCTTCCCTCGGGTCACAGGGAGCCTGTGTCTATCTCAGGCGTCTATGGGCATTAAGGCAGGATACACCCTGGATGGAATGCCAAACCATCGCAGGGCACACACACACACAGACACACACACACATTCACACACTAGGGACAATTTTCCAAAGTGTCAATCAACCTACCGTGCATGTTTTTGGACCGGGGGAGGAAACCGGAGAACCCGGAGAAAAACCCCCTGAGACACGGGGAGAACATGCAAACTCCACACACACATGGCCGAGACGGGAATCGAACCCGGACCCTGGTGGTGTGAGGCGAACGTGCTCATTTGCGGTGTTTAATATTATAATATTTACATGATCAGAGTATATTAGTATGATTAGCATTTTATGATCGGGTAATAATACGGTGTTACTTACCGACTCTGACGAGGGCGGAGCATGACACGGAACCCGAGTTATTGCTCAGGGTGAGAGTGTATTTCCCTTCATCCGTCTCCTCAGCATTGGAAATGTTCAAAACACATTCATTGTCATTTTTTTCCACTGTGTGTTTACCATCTATGAGCATCAATTTGCTGCTGTCTTTTTCCCAGTCTATTAAAAAATAATCCATGTTTGCGTTACATTGAAGAGTAACGTTTTCTCCTCTTGTAACTGTTTTATCAGCCAGAACTGTGACAAATTCTGTTAAATAGATAATGAGAAAAACATACCACAAAAAACACACTGAATAATAAAATCTCCACATTTATATCCATGTTCACACAAAAACATCAATCTCATGTGAAAGTAAAACAATAAATAGAGATAAAATAAATAAATAAATATAGAGAGAGAAATACATATGCGTGTAAAAAGTGCCTAGTGCATTACTGTCCCATTTAGCATTACTGTTATAATAAAGTCAATTAGTTTGTGTTACATACCAGGTTTTGAAATAACTGTTCCTGCCATGTTTAAATCTATATACAAGAAAAATAACAGAAAGTAAAAGTGATGAGAAGCACAGCGTCCTGTTTTAACTGTAACAAATAGACTGTAAATAATAAACAATGACACTCAGGGATGACAAATTCTCTCAATGTAAATCTTATATAACGTTTATATAATGTTTAGTAGGACTAAGTATGTGCGCATATGAGAGAGAAATCATCTATACTGCATATTTATTAGGAGCTCTGTAAACACTAAGCACTTACCTTGTGTGTTTGTCTGTGTATCTTCACTGTCTGAAGTCCTGAGTTTAGTAGCGGTGCTTTTAACTGTTCGGGTCGTCTCCTGTTACATCTGCAGAGAAGAAGGTGGGATTTCTGAGAAACTGAAAGTGAAATACCTGCTTAAAGTGCTTACTTTTTTTCATCAATGCATTTGGGAACATGCATTATTTATTATTACTGCATAAGCTTTTTCCTGTAGGACATCCAATGCAGCAAAACCAACTGGGCATAGATCACTTAAAGCCAAGTCAAGTCAAGAGGTTTTATTGCCATTTCAACCATATATATCTGACGCAGTACACAGTGAAATGAGACAACGTTTCTCCAGGACCCTGGTGCTACACAAAACAACATATATCACAAACACAAGAACACAATGCTGAGGACTAGACTAAGTTTGTCCTAGCTACATAAAGTGCAATGTGTGCAAACAGCGCAAGACAGAACAAGACTGTGTTGACAACACGAGACAGTGCATAACAACGACATTACACAACATAAAATAAAATAAGATAAAAAAACACAACATCAACGACCTGTCACTCTGATTAGTTCAGTGTGTTGAGGAATCTGATGGCTTCGGAATGCTTCGGAACCTCTTCCCTGATGGCAATAGTGTGAAGAGTGTGTTGTGGGATCTGTGATGTCGTCCACAATGCTGGTAGCTTTGCGGATGCAGTGTGTGCTGTAAATGTTCGTGACAGAGGGGAGAGAGACTCCGATGATCTTTTCAGCTGTCCTCACTATCCGCTGTAGGGGCTTGCGATCTGTGACGGTGCAGTTCCCAAACCAGGCAGTGATGCAGCTGCTCAGGATGCTCTCGATGGTCCCTCTGTAGAACATGGTCAGTATGGGGGTTGGCACATACTGGGGGATTGGCCACATCGATGGATCCTCCGTGGAGATCGTAAAGAACACCAAATTCATCGGTGTCCATCTGACGGAGAGGCTCAACTGGTCACTCAACACCAGCTCCATCAGTAAGAAAGCCCAGCAACGTCTCTACTTCCTGAGAAGGCTGAGGAAAGCACATCTGCCAACCCCCATACTGACCAAGTTCTACAGAGGGACCATCGAGAGCATCCTGAGCAGCTGCATCACTGCCTGGTTTGGGAACTGCACCGTCACGGATCGCAAGACCCTTCAGCGGATAGTGAGGACAGCTGAAATGATCATTGGAGTCTCTCTCCCCTCTGTCACGAACATTTACAACACACACTGCATCTGCAAAGCTACCAGCATTGTGGACGACATCACACACCCCTCACACACACTCTTTACACTATTGCCATCAGGGAAGAGGTTCCGAAGCATTCAGGCTCTCAAAACGAGGGAGGTGGTGGCTTAGTGGTTAAGGTGTGGGAGGTGGTGGCTTAGTGGTTAAGGTGTTGGACTCTGGACCAGAAGATCGCAGGTTCAAACCCCACAACCACCAAGCTGCCACTAGTGGGCCCTTGAGCAAGGCCCTTAACCCTCAATTGCTCAGTTGTAAGTCGCTCTGGATAAGGGCGTCTGCCAAATGCCACAAATGTAAATGTAAATGTAAAACCAGACTATGCAATAGTTTTTTTCCTCAAGCCATCAGATTTCTCAACACATAGAACTGAGTGGACTGGACTTACACATACACTCACACACCATCCATACATCATTCCACTGCTCTAATTATTTATCTACCTCATTAATGGCAGTGACAGTCATCACTGACAGTGTTACTGTTTACATGGACACTTTGCACATTTCACTTTTTATTACTGCTGCTGTACTTGTTCCTTTGCACACTCGCCAACTGGAACACTTTGCACTAGGTTGTTGTGTTTTTTTTTTTTTATTATTACATTGTGTTAGTTGTTTGTATGCACTGTCTTGTGTTGTGAATACACTCTGTTTGCACCAGGTTGCACATGATGCACTTTATGTAGCTAGGACAAGCTTAGTCTCGTCCTCAGCATTGTGTTGTTGTGTTTGTGTTATATGTTGTTTTATGTAGCACCAGGGTCCTAAAGAAACGTTGTCTCATTTCACTGTGTACTGCGTTAGCTATATATGGTTGAAATGACAATAAAACCTCTTGACTTGACTTGACTTGACAAACTCCACTAGCGATGAACAGAAGCTGGAAACCAGAGTTCTTGCACCATTCTGTGTTGATATAAACACACGCCACTGCCGCAAGAGAGAGCTGCATCTCTCTCGGCTGGAAACACGGCTAGCCCGGCTAGCTGGATGGCGGCGTCTGGAACTCTGTAGCTCAGCCACGTCTCCATGAAAACATGGACACAGCAGTCTCTGAGCTCTCGCCGTGTAGGGTTAGCATTTAGCCTAGAGCAGACCCCCCCCTGCTTGTCGCGCTTCCACTTCCTTGAGCACCGCTTCCTATGTCTCCTCGCCCGGTCACCGGCATCGGGCGATGCCAAGGACTGGGGGCCTGGTCTGAGCAGTCGAGGTCACAGCTAGCTGAGGTCGCGAAGTTTATTAAGAATGTCTACATGAAGGCTGGTTGCTGCATGATTTCTCTGTTTTAGTATTGTCTGGCAGTCGTATACATGAACACAGTTGTCTCTGGTGTACATGTAGCTGAAGAGGTCGCATTGCAAACATAAAAAGCACCATTTTGCACAATCTACTGCCGCGCCGCCATCTTGGATCTGTGCTGGTGGGGAAGGAGCCCGAGCTTGTGCATGAGGTTGAGAGATACCGGCTAGAGATAGGTGGGCTCACCTCCACTCACAGTCTGGGCTCTGGAACCATACTCTCTCGAGAGAGGCTGGACTCTCCATTATTCTGGAGTTGCCCGCGGTGAGAGACTGCGGGCTTGAGTGGGCCTGCTCATAGCCCCCAACTTAGCCGGCATGTGCTAGAATTTTCCCCCGGTGAATGAGAGGGTCGTTTCCCTTCGCCTTCGGGTTGGGGAAAAGTCTCTCACTGTTGTTTGTGCCTATGGGCCAAATGGCAGTGTAGAGTACCCGGTCTTCTTGGCGTCTCTGGGAGGGGTGCATATTGGACTTCTGTGATAGTCATAGTTTGTCCAAAACGAACACCATGTTCAAACACAAGGGTCTCCATCAGTACACATGGTACCAGGACACCCTAGGCCGGAGATTGACGATAGACCTTGTGGTTGTAATCTGCCCTCCGTCCGTGTGTTTTGGACACTCAGGTGAAGAGAGGGACGGAGCTGTCAACTGATCACCACCTGGTGGTGAGTTCGATTCGATGGAGGGGAAGGAAGCTGGACAGACTCTGCAGACCCAAACGTATTGTGAGGGTGTGCTGGGAACGCCTAGCAAAACCCCCTGTCAGAGATATCTTTAACTCCCACCTCCGGCAGAGCTTCAACCAGATCCAGAGGGAGGTTGGAGACATTGAGTCTGAGTGGACCATGTTTGCCACCTTCATTGTCGATGCAGCCATTCAGCCATGGTGGTCACCGGGAGTAAGAGATGCTGTCAAGCTGAAGAAGGAGTCCTTTCGAGCCTGGTTGGCTCTTGTGACCCCTGAGGCATGTGATGGGTAACGTCAGGTCAAGCGGGCTGTGGCCCGGGTGGTTGAGGCAAAATCTCGGGTATGGGAGGAGTTTGGAGAGGCCATGGAAAGGGATTATAGGTCGGCCTCAAAGAAGTTCTGGCAAACCGTCCAGCATATCAGGAGGGGGAAGCAGTGCCCTGCCAAATCTGTCTACAGTGAAGGTGGGGAGCTGTTGACTTCAACTGGGGACATCATCAGACGGTGGAAGTAATACTTTGAGGATCTCCTCAACCCCAGTGTCATGCTTTCCGATGAGGAAGCAGAGGTCATGGGCTCAAAAGTGGCATCATCCATCACCCAAGCTGAAGTCACAGAGGTAGTTGAGAAGCTTCTCGGTGGCATTCTCGGTGGCAGCGGGGGTGGATGAGATCCGCCCTGAGTACCTGAAGTCTCTGGATGTTGTGGGGCTGTCTTGGCTGACACGCCTCTGCAACATCGCGTGGCAGCTGGGGACGGTGCCTCTGGACTTGGCAGACCGGGGTGGTGGTTCCTCTTTTTAAGAAAGGGGACCAGAGGGTGTGATCCAACTGTAGGGGGATCACACTCCTCAGCCTCCCTGGGAAAGTCTATGCCAGGGTACTGGAGAAGAGAATTCGGCCTTTGATTCCCTGGATTCAGGAGGAACAATGCAGTTTTCAACCTGGCCGTGGAACACTGGACCATCTCTATACCCTCTACAGGGTGATGGAGGGATCAAGGGAGTTTGCCGAACTGGTAACCACATGTGCTTTGTGGATTTGCAGAAGGCATTCGACCGTGTCCCTCGCAGGTCCCTGTATGCATGCAGCAGGAGTTTAGTTCGCATTGCTGGCAGTAAGTCAGACCTGTTTCCGGTGCATGTTGGACTCAAGGCTGCCCCTTGTCAATGGTTCTGTTCATTATTTTTATGGACAGAATTTCTGGGAGCAGCCAGGGGCCGGAGGGAGTCTGGTTTGGGGATCACAGGATCTCATCTCTGCTTTTTGGCGATGATGTCCTGTTGTCTCCATCAGGCCAGGACCTTTAGCATGCACTGGGAAGTTTTGCAGCTGAATGTGAAGCAGCTGGGATGAAATTCAGCACCTGCATGTCCGAGGCCATGGTCCTTATCCGCAAAAAGGTTGTTTTCCCACTTCAGTTTGGTGGAGAGCTCCTCCCCCAAGTGTAGGAGTTCAAGTTTTTTTGGGTCTTGTTCACGAGTGAGGGGAGGTTGGAACGGGAGATCGACAGGCGGATCGGTGCAGCCTCTGCAGTAGATCCCGGATACAGCCGGCTGAAATGAGCTTCAGTGACAGGGTGACTGGGCACTAGGGTGAGAAGTTCAGTCACTCGGGAGGAGCTCAGAGTAGATCCGCTGCTTCTCCACATCGAGATTTTGCAACTGACTTTATGCAACTGGATTTGTGCACATTTAACATCCAGGAAAAAGTGTTTTTTTTGTGGCCCCAAAATTAAGGGAACATTTCAGGCTCCAGAATCCAAAGAGGTCCTGCACAATTGTGTCCCTCTGACTTTTATTTTGGAAAAAAAGCATCTTGTTTAGTAAATGCAGAACTGAACTTGATCTAAATGTCAGCCTGTGTGAGCACTTCCGGCACCACAGAGAAACCTCCCACCTGCAACCCGCTACCCGGAAATGGCGCCTGTCTGTCTGGCACTTATAAGGACCCCAAAGATCCTCAATCAGTGCCAGATTGTCTTCAAGGATTGCCCTGAACACACTCTAGCTATTTGTTAAATCGCTATTGTTACCGACCTGTTTCTGTCCTTCGCTCTCCCAACCTCCGGCTTCCCGACCTTGCCTGTTTCTGAACTCTCTCTTCTTCTTGCGCTCAACGAGCTTCGAACGCCGGCTCTTTGCTCCTCGCGCTCAACGCGCCTCAAACGCCGGCTCTGTGTTCCCTGCGCTCAACGTGCCTCAAACGACGGCTCTGTGTTCCCTGCGCTCAATGCGCCTCAAACGCTGGCTCTGTGTTCCCCGCGCTAAACGCGCTTCAAACGCTGGCTCTTTGCTCCTTGCGCTCAACGCGCCTCAAACGCCGGCTCCATAAGCCCAATCCTCCCACTGTGCATCTTTCGCCGCCTTCTCATCAGATTTGCAAAAGGTGTTTGGAACATCTATGCCCCGACATGATGCGGCTCATTCTCTGCTATCGGCAGCTCAGGGTCAGCGTTTGGTGGACGAATTTGCTGCTGACTTCCGCACCTGTGCCGCGGACAGCGGCTGGGATCAAATGGCCCTCTCCGACACCTTCCTCCGAGGGTTGAGGAACCCATGAGCCACAATCCATCCATCCTTCCCAAGCCTGCCATTCAAGTTCACCTGCGTACCATCCCCGGGAAAATTGATCTTGCTGCCTTCATTGACTCTGACGCGGAGCGGAATTCATTGAAGTGGAGCTGGCCAGTCAACTCCGCCTGCCCATTGAACCCCTACCTGAGGTTCTACAAGTCAGGTCGTTGGATAGGGGCCTTCTGGATAAAGCCACTCACCGGCCCAAGCCATAACTCATGTCTGTCGGGGAACAACACCAGGAGTGGCTTACCCTGTTGGTGATTTCTTCCCCCAGGCCCCTAACTTGTTTGGTTTTCCTTGGCTTCGGAGGCATAACCCTTGTCTAGACTGACCCACTGGTCGTGTTTTGGAATGGGGAACCCACTGCCTTGGCCATTGCCTCACTAATCCCACCCCCAAACCTCCCTACACCATCCTCCCTGGTCTCCATGACCTGGTGGTCGTCCCTGAGGTTTACCATGACCCGGCCCCAGTCTTCAGTAAGGCCCTCACTACCACCCTGCCCCCCCACCGGCACCACGACTGTGCCATAGACCTGCTCCCCGAAATCAGCCCTCCACGGGGCCGCATCTACCAACTTTCTGCGCCTGAGAGAGCCGCCATGAACAAATACATTCAGGAGTCCTTGGCAGCAGGCATCATCCGGCCCTCCTCTTCCCCTGCATTGACTACCGTGGCCTTAATGCCATCACCGCCCGCAATCGCTATCCGCTCCCCCTCATGGCCTCTGACAATGCACCAATGCACCGGCAGTGTTCCAGGCTCTGGTCAACGACGTGCTCAAGGACATGCTGAATGTGTTCGTCTTCATCTACCAGGATGATATCCTGATTTTCTCTCCCTCAGTGGAGGAACATGTCCGGACATCATATCCTGACAGTTCTGAACCGGCTCTTGACGAATGGGCTGTACATCAAGCCAGAGAAGTACGAGTTCCATGTTTCACAGACTGGGGTACTGTCTTTCGGCCGGCAACATCAAAATGGACCCCGCCAGGATCTGAGCTATCAGGGAGCCCCACCACTCGCCGGCAGCTCCAGAGGTTTCTGGGATTTGCCAATTTCTATCTGCGGATCATCACGGGCTATAGCTCACTGGCCTTCCCCCTCCACCAGTTGACCTCAACCCTCCGTACATTTCTCTGGAGCTCTGAAGCTGGCGCCGCCTTCTCTGAACTGAAGCGGAGGTTCACCGAGGCTCATATTCTGATTTTGCCCGATCCCACTCTGCAGTTTGTGGTTGAGGTCGATGCCTCCAATGTTGGGGTTGGTGTTGTCTTGTCCCAGGTCAGCCCCAAAGACAATCGTCTGCACCCATGTGCTTTCTATTCTCGGCGACTTAGCCCTCCTGAACGCAAATACCCGATAGGGGAGAGGGAGCTCATCGCTGTTAAATTGGGTCTGGAAGAGTGGCGTCATTGGCTGGAAGGCACTGAAACCCCCTTCCTCATGTGGACTGACCACCGAAACTTTGAGTACCTTCAGTCGGCCAAACAGCTTAACCCTCGCCAGGCCAGATGGGGCCTTTTCTTAGTCCGTTTTTGGTTTTCCCTGTCCTACCACCCTGGGAATTGGAACACCAAGCCCGATGCTCTATCCAGAGTTCAGGCCCCTGGAGAAGAGGAGGAGGAGCCGAACCCTGAAACCATCCTTCCCAAGTCCGTCTCAGTGTGCACTCTGGGTCTGGACCTCGAGGAAAGGATCAGGAAGACCCATGAGGGAAATCCTGTGCCCAAAGGCTATCTGGCTGGGAAGGGCCTGCTTTTTGTCCCTGAAGCTCTGCGCTTAGAAGTCCTCTAGTGTTGTCACAACTCACCCTTCTTCTGCCACCCCAGACTCTCTCAAACCCTGTCTCTGGTCCGGGCACACTTCTGGTGGCCCTCGCTCGGTAAGGACACCCAGGATTATGTGGCTGCCTGCCCGGATTGCGCCCAACATACAAGAGACTCTCACAGGCAACCGGAAGCTCTTCTACACTCCCCATACCTAGGTGCCCGTGGTCCCACATCGCCATGGACGTTGTGACCGGCCTGCCCCCCTCTAATGGGAACACCACCATCATGACAGTGGTCGATTGATTTTCTAAGATGGGGCACTGCATTACCCTACCCAAGCTGCCGTCCGCCAAGGAGACGGCCAAGTTGGTCCTCCACCACATCTTCCGGCTCCATGGACATGGTCTCGGATCGCGGACCCCAGTTCTCAGCTCGGTTTTGGAGGGAGTTTTGCCACCTACTGGGCATTTCGACCAGTCTCTCGTCTAGTTTCCACCCCCAGATCAACAGCCAAACCGAGAGGCTCAACCAAGATCCATGGTTACCTACCTTTGCTTTTCTCTAGCCAGGAGCCCCAGTCCTCTGTTCCTGCAGCCACTCACTTCTTCCGTCGCCCGGGCTGTTCTGCTCAAGAATGCCCAGAGGCTTTGCCGGGGACCCGACCGAAGGCGCCGTCTAGCCCCTTGTTATTATGTTGGTCAGCGTGTGTGGCTCTCCACCCGGGATCTCCCTCTGAAGGTCGCCTATCGGAAATTGGCCCCATGCTTTGTTGGCCTGTTCCCCATTTCCAAGGTGGTAAACCCCGTGGCCATCCGGTTCAGGCTCCCCAGGGCACTCTGGGTCCATCCTACATTTCATGTCTCCAGAGTTCGACCTCCCCGAGCCTGCTCCCTGGTGCCCCCCGACCCCCTCCACCCGCCCAGATAGTTGAGGGGGGGGTCCCGCCTACACCGTCTGCCGCCTGCTTCGGCTCCATACGCCCGGCACGTCCGGGTCTTTCCTCTGACTCGGATCGCTGAGTTGGCTCGCTCAGTTGGCTCTAAGGAATTGGCTCACTGTATCTATCGCTGGTTTTACCATTCCTCTGGCTTCTAGCTGGCTCTAAGCTCGCGCCTAGCTCCGCCCCTTCACACTCTGCTCGGCATCTGCCTTGAATCCTCCATACTAGGTGCTGACACTTAACTGAGATTCACATTTTATGCTTTGTAATGACGATTAATCTCTGCCTGACTTAAAGATACTGTGCGTTTTTTATTTATTTGCAAAGATCTAGTAGATCTAGTTATGGTGGATTCGTGTTGGTCTATAATTGTGTCACACACACACAAACACACACAAACACACTCAAATTCAACATTCATAAGCATGCAACACACAAATGCTTGCCACAAAATACATTTTAATTTATCACAACTCTTGGCGATATGAATATCACATATACTGTTATCAGTATTGGATAGTATTATCAATATCGATATACTGTAGTGATTTTTTCGATATATCGTGCAGCCCTAGTGTGAACGATTTCTCATTTTTCCTAACAATTTTCTAATAATTTGTGGCTGTTGTTACCAAGCTCATCACTTTGTTATAATACCACGATGAGTAGAATTGGGGAAATTTTTCTTCTGGATTTATTGCATCCGATTATGTTAGCACACTGAAATTCATTCTAGAAGTTATCTGCATGGCATCGTTACCATGGAAGTGATAGTAACACCTGGAATTATATGGATGGGGGTGTGAATACTTTTGAAAATATAGTGTGTGCACGTCTGAAACCATCCCAGAGTTTATAAATCAAAGAATTGTTTCAATTCAACAAAAGAATTGCAGAGACGGAAATTTCATTTCATTTATTTGTGTAAATCTGCTGCAACACCCGGAGCAGGAAATGTCTTTTCTACTCATTTTTGTATGTTTATATTATATTTATTATATTTTATGCTATATTATTTGTAACGTCTATAATCCAGTTTCCTGGTTTCACTGAAATCTTATTTTCTAAAAGAAATCAAACATTTACAGCAGGTGCCTTTAGTGGTTTTATTTAAACATGAAAGCATTTTTATTTAATACATGATCAATATAAATATCATATCATCTGAAATAATTCTCTCTGTTCCCCTGATTTTCCCCAATAAATCTGTTCCATACAAATTCAATTCCTTTCATTCACCAAAGAAAGACAAATCAAATGTAATATAATATTCAGGACAGGATTTTACATCTATTTAAAAAGCATGAATAACATCTGGATTTGATTAATAATCCTGAATTAGATTAGATCAGGGTTGCGTTTCTAATTTACTTTGACATTTCTTTAATCATGTGATTCTCGATGTGGATTTTCGTTGTTGAAACGTTCGTCTACGTAATCATTCGCAAAGTGGACGATATGTTTTAAGGCGTTCAGCATCAGGCAGTTTATATCCGCATCCATGCTGGTCTGCTCAGGATAGTTCATCACAGGGAAGATGCAGTTCATGGGGATCCCTGTGAGATTACTGCACTCTGCCATCTGGACACACACACACACACACACACACACATATCAGTATAAGATATACAATACACAACAGTAATTTCAGTTTCAGACTCACTTTCTCTTTGATCTTTTTGCTTTTGTAGACGTTTTGCAAATTCTCCTTTGTTAATGGACAGGCACAATCTACAAACGTCATGAAAAGCACTTGAGGGATTCCTGCAATGTAAACAACAACAAATCATCACTTTATTGTACATGTATCCAACATCTTCCAACAACACCTATCCTAACATTCCTTTTATTCTCTTTTAACTCCCTCTGTTCAGAAATCCATTAAAAAAAAAGGCAACTGTCTATTCTCGTGAACTTAAGTAACCTTTCTTGACTAAAGCTTATCTTAGAGCGAGACCTAAAGCACTTCCTGTACGTTGCCCTGGATAAGGTCGTCTGATAAATACCGCAAATGTAAATGTAAATGCATGTAATCCTGGTGAAATATTTTTACTCACATTATCTATTCTGTGGCAAATGAACACATAGCATGTATTTAAGTCACGAGTAGAGATAACTGCATGGAAGGAATAGAAATTAAAAGTCATTAAAAATAATGACTCTAGTCAAAGTATAGATACCCCAAATTTCTCCTTTGGTAATGTAACAAAGTATTTGTACTTCATTACTTGAGACGTCTGTCTATTATTCTGTTGCTAGAATGATATTAATTACAATTAGCATGAGCCCAAAACTAACTTTCAACAACTTCTAAAATAAGTTGCACAAATAAGTCTGAGGATGTTGTAAGGAATTTCCTTCATCATTTATTCCTGATGCTGAACTGTATGTTTGTGTTTATGCTATGTATATACCACTAAGCGGTCACAGTGATTCTCGCTAGAATGATGCTCTGGATGAACCAAACCATGACCCAAAGTTCAGTCATTCATTTCATTCATTCATCTTCTACCGCTTTATCCGATCTTCCCTCGGGTCACGGGAAGCCTTTGCCTATCTCAGGCGTTTATGGGCATTAAGGCAGGATACACCCTGGATGGAATGCCAACCCATCGCAGGACACACACACACTCACATTCACACACTCATTCACACACTCATTCACACACTAGGGACAATTTTCCAAGGTGCCAATCAACCTACCGTGCATGTTTTTGGACCGGGAGGAAACCGGAGAACCCGGAGAAAAAACCCCTGAGACACGGGGAGAACATGCACAAACTCCACACGCACATGATCCCGAGACGGGAATCGAACCCGGACCCTGGCGGTGTGAGGCAAACGTGCTAACCACTAAGCCACCGTGCCCCCTGACCCAAAGTTCTCCCCAATTATTAGTTTCAGCTTCTAAAAGTTCCTCTTAGATTACATTTCTTACGCAATTACATTCACAACATTTTGCAATTGTTCAAACTCTCAGAACCAAGAAGCAGCGAACTCCTTTAATAATTGTAGCCGTATGATACATGCATCATCGTTATCCTTAAAATAGATGTCCTTTATTTTAGCCTTTTACACACGCGCTGGATTTTCCCCTTAATGAACTAATTTCAGGACGATTCGGTACAACCTGTGTCATCACCTCAATTAACGCTAAGCAAATCATCCTATCCTCATAACGAGAAACAATAAATCTGCGTACACACCGTTATCTTTTCCAAATTTACTCCCTACTGTACTACTTTCCTCTTTTTTCTTGTTCGGGATGACGTATTACCTTTACTTCATTTTGTCCATCACTGCTATTTTTTATAATAGATGTTTTGAAAAGAAGCTTTGGCCTGTGCCGAGTTGTAATAGCCCTTGAAGACAGGTGACTCCTGTGACAGAGTAACTGCATGGAGGGTTTGTTCCATTGCACTGTGATGTCACGGAGGTGGCTCAACCTGCCTAATACTGCTGATCTGTCCCTAATGGCTAAACATGCAATTACAGTTAACTAAAAAGACTTTCCTACACGTTTGATGTCTTTGATTTATTAAATGTCGCTTTGTGTTGTGAATTTGAAATCAGTCAAATATCATTATTTTGACACTCATTCATTTTTAATTATAAAATAACCCTGAGAGAACCTGCTGCTGATGATAAACGAGAGTAACTAAAAAGATGAATGGACTCACCCATACTGGTTGCTGTTTTTCTGATAGTTTTCCATTTTTCTATCAATTCTTTGATTTTCTGCGAGTTCTCTTTGGCCATCAGTGAAATCTTGTTGGCTGCAATGACGTTCACCAGGCAGTGCATCTTATCGCTCAGGCTGGGATTCCTATTGTTATAAAGGTCATTTTCAGACAAAGAAGCATTCGAGTTGAACTGTAAAAAGAGAAATAAAAGGATTTTTCAGATCTACTGGTTTGACTGGTGGGGTTTTATAGTGATTTTTGTTTCCATACAGTGTGATTAGGAGTGTTTAAATCTGATCACAGTGATGTGAACACGTTACCGTGTATCCGTCTTTCATGTGACCTTTTAAAGCACTGATGATATCTTGTGTGTTGACGCGGTCTTTTGCTTCTACTTCTGTTCCCATTACATCATAGAAGGCAAACGGAAACAATCCGTCTTCATTTTTAAATCTGTAACGTCCAAACTGGGTATAGTGGAGAAGATAATTATACAATATTTCATTTGTTAAACACAGACACACACACACACACACACACACACATCATCAAACGCTTGGAAGGAAGTGTGTAAACTCACAGAGAGAGTGTTACTCGTAGTAGATCCTGAAGCAGCCAGGCAACCCACAAACACACGTCCTTCAAAGATGGTCCTGATGGTGTTTATGACGCTGGATTTTCCAACACCGACTAATCCATACAAGAGGAAGTTCAGCTGTTCGACCGAATCATGAACTTTAAATGTCTTGAGATCGTTAAACATTTCATCTTGTCTGAGGAAAGAAAATGTAGAATTATATGTGATCAGTTTATACAGTTTATCATCTCTACAATCATTTATTACAATCAAATATAAAGCAGGACTTTTATGATACCTTTCCCATTGCTCTTTTCTCCACTGTGGAAGTACTGTTATAAATAAATGACATGTTTGTATTACAATATTACTCTTATAATAAACACTTTTATATTTTCCCCCAGATTTGTACAATTTAAATATATTGTAAAATTTACAGTCACTGATTATTTTACATGATTAGCTGTTAACTATTATTGGCATTTATAGTTTTAATTTATAAACTAAATTCATTATTATTTATTGCATTTATATTTATAAGGTGTTTTAGTTACTTGCCAATTTTGACGATGGTGGAGCAAGACTCGGAACCTGAATTGTTGCTGAGGGTGAGAGTGTATTTCCCTTCATCTTTCTCCGTAGCATTTAAAATTTCCAAAGTACACATTTTACCCTGGTGTGACACTTTGTGTTTACCCTGAACACACTTAAATTTGTGGTCGTCTTTTTCCCACGTTGCCGTTACACCTTCTTTATTTGTCTCACATTCAAGAGTAACTTTTTTTCCACATTCAACAGTAAACATGTCCGGCAGAACCGTGGAAAATTCTGTTAGATAAACAAAATAAAAAACACACTGAATACAAAAAAATACTGAATACATATTTATCTGTGTGTGTGTGTGTGTGTGTGTGTGTGTGTGTGTGTGTGTGTGTGTGTGTGTGTTCATTTCTCACTTTCATTTTGTTTTTACCCAGGAAAATAAATGTGTTACATATAAACTCTAACACAGTTTTCAGTTTGTTTGTTTTACATACCAGGTTTGGATGAAAATAAACCCATGTTTAAGGACTGGAGGATGGAAATGCAGGAAAAACTGAAAAAGAAACATTATGTTAACCCCGAATGATTTCCTGATGGTAGAGGACTAAAGGTTTTGTGTTATAGAGTGTAAATAGACAATGATCTTCTTTTTTCTTATTATTATTTGGGTTATTATATTAATAGTAATAGAACTAAGCGAGTTTGTGTTCACATGAGAGAGAGAGAGAGAGAGAGAGAGAGAGAGGTAAGATTGTTTTTCATATATTATATGTGATCTCTCTAAACCAAGATAAAGTATTTACCTTGTGTGATTACCTCGGTGGTGTTTGTTCTTGGTACGTCTTCCTTCTGTCTGTTCTTCTGACTATTCTGTTTTGTCTGCAAGAGGGAGGGAAAGTTGTTCTGGGAATTCGAAAGTAAAAACTGGCTTATAACTTGTTGCACAGGTTTTTGTAGGCTGGCTCGTTCTTGGATATTGTTTGTACGTGTTTAGTTGCACATTAAAAAGTATTCTTTATTGCTTCAGCAGTCTAAAAACCCCTAGGAAAAAGGACTGGTATAATCAATTATACTTTTATTTTTTGATCCATTATTTTTACTTTATTCTTATTTCTTTTAAACACACTATTTATTTATTATAAATGTCTGAATGTCCTTCGCTGTACGTATGTGATAAATAAAATTTGCATTAGGAGAAATGGTACATGCACAGCACAGAACTGATAGTTTAGTTAGTCTAGTTTATTATCACTGGTTCATTTTGTCATTATTGCTTTGTGACACTTTTGTAATAACAGTTGACATTGAGCTGTTATTTCAGCTGCTGGTCAGAAGTCAGAAATGTAAACAGAAAGCTGCCTCTTATCGGATTCTCCTGGTGAAAGAAAACGCAGTCAAACAATGGCACATGTACTGTCATCATACAAGATGTATGCTAGATGGCCAGTTCGGAATATACTGAATAAAATCATTGCTACTGTATGTTAGAACAGAAATAAAAGGTGTCCTTGAAAGTCTTTTTCTTTTTTCTAACACGTTTAACATAAAATTGAAACCTGATTTTTGTGCCATCAGTTCTATTACCAGCCAGATATTCAAATACTGTCCTACATTAAAGTAAATGAAATGTACTTTAAAGAATATTGAAGCTAGATCGTGCATATCTAACAATTATTGGACAAATATTCGCATTAATCAAAACTGCGTTAACAATCTGTACAATAAAGGTCCATTAGATGAGATCCATTATTTAATATTGCATCAGTCATCTTTATTTATTTATTTACTGTTTATTTAATTATTTATTATTTATATATCATTATTTTTTCCAATCGTGGCTGCAAATATTTGTCACTGTAATTTATATCATCATTCATGCTGGCGTCATCTTATAGCCGTAAAATGTTTACTTTAATTATATTCATATGTTCAATTTAATTGTTTGTACATTAACAGCAAGGCTGTTATTTTTATCATATTATACATTTAATCTATCTGTTTAATGAAACTATATTTTATTGTACCAAGTATTTATCTCATAAACAAAGGTGGTAATTATTTATTGCTTTTAGGGAACAATAAAATGTCCTTCTCATTTTATTTAATTTACCTTTAATATTTTAAAGATATTTAAATACATAGTACAAGAGTCAGTGCAGGAATAAACTTGTTCATTTATTGGAATGTTTACTTTATATATTTATTCAGCCCAAGTGTATATATACAGACGTGGACAAAATTGTTGGTACCCTTTGGTCAATGAAAGAAAAAGTCACAATGGTCACAGAAATAACTTTAATCTGACAAAAGTAATAATAAATAAAAATTCTATAAATGTTAACCAATGAAAGTCAGACATTGTTTTTCAACCATGCTTCAACAGAATTATGTAAAAAAATAAACTCATGAAACAGGCATGGACAAAAATGATGGTACCCCTAACTTAATATTTTGTTGCGCAACCTTTTGAGGCAATCACTGCAATCAAACGCTTCCTGTAACTGTCAATGAGACATCTGCACCTCTCAGCAGGTATTTTGGCCCACTCCTCATGAGCAAACTGCTCCAGTTGTGTCCGGTTTGAAGGGTGCCTTTTCCAGACTGCATGTTTCAGCTCCTTCCAAAGATGCTCAATAGGATTGAGGTCAGGGCTCATAGACGGCCACTTTAGAATAGTCCAATTTTTTCCTCTTAGCCATTCTTGGGTGTTTTTAGCTGTGTGTTTTGGGTCATTGTCCTGTTGCAAGACCCATGACCTGCGACTGAGACCAAGCTTTCTGACACTGGCTAGTACATTTCTCTCTAGAATTCCTTGATAGTCTTGAGATTTCATTGTACCCTGCACAGATTCAAGACACCCTGTGCCAGACGCAGCAAAGCAGCCCCAGAACATAACAGAGCCTCCTCCATGTTTCACAGTAGGGACAGTGTTCTTTTCTTGATATGCTTCATTTTTTCGTCTGTGAACATACAGCTGATGTGCCTTGGCAAAAACTTCGATTTTTGTCTCATCTGTCCACAGGACATTCTCCCAGAAGCTTTGTGGCTTGTCAAAATTGTCAACATGTAGTTTGGCATATTCCAGTCTTGCTTTTTTATGAGATTCGTTTTCAACAATGGTGTCCTCCTTGGTCGTCTCCCATGTAGTCCACTTTGGCTCAAACAACGACGGATGGTGCGATCTGACACTGATGTTCCTTGAGCATGAAGTTCACCTTGAATCTCTTTAGAAGTCTTTCTAGGCTCTTTTGTTACCATTCGGATTATCCGTCTCTTAGATTTGTCATCAATTTTCCTCCTGCGGCCACGTCCAGGGAGGTTGGCTACAGTCCCATGGATCTTAAACTTCTGAATAATATGTGCAACTGTACTCACAGGAACATCTAGTTGCTTGGAGATGGTCTTATAGCCTTTACCTTTAACATGCTTGTCTATAATTTTCTTTCTGATCTCTTGAGACAGCTCTTTCCTTTGCTTCCTCTGGTCCATGTCGAGTGTGGTACACACCATATCACCAAACAACACAGTGATTACCTGGAGCCATATATATAGGCCCAATGGCTGATTACAAGGTTGTAGACACCTGTGACACCTGTGATGCTAATTAGTGGACACACCTTCAATTAACATGTCCCTTTGGTCACATTATTTTCTGTGTTTTCTAGGGGTACCATCATTTTTGTCCATGCCTGTTTCATGAGTTTTTTTATTTTTTACATAATTCAAAATGTTGAATTCTGTTGAAGCATGGTTGAAAAACAATGTCTGACTTTCATTGGTTAACATTTATAGAATTTTTATTTATTATTACTTTTGTCTTTTGTCAGATTAAAGTTATTTCTGTGACCATTGTGACTTTTTCTTTCATTGACCAAAGGGTACCAACATGTCAATATAAATGTCTTTGTCTGTATTGACAAGTACAATTTCAATTGTTGTATATATGGTCACGTATATATATATTATATATATGTATATATATATATATATATATATATATATATATATATATTTTATATATAATGCACAATTCTCGTATGTATGTGATATTGACACAATCATAGGTTTACGACGCTAGAACATATATCTGGCTTAGAATAGCCAACAACTTTCAGACTTTAGCTGTTGGGTATCAACAAACTTCACAAATTTTTTCATAGTATAAATATATTTACCATCTTTTAAATGATTTGATACAAGTTAAAAACAGCAAGAGCAAATATTGTACTACTGAGTTCCTTTATTTTAACTTCGGGTGTCGTTTTGACATCGGCTGCCTGCTGCCACAAATTCAAAGTATGTTTGCATAAACACACAAATTCAATTCAATTCAATTTCAATTCAGTTTTATTTATAAAGCATTATCATTTGGCATATTATAATTATATTCAATTTCAATTCATATATTTTATTTATAAAGCATTTTTACAATAGTTATTGTGTGACAAGCTGTAATCGTTCAAAGCATAGCTCTTTTGTACAAGATTGTCACTAATGTGAAGATTGAAAATCAGTGAAAATTAGTTTAGCACTAATTGTTTCTTGTTGAGCAATGCCGAAGCGACGGTGGCAAGGAAAAACTCCCTGGGAATGACTCTTGATAAAAGATAAAAATGTATCCGTGTACAATATTTATGCAAATTCACCTTCTACACTCTCGTTAACACTTTTTCACGTAATCGTTAGCCCATCGTACAATATTAATCAAAACTTGCATAGGCATTAAGCAAAACTGTTGATTTCATTGTTCATCCTGGTCCCGTCATGATAGTTCAACCATCTTTTAAATGATTCACAGGGAAAAACAGCAAGAGCAAATATTGTACTAGAGTTCCTTTATTTTAACTTCGGGTGTCGTTTTGACATCGGCTGCCTGCTGCCACAAATTCAAAGTATGTTTGCATAAACACACAAATTCAATTCAATTCAATTTCAATTCAGTTTTATTTATAAAGCACTTTTTACAATGTGTCATCGTCTCAAAGCAGCTGTACAAAATACTCATGTTTGAAAAGTGAAAATCAGTTTAGGCACTAATTGTTTCTTGTTTCTTGTTGAGCAAGCCGAAGCGACGGTGGCAAGGAAAAACTCCCTGGGAATGACTCTTGATAAAAGATAAAAATGTATCCGTGTACAATATTTATGCAAATTCACCTTCTACACTCTCGTTAACACTTTTTCACGTAATCGTTAGCCCATCGTACAATATTAATCAAAACTTGCAGCATTAAGCAGTTGATTTCATTGTTCATCCTGGTCCCGTCATGATAGTTCTTCACAGGGAATATACGGTTTACTGGAATCCCCAGCTTATTGCTGCACGCGTCCATCTGCACAAACCCAGAGAATAAGAACAGATCAGAGTCACCTTTTACTGTTTTTTTTCGGGGGGAGGGGTTATTGTACAGTTAAGAATTAAGAATGATTGGACCTTCATTCTATCCATACAGGCTGCTCAGGTCCTGGTTCAGTATCTCGTCATCTCGAGACTGGACCACTGTAACTCTCTGCTGCAGCTTCTAACGCTATGCATCCACTGCAAATGATTCAACCTGCCTAAATCTTCTAACCCCCCCCCACTGCTGCACTCGCTCCACCTACTCCAACCTGCCTAAATCCTCTCACTCCCCCACACTGCTGCTCTTGCTCCACTGACTTCCTGTATCTGCTCTCACGCATCACATTAAAAACACTGACGCTCGTCTATAAACACCAAACATGGATCTTCATCCCTCAGAAATCTCCTCATCACCTCCCGTAGCGCACCATCGCTGCCTGAGAGCGTCTCACACTGCTCGCCTGCTTCCACCTTACATTTACATTTACAGCATTTGGCAGACGCCATTATTTCCAGAGCGACTTACAACTGAGCAATTGAGGGTTAAGGGCCTTGCTCAAGGGCCCACTAGTGGAAACTTTATGGTGGTGGGGTTTGAACCCTTGATCTTCCGCTCCAAAGGCCAACACCTTAACCACTGGGCTACCACCTCCCTTCTTTCAGAGGAAGAGCTAAAGATCAGCTCAAGGCTCTTCTTCTCTGTTCTGGTACCGAGGTGGTGGAATGAACTTCCCCTGGACGTCCCAACAACAACAACAACTGCATCTTCAAACCACGACTGAAAACCCCGATCTCTTCCAACAACACCCCATACGCAGTGTGACGGAGACCTAAAGCACTATTTTGTACATCGCTCTGGATAAGAGAGTCTGCTAAATACTGTAAATGTAAATGTAAGAATCATTGCATCTACTCACTTGGTCTTTGATCTTCTGGCTTTTGTAGATGTCGCACAAATTGTTCTTCGTCATGACACATTCACAGTCTACTCGTGTGAGCAGAACCACCTCGGGAACCCCTGTAATGCAGAAAGCCGGAGAAATTCTCACTTATTTACAGTATGGGAAAATAACAAGTGCATCGCTCTTCTGAAAGGTTCACATAGTTTCTGTAATAAACAAAAACTCTTGAACCTTTATAATAAAAACATTCAGGTGACAAAGAGAACTCTGTGAGATGATACTTTGGAATTTGTGGTTATTCATCAGAAGGTTTTAAGACTGTCAGGCGTCATGTGGATTTATCTCAGGCGTCTATGGGCATTAAGGCAGGACACACCCTGTATGGAATGCCAATGTGTGGAATGCCATCACACACACACACACACACATTCATACACTAGGCACAATTTTGCAAGGTGCCAATCAACCTAGCATGCATGTTTTTGAACCGGGGGAGGAAACCTGGAGAACCCGGAGAAAAACCCCCTGAGACACGGGGAGAACATGCACAAACCACACACACACATGGCCGAGACGGGAATCGAACCCAGATCCTGAAAATGTGAGGCGAAAGTGCCAACCCGCTAAACCACCGTGTCCCCAACAACAGAATATACAATTTATAATTGTAATTAAAATCAGATTATATGTAATTATATGTAATTATAATGGGTAGCCATCTTCATAAATAACAGTTAAAAGGACTAGCTAAATCAATATTTTTGGTTTTATATATAAATGTGTGTGATGGTTGGTTACTTTAAACTGCATCGTTTGTTAGATTTTTTCAGAATCCCTTTTTTGTCTTTAAAACAACGTCATGTTTGTATTTATTATTCTAAATAACTATCATTTTTTTATGTCCATGACGTTGTCTTACAGAGTTGTTGTAATATAGTAGTATAATATAATAGTGTTATAATACTGTGTAATGGTGTTCTAATAGTATATAATAGTGTCTAATAGTGTTATAATAGTGTATAATAGAATATAAAAGTGTTGTAATTGCATAAAGTAGTGTATAATAGTGTCATTATACACTCAAGTATTTCTATCTCATAAAAAAAGATGGTAATTATTTATTGCTTTTAGGGAACAATAAAATGTGCTTCTCATTTTATTTAATGTACCTTTAATATTTTAAAGGTATTTAAATACATAGTACAAGAGTCAGTGCAGGAATAAACATGTTCATTTATTGGAATGTTTACTTTATATATTTGTACAGCCCAAGTATATATATTTATATATTTTTTTGACTACTTTTGACCGGAATAATACGATACATAGATTAAATATTATGCCAATACAAAATCTAATACATAATCTCAAAAAAAACAGAAATTGTACAATGAAACTTTGTTTTCATTTATTAGTAAAAATCCAGCGTCTGCTGTAACAAAATAGAACTGTTTAAACTTATACAAAAAAAAAATAAACTGAACATTTTTAATTTCTCATTTTTTATCAGCAGTGTATCCGAGAGGGGAAAAAAACACCACACACACACACACATACTATAGTGCACTACGAGAACTACATGTGGCATTTTTTTTAAATACCACTAATAATAAAATAAAGAATGGTATCGTATTTAAAAGCAGGCAATCGTGATACATTTCGAGTACCAGTATATCGTAGGGTCAGTAGTGTAAGTAACTGATGATTCCAATTTGCCTGTTTTGGTGTTGAATGAAACAAATTTTGCATTGAAATATTATCATTTAATCCTATAATATCATATAATGAATCATATAATCATTTTCTTATCCGAGTGAATGATATTCCAATTAGTGCACAATTCATTTGTCTCGGCTTCATCGCACTAAACCATAACGGCTCGTTTGTCTCAAGTGTGTAAAGTGACTCACCGATGCTGCTTGCGTCTTTTCTAACAGTCTTAAATTGGTCAAGGAAATCTTTTTCCATTAGTCTCAACTTGTCTGCAGGTAAAATACAGAGTAAACAGTGCATCCCGTCACTTAAACTCGGATTTCTGCGATAATATTTGCTGTCTTCAGGTAACGGTGTTTTGGGGTTGAACTATTGAAAGAAGGAAAGAATTAATGTATGTGATTCAATAAATTTAAAGTTCATTTACATAAAAAGTAAGAAATAAATATAAAATAATAATCCAAGCCACAGTTCCACTAAACAAGTGTAATTTCGATTGGCTGAAGAATTGAATGAAGGCTATTCTTCCTTACCGTGTAACCGACTTTCATATGACCTTTCAAAGCCGCGATGATGTCATTAACGTGTACACCGTCTGCCGCTTGCACCCCCATCGTGTCGTAGAAAGCAAAAGGAAACGATCCGTCTACTTCAGAAATTTTAAATCTGTCAAACTACAGAGGGAACAAAAAAAAATCAACATTAATGCATTCATTTCTAATCGTTAGGAAAATCGTCGACTGAAAATAAATAAATAAAATGATAAAATGACTGATAAAATGAACAGAACGCACGCATTTAGTGTGACTCATCTCGGACAGTGCAGCAGCCAGACACCCCACCAGCTGACGTCCTTCAAAGATTGATCTGATGGTGTTTATGGTGCTGGATTTTCCAGTTCCGACCGGTCCGTAAAGCAGGAAGTGAAGTTCCGGGACTTTATTGCATATTTGAAATGTCTGTAGATTATTGAGCAATTGCTCCTGACTGCAAAAACAATATTATGGTCAATTTCTGGTAATCCTATGGACAAGCGTCAAAAATAAGCATTTATAAAGAAATCCATTATAAATGATGATGCAATGGCACGTATATAAACCTGCTGGCAAACAAATCATTCGCTGAACCATGAATGAATCCAATTGTCAAATCATCACTCTTTACTGCTAATGAATCTTTATTGCCAGTACTTGGTGTTGGTTCTAGTGAGTATAAATATAATAGTAATAATATGGATCACAGTGTAGAAAGGAATCGTTTTTTTGTGGTTAGAATTTGCAGGTGGAGCTCTAACATGTACAATATGCAGTATACTTTACTAAAGTATTGTTTACAGGTATGTATAAAATTATACTGGCTTACTTTGAATTTAATTGCCTCCATTGCTTGATCTCTGCAAAAAACAATTCGCTTTTTTTACCAGCATGAAAGATTGATATTTATCTACCACATATTTTCTTCTCAATGCTTTTTTAATACATAGTAATAAAATGCAAATTGCACCAATATTGTGTCCATTCTTCCTCTTGGTATTTTTTTTTCGTTCTAGTCTGGTAAAAAAAAAATGGTGCAATTTAATGGTGAACTTACCGCGAAAGTCTGTCAAGGAAAGTTTGACATATTCTGTGAGTTGGTGGGTTATTTTTATTTATCTTGTTTAGAGTTAGCCTCACAGAAGTGTGCTATGTGATGTGATGTTTAAATTCCATACCAACTCGGACATAGAAAGAGCAGGAAATCTCCCCTTTTCTATTCTTCAGGTGAATGCTGTATTTCCCGCCATCATCCTCCTGAACATTGACAATTTTCAGCAAAAATTTAGTGCCTTTTTGTAAAATGAAGTGTTTGTCGTTAACGCAAGTCTGTTTCGTGTCATTCTTGGTCCAAGTCACTACGACGTTTTCGGTGTTTACTTCGCAGGAAAGAGTGACGGTGGCTCCGATTTTTATTTGCTGATCAGCCAGAACAGTGACAAATTCTAATTGGAAAAAAATGTTAGAAATAATAATTGATCAGAAACGCATGTATTTATTGTTTAAGTGTCGTGTTTAACTTTTGCACCAGTACTAAGTGAGGATTTAAATGTATTCTAGTGATTTATGAATGTGTATCAGGTGCAGAGATCATGTCACAAATGTGTTTTTGGAGCCTCCAGACACCAAAACAAGGAGACAATGTGTTTGTGCACACGTAATCAGTGACATTTACAGTCCAGAGCGATCGTCTCCAAGATGGATAAAAAGATGCTCTCAATAATATATTACATACCAGGTTTAGTGAGAGATGATCCCATGTTCGGATCTGTAAATGTAAAGATTATTATTATTATTATTATTATTATTATTATTATTATTATTATTATTATTATTATTATTACATTTACGGAATTTGGCAGACGCCCTTATCCAGAGTGACTTACAACTGAACCTGCGATCTTTCAGTCCAGAGAACAATGCGTAAACCACTAAGCTACCACCTCCGCCTATTAGTATAATTATTATTGTCATTATATTATTATTAAAATGAAACCTGGACTTGAAGTTTAATTAGAATCATGTGTTTTATGACCTTTGCTTGTGGAGAAGGAGCTGGGATGACATGTGTAGAGTCATTGATGATCTTGTATGCTCTACATGTGAGGTGATGAAGGTGCTACTATGGTGTGAATAAGCACATTTCCATGACCATTCCAAATTGAAAATACGCCTGATGGAAATTCTCCAAAACACACATTTGTTTGTACGCTCACATGAGGTGGCTTTTTTAATCGATGCAAAAAAAGAATAATTCGCAAAACTGTTTTTTGGCATTTCCAGGTCACGTGATATACGTGCGATTGGCTGTGAGATTATATTCAATTCAATTCAATTTTGTTTGTGGAGCGCTTTTTACAATTTGCCATCGTCTCAAAGCAGCTTTATATAATACTTATTTGTGAAAAGTGAAAATCAGTTTGACCCTAATTGTTTCTAGTTGAGCAAGCCGGAGCGACGGCGACGGTCTTATATAAGCCCTCCCATTTTTTTTGAGTGACATCGCAAGAGGACGAGTTTTAATGCGGTTAATGGAAACACAGATAACAGTTATTTCGAAAAGATCGCAAAAGTGTTATGCATATTTGTAATGGGAATATTGATATAGTGGACTTTTCCATTGCGAGGGACCGTGTGTGTTGGAGGATTTGCATATTTCGCACTTTCATATTTGCTGTAAACATGCGTGTGTACACTCCCAATAGACTCCCAATATCTCTATCACCACCCAGAAGTCATGTGTCTTGTGGCAAAGCTTTTGTAGAAGTGCATGAAGCTTTAAGATGGTGTTATAAACTAAATTCTGTTGTGGTTTATTACGACATCCTGCGTGCCTTCTGTTTTCTGTACAAACACTTATAACTGAAACTGAAGAGAATGAACATGTTTTATCTTGTACAACTAGTATGTTTTATTCCCGACCCGCTCTCGCCGCTCTCCCACAACATGAAATGATTCCCTGTCCATTTCACAGCTTTTACTTTTTAACAGGTTTTATAGTTTGTTTGTTTTTTTTTTTAATAATTTATAATAATTTAATAATTATAATAATTTGCTTTTTTTTTTTCTTATACAGTGAAATTGGTGAAATCTTTATACCTTATAACAATTATTTATAAACATTGAGAAAAAAATGAAGAAAAAAATTGAGAAAAGTAAGAAATGAAAAACTAAAGAAACTGTATTTACATTTCATACAGAATTTAGACACGTATGTACAGATGTACAGATACAGATAAATGTTTATAATTAAAACACTGGATTTACTTACCTTTTGTCAGAAATATTTCTGTTTTCAGTACCGTCTCGTTTCCTGTTAAGTTCACTCTCTGCTCTGATGTGTTTACTTTCTGTGTTTTTACTTTTTAAGTTTTTACTTTCAGTTTCATAAAAAAAAAAAAGAAGAAGAAATACCGGATTTGCTTCGACCCCGTGATAATGGGAATGTTTTCTTTTTTTCTGTGTGATTTTTTCTTCATTTTTTAATAAGTTTTTCTTTGGGAGAAGTTACTTCATTTAGGGTGCAGCTGCAATGTAAATACAACAATGCAGGCAGTGATGCGTTGCTTTCTTTTATATTTAGTAGGACTAAGTATGTGCGCATATGAGAGAGAAATCATCTATACTGCATATTTATTAGGAGCTCTGTAAACACTAAGCACTTACCTTGTGTGTTTGTCTGTGTATCTTCACTATCTGAAGTTCTGTGTTTAGTAGCGGTGCTTTTTAACTGCTCGGGTTACATCTGCAGAGAATATTGGGGGATTTCTTAGAAACTGAAAGTGAAAGTTCCTGTTTTTCACTCATTATAATTTGATTGATCAATTCAGTTCGTCTCACATTCCATCCAGGGTAGACACAGACTTCCTGTGACCCGAGGGAAGATCGGATAAAGCGCTAGAAGATGAATGAATGAATGTGAAAAGCCTTCGGTGTCGTCTGTGGTGATGAATCTGTTCTTTCTATTAGAACTCATTCACTAAGGCCACTATCCATACAGCCATCAAACCCGTCACCCGTCACCTCTCCATTATCTTCCTCCATACCATTAACATTTCTGTCATTCTCCATGAATTCTTCCCCTCCATTCATCATTTTATCCAGATTTGGAGTGACGAGGTCAGTTTAGGTATGCATGCTAATGGAGGAAAGAAGTCATACTGGTGCTCCAGGATGGAAAAAAACATGCGTAGTTATAATAAATACACACACGCTAATATTAAACACACACACACACACAAGTCTTTCCTACTTATAATAAATAATCTAATTCTATGATATCTTCTTTCTTGGTTATTTATGACTGCTATATGAGATGCGGATTGATGGGGTTTATCAGGTACCTTCTGTAAATAGAGATGAAGAAAGTGAATTATTGATTTTCTGAGCAGGTGCCCCACAATTCAGTACGTTTGTCTCGTTTGCCTTTTATGTACGAGAGATATCTGTATTATGCGTCTCAGAGGTGCGTTGTTTTTTTGTTTGATGATATTAAGTCTGAGGCCGGCTCGTGTGGTGATTTATTGTAGCGTCACATGTTCTGGTCTTTTTTTTCATCTTTCTACCTGCAAATACACTAAACATATTCATGTTCATTCCATCATGTGGGTTTTGGGTGGCGGCCCAAATCTGCTCTCAAAGAAAGATCAAAAGCAAGCAGCAGGGACTGGAACGAAGCCGCTGAAGTCCAGAATGAAGGATTTTGCTAATTCCAGAAAATGATTGACATTTAATAATGCCTTAATAATCTGAGCGTGTTTGTGGAGGAAACTGAGGTACTGGTGTTGGGGGAGGAGGCCTGGCTTGCAGAGACGTCCAATTCAGTTGTGTGTCTCCAAGTTTGGGGAAACAATTTAAAGAAGAGCCCCATATGGCTGGAAAGCACAAGTGTTCCTCATCCATATAGTGTATATATGACTCTGTGTGCAATGTATATTTATTACATTTACATTTACAGCATTTGGCAGACGCTCTTACCCAGAGAGACTTACAACAGAGCATTTGAGGGTTAAGGGCCTTATTCAACTAGTGGCAGCTTGGGATGGTGGTGCTGGGATTTGAACCTGAGATCTTCCAGTCCATAGGCCAACACCTTAACCACTGAGGTCCCATCTATTATATAATATTATTAAAATATAATATTGTTTTTGGCCTGCATGAAAAGCGAGGGAGGTGGGAGCTCAGTGCTTAAGGCATGGGTCTCTGGACCAGAAGATCACAAATCCTGCCACCACCAAGCTGCCATTAGTGGGCCCTTGAGCAAGGCCCTTAACTCTCAGTTATCATGAATGTAAATGTAAAAGTGATTTTAAACTCCTGATCGACACAATGGTTAGGATAAGGAACGCCTTAAATCGTACCACCAATCTGCAGGTCCTCATGCAATGGAAGTTATCCCGGTGTTAAACGCCCCCTACTGGTTATCAGGTGTATAATTACACTTAGGCAATTACATATTCGCTCTATTGATTATGATTTTGGATTTGGATCTGCTCGACTTCCTGATAATCGTCGTACACGCCGCAGCAGAGAGAAGACATCCTGCAGCGGGTTTTTTTATGTTCTAAATGTCATTCATTTAGCATTTTGTGTTGAACGGTGTGTTAATGGCAGGAGGGTGTTTGAGTTAATAGCCACGATTAGGACATGAAGGCATTGAGACTGAAATGAGCTGGAAACTATTAAGAGCGGAAAGACAAAGCAGTGCAGAGGACGAAGCAGCGTTTAGTGCAATGACAGCCGAGCTTTCTGTTTGGAAAATGAAGTAGGTTCATTAAATAATGTGACCTTAAAAGTCGCATACATTTAGATGCAATTATCAATTAACAAGCACACACACACACACACACACACGCACACACACACACACACTGTGGAGATCTCGAGAAGGACAGGACTTTGAGCATGTGGTAAATGTATGTGTTTTGGCAGCTCCTTGATGTGCAGCTTGCGTGGCTTTTATTAATCCATTAGAACAGAATGTGCACGATTAAGGATCAGGGTTCTGTGAGTGTGTGTGTGTGTGTGTGTGTTGTGTGTGTGTGTGTGTGTGTGTGTGTGTGTGTGTGTGTGTGGTGTGTGTGTGTGTGTGTGTGTGTGTGTGTTCAACTTTATCCACATTCAGTTCTTTTTTAAACATTTTCCTTTTTCTGTGTACTGATTTATTTAGTCCTTATTATTATTATTATTATTATCAGTAGTAGTAGTAGTATTGTGTGTGACAGATAGATAGATAGATAGATAGATAGATAGATAGATAGATAGATAGATAGATAGATAGATAGATAGATAGATAGATAGATAGATAGATAGATAGATAGATAGATAGATAGATTTTACATGAACACATTCAAATGCAACACACACACACACACACACACACACACACACACACACATACACACACACACACACATATATATATATATATATACTAAATACATAAATATACAAACACATTGCAGCTGATATTATCAGGATTACAGATGTGGATCGCATCATCCACTGCATCCTTTCCCTGAGGCGATGGCGTGTCTCTGATCTCTCACACGTCTTTCTTGTCACCATGATGAGTATTTGTTAAAATCACACCCTTCAACCCTTTTTGGTTTTTTTTTTTGCTTTTGCCCAATAAATTTGTTTTGGTGATACAATAAATAATTCACACTCATTTCTCTGGACTGGACGTGACTGGTTGAAGGTTGTGATCCCTATTTCATTTTTGTATTATTTTTTCAAATAAAATAACAGTACTCATCTAAAGTAAAAAATAATAACCCTTTTATACTTGCTGCAGCACGAGCACCACTTCACTACATCCGACAGGATCCGCAGTATTGATTTGATGCACTTGTTATTATGAGACTGTACAGAAGAGAAAAACAGGAGTTTATACAGAAGGGGAAGGAATGGATAAGAACGATTGTGGCAATGCGCTGTCACCAAAAATGGGAGGCGGGGAGGGGGTTTAGATCCTAATGCATGGCATCGCGCATTAAAAGGCAGACGGATTGTTTCCCCTTGATCACCTTCAGTGTAGAACATTTCAAACCCAGGCTTTTCATTTCTGTCCCTTGTGATCACAATCTTTAGTATCTGTAATTTCTGAGTAATTAATTTAAAGTCCCCAAATTACAGGCAGCCATTTGTCTGCTCCTGTGATTGCAGTGCAGGCCGGAGCGTTTGTTGTACAGTGTGTAGGATCTGCAGCAGCCATGTGTCAGGATTCTGCTGTCCGCTGACGTTCCAGCTCTATACAGCGTCTTGCTTTGGCAGCAGCAGTGGCAGGAGTTATTACAGTGAGCAATCACATCCAGGCCTGTGCCAGCCCTTCTGGCTTACTCAAGAACAATCACACACACACACACACACACACACACACACACACACACACACACACACACTGCTGGGACTGAAACTGAAGGCTTTCAATAGATCTCTCTCTCACCTCGTCTGCATGAATGTTCATGCACATGGAGATCACGTGGAGAAGGAAGAACGCTTTGCTGCCCTCGTTTCTCTTTGTTTTTCTACACCCCCCAACACACACACACACACACACACACACACACACACACACACACACACACACACACACACACGGAGGAAGAGTAAAGAAAGGACAAAGGCACACCGGGCTAACAGCGCTGACATGAACCGACACTTTCTGCATTATGATAAATTATTCCTCTTTGGAGAAAACCCAACAAGAAAGAAAAGAAGTGGGCAGATAGAAAGAAGCAACCCGGGACATAAATCAACTTAAAGGACGAAAAAAAAAAAACAGTTTGTAGGTATTTTTATGAAATTGGCTGAAATTTTGCAGTGAAAAGTGTTTTCTTTTTTTTTCTTTCTTTTTATAAGTATGAGAGTTTAAATGGGGCAAATACTGTAAAACTGAGGCTTATTATTATTATTATTATTATTATTTATTCATCTTCTACCGTTTATCCGATCTTCCCTCGGGTCACGGGGAGTCTATCTGTGTCTATCTCAGGCGTCTATGGGTATTAAGGCAGGATACACCCTGGATGGAATGCCAGCCCATCACACACACACACACACACATTCATACACTAGGGACAATTTTCCAAGGTGACAATCAACCTACCGTGCATGTTTTTTTGGACCGGGGAAGAAACCGGAAAAAGAACCCGAGAGAAACCCCCAGGAGAAAAACCCCCCCTGAGGCATGGGGAGAACATGCACAAACTCCACACACAAACATGGCCGAAGACGGGAATCGAACCCCAACCCTGGCGGTGTGAGGCGAACGTGCTAACCACTAAACCACCGTGCCCCTATTATTATTATTATTATTATTATTATTATTATTATTATTATGACAGTAAGGAAGCTGTTTTTTAAGGAACTGATTTTAACACTGGACTGCTTTTCTTGCACCAACTTCAAGATCTCATTAATTAACAATCATGTGACATCTGGCATTGGATCTCACATTGCTGGTGTAAGCACACAGATGCTCCGTGTTTAACGGTTGAACATTAGCGCACTACCCGGAGCGCTCAGGTGCAGGAGAGCAGGTCGAGGTTCTTACCGAGTTCATCCCACAGATGTTTTTTGTAGCGGTAACAGTGTGAGAAGCTGAGAAGACCTTGGCTTCCCCATTGTTTTTTTTTCTCATTGGGAATTTCTAACAGAAAAGAAAAGTCAAAAGATGTTTTTTGTTTTTCAGAAACATAATTCAGACGTTAATGCATGAAAAAGAAAACGCCATGCTAGCTTCATCTCAGAGTGTAGAGTTTGAAGGCAACATTTATCATTCATTTTACCCTTGAATATTCATTCATTCATTTTCTACCGCTTTATCCGATTTTCCCTCGGGTCACGGGGAGCCTGTGCCTATCTCAGGTGTCTATGGGCATTAAGGCAGGATACACCCTGGATGGAATACCAACCCATCGCAGGGCACACACACACACACACACATTCATACACTAGGGACAATTTTCCAAGGTGCCAATCAACCTACCATGCATGTTTTTGGACCGGGAGAAACCGGAGAACCTGGAGAAAAACCCCCTGAGACACGGGGAGAACATGCAAACTCCACACACACATGACCGAGACGGGAATCGAACCCGGATCCTGGCGGTGTGAGGTGAACGTGCTAACCACTACGCCACCGTGCCCCACACCCTTGAATATAATCCTCTGTTTTATTCAAAAGATTGAATCGCATATTTTGATGAGAGGAAACCAAAAAGAAAAAAGTCAAATGCTAATTATGTCAGAAACAGTCCAGACTGTCATTACCTTCCTGTGGGCTGAAAAACAGAGTGAATAAAATGAGAAAATGACCTCATTTGCTAAAATGCTGAAAATCAAAAGCAATTCTGTTAAAGCTTAAAATTTTAATTATTTAATTAGTTTAAATTATTTCAAGACTTTTTTCTTGTTTTTAGTCTCTTTATACTAAACCAAGCAGAATGCGTCCCACAACATCCAAACCAGAGAAAGCAGATGTTTATGGAGTTTGCTTTGCGCAGAAGAACATCGTCATGTTGGAACAGCTCTTTCAGTTCTAAAAACATGCTAAAAAAGACCTCTGTACAGCTGTGTTTGTAGAAGAAGCAAACCAGATGTGCATGTAGTGTATATTGTGTTTGTGTGTGATTCAAATTCCAACTTTATAACCTCTAATAAGACCTTTAGTAAGAAACATTATTTTTTTTCCATTTTAGTTCATATCTACATTGGCTTTTTACATATTTATATACTCTATAAAACATTCTTTGATCGTTCTTATATATAATTAACGTATTGGGTATTATTTGCATTTTTAACGCAATTTAGAAGCAGATTTGATTAAACTGGGAAGCTGTTGTCCTGCAGAAGGCTTGTTTTTCTTATGCATTTACCATTCAATCATTTGACAAGTTGGAATTTTAATGCGCCGTGTTTCAGGTTGAAGCCGAGTGAGAACGCGGAGATGTGGATTATCGTCCATGCGCTCGCATGAAGCAGGAACGTGGGGATTGTGCCGCTTTTACACCTCTGAGAGCAAAATCGCGCTCGAACCTGCAGCGTTTCCATGGTGACCAACCGAAACATGCACTTACCCGGGGATGAAGTACTTCTTAGTAATTCTTGGAAGAATGGTGGGATTTTATTTATTTATTTATTTATTTATTTATTGTTTGGGTAATGTGCTGAGCATCACATGTCTATTCGGTGTGCATTCTCAATCACTGCCATGAAAAAACTTTCCAGTAGCATTTTATTATTGAAAAGAAAACGGATTACAAATACGATTTAAATAAAACGATTATAAAATAAAAAACTAATTTTTATTTCCAGCAGATAACGGGTGGCTTCGGTGGATATCATAATATAATAACGTGGTATCGATACGAAAAGAGTATCATAAGTGACAAATAATCAGCGATAAGTGATTTTTAAACATTTTATGCATAATTACAATAGATTCATATCTTAATAAATTAAAATACAGGGAATATGGGTTACATTTTGAGGTTGAAAAAATATATATTTAAAACAGAAGTAACGAAATGAAAAAATATTACAAATTTATCATTTTAGTGCAAACTAAATGTCTTAAAATGTAATAAAAAAAAAAACTAACAGGATCTTCGTTTCCATTTAGACTTGAAGTAACACTATTATTAATGCTCTGGAGATCTTTTCAGTCTTTGTGAAGCACTGCCGCCTACAGGTGAATTTAGGAACAGCAGCGTATGAAATAACCAGCTGAGTAAAACGATGATATTGTACCTTTTGAAAAAAAAATTATATATATATATATAGCCATTTTTCCAGTATACACACATCCCTACAACCAACACAATAACACAAAGATCTGACACTCAACAGACACACAATTAGTTTGTTGAATGAAGAAATCTACTGGATTCGAATTCGTTTGGACGCCATCAAGAGATTTGTTTCTACAAAGTGGCGCAATAATCGCAAGAGCACGCAAAAAAACATATAAATGTCAATAAATTTAACAGGAGGATTAATTGATCATGTTTCTCAGCAAATAAATAATCACGCAGAGGACGGATGACGCAGTGGCAAAGAAGAATAAGCTGCAGGGAGGATCGTTTTGAATAAACAGACGAGTGTGTGATTAATCTATGTCAAGATTTTGTCATTTTTTCAGGCAGTCTTTCTTTTTCAATCTGTTAAAGTGCTGTGTTTGTGATTTCCGTGTTGTCAGTGCAGCAGTAAGTGCTGTTCAGGAAAATAAACAGTCTGTCAGAGAAGGAGAATCTGCTGCTGCCTCATTAATGTCAAAAGTTAAAAACAACCTGTTTTCTTCTCTCTGTGTGTGTGTGTGTGTGTGTGTGTGTGTGTGTGTGTGTGTGTGTGTGTGTGTGTGTGTGTGTGCTTGTGCTGTAGGGACAGGTTGAAATTCTTCAATTTAACTGGCAAACAATTCCGAACAAAAAACGCGGTGAAAAATCCTGACAGGAGAAGAATTGTGTGGTGAGAAAGCAAACCAGTACGTACAGCTGCTCCTTTATAACATCTCAGTACACCAGACATCCATCCAGCAGCCCGTCATGTCCTATAGAAATTCTACAATATTGTATATACAGTGTTGGGGAGTGACGGAGTTACATGTAACGGGTTTACATAATTTAATTACAAAATAAAAGTAACAGTAATCCGTTACCGTTACTGCAAAAACTTGTAATTAAATTACAGTTACTTTTGAAAATGTTCAAGGCAAGTTACAAATCCCAAAGACCACCCCCGCCCTCCTCAACAATTTGATTCTGAAGCTCAGATGCGAAAATATATCCCTCTTTTTCTGAGCGCCACCTAGTGGACAAATGAAAGTAATCAATAGTAATAAGTTATAAAAAAAATTACACTACTTAATTCAATTCAATTTTATTTATAGAGCGCTTTTTACAATTTGGCATCGTCTCAAAGCAGCTTTACATAATACTCATGTGTGAAAAGTGAAAATCAGTTTGTCACTAAGTGTTTCTTGTTGAGCCGAAGCGACGGTGACGAGGAAAAACTCCCTGGGAACAAGAGAAACCTTGAGAGGAACCCGACTCAACAGAGAACCTCATCCTCATTTGTGTTGTTAGTGTTGTGTATGGTTGAAGATGTATATTGTGGTTGAAGAGTGGTTGAAGAGGTGTACGTATTACCTTTTGAATAGCGTCATTTATAATCTGTAATCTATTACATTTCCAAAGTAAACCTTCCCAACACTGTCTATAATAGAATATTGTAAAACTAAAGATCACTGTTGTTATGCGTTTATAAGAAGTATTGTTTATAAGAACCTGCTGCTTGAAATACTTTATTTTCATTTCCAGCAGATAACGGGTGGCTTCGGTGGATATCATAATATAATACCGTGGTATCGATACGAAAAGAGTATCATAAGTGACAAATAATCAGCGATAAGTGATTTTTTAAACATTTTATGCATAATTACAATAGATTCATATCTTAATAAATTAAAATACAAGGAATATGGCTTACATTTTGAGGTTGGAAAAATATATATTTAAAACAGAAGTAACAAAATGAAAAAATATTACAATTTAATCATTTTAGTGCATACTAAATGTCTTAAAATTCTTCTTTAGGATCTTCGTTTCCATTTAGACGTGAAGTAACACTATTATTAATGCTCTGGAGATCTTTTTAGTCTTTGTGAAACACTTTCGGAATTTCGGAACAGCAGCGTATGAAATAACCAGTTAAGCAAAATGATATTGAACCTTTTGAAAAAAAAAAAAAAAATATATATATATATATATATATATATATATATATATATATATATATATATATATATATATATACAGGCATTTATCCAGTACTGGAATACCACACATCCCTACAACCAACACAATAACACAAAGATCTGCCACTCAACAGACACACAATGAGTCTGTCTAGGTCAGTAGAATCCTCCTGGATTGTGTAAAAGTGATTGCGCCCAGGTGCATGTGATCAGCAGGATGGTGAGTGTAAACACTCGTGTTCACCAGACGCGTCTCGGCTGCTGAAATCCACGGAGGCCGTGTCTGTGGGCGGACACACACATTCTGGGCAGCTGTAATGCGACACTGAATCCGGGGCTAATGTGACACTTATGTCTTTAAGAGCTGTAGAGATAACAATATCTGACAGGCCATGTGCACACATTTGGCTGCTCCCCACACGGAATGTTGTTTTTTTTTTTACTGCTTTAATTTTAAAATCGTGCCAAAAAGCTTTCTTGGGGTTTAGTGATGTATAAAAAAAACGAGGTGAATTAATGACTGTCAGTGGAAAATCCTCATAGGAGCAGTAAGGAAACATGTTTATATGTGTGTGTGTGTGTGTGTGTGTGTGTGTGTGTGTGTGTGTGTGTGTGTGTGTGTGTGTGTGTGTGTGTGTGTGTGTGTGTGTGTGTGAAACGCTCCCGTTCCTTTACCTCTGATGAAAGATTTTGGCCAGCGGTAATATCACATCAAGCTTTTAAGCATCAGAGCCGTGTAAACAGTCTTGCTATCTCTTGAAAACATATTTGTGCTTTGGAGCTTTTAATGCTGCACATTTTGATGACTAAATATTTAAACAAATATAGAGATGCATCTGTTCCATCATTTATTACTACCCACAAGGAAAAAAAGGCTTCTCACCTACCGCTTATTGTCTGTTGAGAGATATTAGTGTGTGTGTGTGTGTGTGTGTGGGTGTGGGTGTTTCTCAGAACCAGAATGCTGTCAGATTAATACAGGAACGTCTGCTTTCCAGGACCCCTGGGACGTCAACACACAACACACAACACACAACATCCCAGAGAAGCTCAGGTACTAAAATAAACCCAGCCGAGCGCATCAGAAGCGCAATCAGGACTTACTTTTCATATCCATTTTATAATTAAACTTCAACGCGTCATTAATGTTGCTTCTTCAGCTTCACAAATGGGACGGAAATTTTGCTCCCACACTCTCTCACAGGTGCTGCAACAGAAAGCAGGTAAAAACACTCGCACCATCTCATCAGGGTTTCTGTTCTGTTAATCAGGAGGTCAAACACACGACCCCCAATCTCCAAAACCTGCCCACATTCTTCTACAGTGATATTCAGCAGTGAGGAGAAGAAAGGGTTTTCACAGTGCAGATGGTCCCAGAGTTCGACTTATTCACAATATTTTTATATTTTTATGATGGCAATGGGGCTATGGAAAATAAATATATAATATAATATTTATTAACATATAAATATATAAAAATTCGTAATGGATATTTATATATGAATATATGTTTATAAGGAGGCACGGTGGTTTAGTGGTTAGCACGTTTGCCTCACACCACCAGGGTCCGGGTTCGATTCCCGTCTCGGCCATGTGTGTGTGTGGAGTTTGTGCATGTTCTCCCTCTCCCCGTGTCTCAGGGGGTTTTTTCTCCGGGTTCTCCGGTTTTCTCCCCGGTCCAAAAACATGCACGGTAGGTTGATTGGCACCTTGGAAAATTGTCCCTAGAGACGTGGACAAAATTGTTGGTACCCTTTGGTCAATGAAAGAAAAAGTCACAATGGTCACAGAAATAACTTTAATCTGACAAAAGTTAATAATAAATAAAAATTCTATAAATGTTAACCAATGAAAGTCAGACATTGTTTTTCAACCATGCTTCAACAGAATTATGTAAAAAAATAAACTCATGAAACAGGCATGGACAAAAATGATGGTACCCCTAACTTAATATTTTGTTGCGCAACCTTTTGAGGCAATCACTGCAATCAAACGCTTCCTGTAACTGTCAATGAGACATCTGCACCTCTCAGCAGGTATTTTGGCCCACTCCTCATGAGCAAACTGCTCCAGTTGTGTCCGGTTTGAAGGGTGCCTTTTCCAGACTGCATGTTTCAGCTCCTTCCAAAGATGCTCAATAGGATTGAGGTCAGGGCTCATAGACGGCCACTTTAGAATAGTCCAATTTTTTCCTCTTAGCCATTCTTGGGTGTTTTTAGCTGTGTGTTTTGGGTCATTGTCCTGTTGCAAGACCCATGACCTGCGACTGAGACCAAGCTTTCTGACACTGGCTAGTACATTTCTCTCTAGAATTCCTTGATAGTCTTGAGATTTCATTGTACCCTGCACAGATTCAAGACACCCTGTGCCAGACGCAGCAAAGCAGCCCCAGAACATAACAGAGCCTCCTCCATGTTTCACAGTAGGGACAGTGTTCTTTTCTTGATATGCTTCATTTTTTCGTCTGTGAACATACAGCTGATGTGCCTTGGCAAAAACTTCGATTTTTGTCTCATCTGTCCACAGGACATTCTCCCAGAAGCTTTGTGGCTTGTCAACATGTAGTTTGGCATATTCCAGTCTTGCTTTTTTATGATTCGTTTTCAACAATGGTGTCCTCCTTGGTCGTCTCCCATGTAGTCCACTTTGGCTCAAACAACGACGGATGGTGCGATCTGACACTGATGTTCCTTGAGCATGAAGTTCACCTTGAATCTCTTTAGAAGTCTTTCTAGGCTCTTTTGTTACCATTCGGATTATCCGTCTCTTAGATTTGTCATCAATTTTCCTCCTGCGGCCACGTCCAGGGAGGTTGGCTACAGTCCCATGGATCTTAAACTTCTGAATAATATGTGCAACTGTACTCACAGGAACATCTAGTTGCTTGGAGATGGTCTTATAGCCTTTACCTTTAACATGCTTGTCTATAATTTTCTTTCTGATCTCTTGAGACAGCTCTTTCCTTTGCTTCCTCTGGTCCATGTCGAGTGTGGTACACACCATATCACCAAACAACACAGTGATTACCTGGAGCCATATATATAGGCCCAATGGCTGATTACAAGGTTGTAGACACCTGTGATGCTAATTAGTGGACACACCTTCAATTAACATGTCCCTTTGGTCACATTATTTTCTGTGTTTTCTAGGGGTACCATCATTTTTGTCCATGCCTGTTTCATGAGTTTATTTTTTTACATAATTCTGTTGAAGCATGGTTGAAAAACAATGTCTGACTTTCATTGGTTAACATTTATAGAATTTTTATTTATTATTACTTTTGTCAGATTAAAGTTATTTCTGTGACCATTGTGACTTTTTCTTTCATTGACCAAAGGGTACCAACAATTTTGTCCACGTCTGTATATGTGTGTGTATGTTGTGTGTGTGTGTGTGTGTGTGTGTGTGTGTGTGATGGGGTTGCCATTCCATCCAGGGTGTATCCTGCCGTAATGCCCATAGACGCCTGAGATAGACACAGACTCCCCGTGACCCGAGGGAAGATCGGAGAAAAGCAGTAGAAGATGAATGAATATGTATATATGTATATGTGCGTGTATATATATATATATATATATATATATATATATATTTTTTTTTTTTTTTTTTTTTTTTTTTTTTTCCATGAATCCTGGTATATTAAAATTAAAAAAAGTGATCGAGAAAGAAATGCCTTTGTTCCTTTGATGTGGTCACGTGACTTTCTTTCAGAAGATCTGAACAAAAAATAAATAAAAACCTCTGGTCTGATGTGAAATAGAAATAAGATAAATTAGGAAATGCGAGTGGATTACATTTCGTTTTTAATTACACTAATGGAGATTCTTGGTCAAAAGAAGAATGAGGAAATGGCAATGACAGACCTTTCGGGATCGTGAAGGATCCATTGTATCCTGTAAAGCCCGGGATTAGAGTAGAAGGGCTGGTAATTGGGTTTAGCCCTCTTTGTTTTGCCTGTTGTCAGGAAAAAGCCTGTCTTTGTATGATTTTCATGTTTGGAACAGGACAGGATGAAGGAGGCTTGTGCTTCCTTGCAGAAACTATTCCCGATGTTATTACATGATGACGTCAGGAGACAGTTGTAAGGAGCGCTGTATTCGTAAGGGTCGGTTTGTAATCAAAGATCAAAGTGAAAAGGTGAAACGTGCATTCAAATGGAGGATTGAAGGTTAAATGTGTTGGAATTAAAACAATCAGACCAAACGTATTGAACACAAACACACGTTCTTTCGCATCTTTATATCATTTGTCCGCTTTTATTATTTTCTTAATCCACATCAAAGTTCATCAAAGGCCCGTCTGAGTCTCCACTTGTTCTTTATTGGCACTTTTTCAGACGTGGCTTTTTACACCTCACTAAACGAGTTCAATGCCTCGCTCTCAGCGGTGGCCATTTTCCTTTTTTTTGATCCACAGGCCGGTGTAAATGGGACCTTCTTGTCCTGCGCTGCTCACGGTGAAAAGCAAACACTAAATCTTTTGTAGGCTAATCAGGTCTCTGCAGAGAAGCTGGAGAAGGGCTGAGGGAGGGCGTCCCGGACCTTTGTTTCTCTCCTCGGCTATCTTGATACGGTCGGCATTTCCTGGTGTAGCGTGAAGCCCGAGGGCTTTTTAATTTACTCTCCATTGACTTCTGGGTAATTGGAGTTTTTTTTTTCCCCGTTCCCAAGTTCAGACGGTTGAAGTCCTTATTGTAGTCAGTGACGCATATATAAACGTATACTGCGACCCTTCACAAAGAAAGCCTTACAGAGCGCTGGGAGAAATCCTAATGAGAAACGAGGGAACGCATAATGCTGAAAGCGCTTACGAGGAGTGGGGGGGGGTGCAAATGTAAAGAAATTAATTGATTTAAATACCTTTTGACTTAATTGCTTTTTTTGGTGGTTTTGTGTTGCATCTGGCTTTTCTTTTTACATGCAGTTTTGCCAAAATAAATAAATATACATGCACTGTTAGTGGCTTCTGTCACACTTCATATAAGGATTTTATATGCATTATCTCCCAAAATAACCCCAGATCAGGAGTGTTAGAGTTGTGTATCATTCTCATTTAATGTACTTGTATTCTTTTATTTAAATACATCATTTATAGCTTACTCTGTCTTTAACACAATAATGAAGTCTTTAACACAATCATGAAGCCCACAGTCGGCCACTTGATGATGACAAATCCAGCTGGAGAATCTCATTACCTTTATACCGTTTCTTTCTCCCTAATTCTCAGAGATAAAGAGAGAATAAAACCCGGCGTGTGGTGTTTAGTGTGAACAGTAACACTGTTTTATCTCAGCTTAACAAAAGAAGCTTTTAGTTGTTCAAAGAAATTGCTTAAAGTAACACTTTGGAATGTCCGATTCCGTCAAACCCAAGAGAAATTTGCATAAAGATATTTATTGTTGCTTGATTGGATGACATGATGATCTGTATGGATGGAGCGTTCCGGTTAAAATGTTTGTTTTGCAGTTGTTTTCCATTGTATTTGTGCACAAGTTCACTTTCTGCTTTTCAGCCAAATTTGTTTCACAAAAGGATCTCCATTCAATTCACTAATGGTGATGTTATGAGTGGATTTTGGGGTCTCGTCCAGTCACCCGTCATGCCCTCGATGTATCATGGGATTAATAAACACCATCATTTAGCGCAGTCATGATTATCCTTCAGCAGGTGTTATTTAACCTAATACTAATTATTTAAATAGAAGAATTCTGTGTATTTCCTGACTTTGGTATCTGGCTTGGTTTTGTCTCTCCTACACAAAGATCCAGTCTCTAGCAAAACCTGGACTTGGGCTCCACCTTGTGTTCGCAGACAGGAATAACCCTGATCACATGTCCTACTTTGGTTTGAAAATCTTTGGTTTCGTGTGATTTTAATGATCGTCCTTGTTATCTGTATTGTAACTTGAACAAAATGTGATCATAATGTGGGAATTATTTATTAATGTGGATTTATTTATTTTTGCTTGAACCGTTTATTTATACCATCCTAATTCAAATCATTCATTCATTCATCTTCTAGCGCTTTATCCGATCTTCCCTCGGGTCACGGGGAGTCTGTGTCTATCTCAGGCGTCTATGGGCATTAAGGCAGGATACACCCTGGATGGAATGCCAACCCATTGCAGGACACAAACACACACACACACACACACACATTCATACACTAGGGACAATTTTCCAAGGTGCCAATCAACCTGTTTTTGGACCGGGAGGAAACTGGAGAACCCGGAGAAAAAACCCCTGAGACACGGGGAGAACATGCAAACTCACACACACATGGCCGAGACGGGAATCGAACCCGGACCCTGGCGGTGTGAGGCGAACGTGATAACCACTAAGCCACCGTGCCCCTTTTTAATTCAAATCACATGCTGTTTATTTGTAAAGAGTCTGAGAGAACAATGCGCGTTAGATTTCAGTACAATATGTCTTAAAATGCTTTCAGATCAGTATAAACTTGTGACTTTGCTACATATCACACAGCCACTCTATAGCGATATACGTGGTATAAAAGTCATATTTAAGTGTCGCACACGAACGTGTCTTTCCTGCATCACTGTAAGTAAAGGTCATAACAGTCATTAGCGGTGTAGACTCTATCGGCGGTCAATCCTGACAGCCGCAATCAAGCACAAAGCTCGTTTTTTTGGAACAAGGGTGCATTATGGAGCCACCTCTGGTTCTCTCTTCTGTTATCCAGACTCTCAGACAGCTGGCTAATCTCTCCTTTTGTCTCGGAGCATGTCACCTCGTGTGTTTGAAGGAGATAATTACCTGACGTACGGTTGGAGTATCAGCCCTCCAGCAGTGTAACTGGCCACCCATGCATGTACCTCCATACAGATCCATCACAAAACAGCCAGTTTCAACCCAGGGCAGATGCTCAAGCTGTGAGCAGGTCCTGAACTTCCTGGAGTGAAGACACTACTACATTTGTTCTTGCTTCCAACTCAGTCTTTTTTCTTTTTTTTCCCCCTCCACCGATCACCGCCACCATCTGTGTCCAGTAATAGATGTCCAAGACTGGAAGATTGCTCACGTTCTTAAAAAATAATGTGTAAATTAGAGATATTAATATTCCTTTACGTTTTATTAACGTGTGATTAATGCAGCGCAAAATTCCGCATTTTTAATACAAATATTAATAAATATAATAAAGGCAAAATTAGAATATTCAACACAAAACACGTTTATTCACGATATCCTTTCTTTACTGAGCTATATATAAAAAAAACACACACACACACCAAAAAAATCCACCATGATGCACAAATCCAGCACTTAAAAGCGTCCGTGTGGAAACGTAGCGAAAGTGGTGTTCTGAAGATTTACGTCATTTAAAACACAATCATTACTTTACAAGAATATTTTATCTTCATGCTCTATGTTGAGTTTCATTAATAATAATCATACATTTGCATAAAGCGTACATATTTATTCCATGTGCATGTTAATTAGAGAATTAAACCCTTGTATTAACCTGAGCTACGTTTAGAACCATGACCTGTAGGAACCTGGAGTTTTGCTCCTGAAACACACAAGGATCTTACTGCAGATATGTGGGTCTCAAATTGCATTGTGTGTATAATTCTGCACATAAAAAAAAACACCAAAATAAGTCAATGTTTTTACTGTCAATGATTCAATGATTCTCTTTCGGTGTGTCCATTTCGATCTCATCACACAGTTCCTGTTCCCGGAGAGCCGTCCATGTCTAGGTAATACACTACCACCACCATGTTTCACTAATGATGTGTTTATCTTTTCATCGACAGCGATGATCCCTTTCTCCAAACAAACATAAGTGTGTATAAGAAGTGGCGGAATAAACCGGAACACAATCCTTTTCTCAGAAGGTCAGACTATAGTGCAGTGCGATGTGTTTATCTTCGTTTCAGATCAGAAAGCGTGATAATGTGTTTGTATCCGGGGAGGAGAGAACATGAAACAAATTGTGTTTTACAGGTTCAGGAAGGACGAGCGTTTGGATCGTTATCATGGCGCACTCTCTCTGCACTGGTGTCGCACGATATACAGGTAATACAAATGTATCGCAATACTCTGCTTTTAAACACGATACAATTTTTCATTTTATTGGTACTGATACTTACAAAATGAGGGCTGTAGTTTGTATACAAATATACAATGTATATGTAATTACATTTTTGCCATAGTACCGATTTGGTATTGGTATCGTGATATTTCATCTCGTTATGGTATCAATGTCAAAATGTTGTGCTTGTGACAGCACTATTCTGCACTGCGCTTTGTCTTTTCTCTCCGAAACACATATAACTCAATAATATACATTATAACTGTCAAAAAAGAAGAAAGTATTACTTGTATGGATTTGAGAAACACTGAACGACTTTATTTTATCTAAAACCTGCATGACGGTGGAACTGTACAGTACATGCACACGATGCTCCATGAACGTCGTTCAAAAACGACCCAACGTATCACTTCTCCATGTTTCCTTCCGAACCTTGTGGCACAAATTCTGAGGTAGTGAATCGTTCCTCCCTTTTTCACTCTGGTGTTTCACTCCTTCCCGAGCCGATAAGAGACCCACTGGAGCTACAGGTGATGCGAGCCGAGCTCTCAGGGCTCCTATCAAACTTCTCCATGTTACAATGTGATACTGAACATCACGACAGGTTACTATTGGTTTAGAAACGCTGGTGTGTGTGTGTGTGTGTGTGGAGGGGACCATCAGCTCCTGAAATAAGAACCCTAACCCGTACCGGTCCCTCCTCCACCTACACTGAGGGATGTAGACCACGTTATGGTGGGTTACTGTGAGCTACGGTGAGGTACTGAAAGTTCCTCTTTCGAGTGTGTAGGATCGTCTTCTGGGATGGCGGAGAGCAGGAATGTTTCTGTCAATTTCCAGAGTGAAAGTGTAAGGAGCACACACGAGGCGGAGCATCGGCGCTCCTGGTTTTGTGCGAGGAACAACTTACTTTGAGCAATTCCTCACACATCTTTACAGCTTCCCGCATCTCTCGGTACTGCAGCTGCAGGACGTTATAAAGCTCCCGATCCTGCGCCTTCTTCTGTACAGGTCAAAAAAGAAACACCATTTTAATCTGTTATCCTTATTATCTTCCAAACGGAGACGGATTTTCTCCCTTACCTTCCGGATCGCCACTAATTTGGTGCGTGCATCTTGGAGCTCCGCCTCCAGATTCTGCACTGAGTCCTGCAGCGTCCTCACCTGCGACAACAGCACCTCGTACTTCTCCTCCTGGAAGTCCAACAAACAAATCGTTGTGGGGTTTTTTTTTACATTCGTTTTTTTTACATTCGTTCAGACACTCTGAAGAAATGAGGAAAACCCTCACCTTTAGTACATCATCGAGCTGGTTCAACGTCTCTTCATAACGAGACTGCAGGATCCCGTAATCCTTCTCTGCTTGCTTACAATCCTGAAACACCAAAAGGGGGGAAAAAACAAAGGGATAAAAACCTCAGAACCTTTATACTGGAAAAATGCAGGTCGTCGGATCGGGAATTTTCTCGCTCACGTTTGTTATGTTCACATTTTTGCCCTGCATCTTCATGAGCTTTTGCTCCAACTCGTGCACGTGGTCCTGCAGGACGTTCGTGTCGGATATCAGCTCGGAGTTCTCTCTGCGTAGCTCAGCGTTCGTCTCCATCAACATATCGTATTTCACTTCCGCTTCCGTCTGAGCCATCTGAATGTTCTACAGACGGAATTGATCAGCTCGAATTATTCAATCATTATTCAATCATTATTATGTAATGATTATACAAAATTATTCAAATCATTCGTATAAATTGCAGTGAGAAAAATGTCCCAAAAAATGAGAGAAAAACTAACCACCAGTAACTGCTTTTGTTTTTTTACATTGTCCATCATCCGCCTGTACTGTATCCTCAGGATATTGTATTGATGCTGCTTTCGCGTGAGTTCCTGTATACAGTCAGATACAAAGTAAAATGTCATTTTATATATATATATATATATATATATATATATATTATATATATATATATATTATATACAGGTGTATTAAACAAACGACTTACTCTTTGTAAATTTCGTTTCATCCATTTATACCTTGCTTTAACAGTACTCAGAGCATCCTGGTCCTTTTTCAAATCCTAAACACAGCCACAGAGTAGAAGAACAGAATTAACTAGACATGTGACATTCCCTGAAGAACATGTGAGTGATGGTTTGCCGATGCAAACCTCAACTCCAGGCACGGCCCGCTTACAGCCTGATCCGTTTAATATTTAGCATAGATATTCATTTTCTATAGTAAAAATTTGTTATGGGCCATAAAAATGCATTTGCTCCGATTACCCATAATACCCTGTGGTTTTTTGGACCGATTGTTATATCAGTGTGATGTCCTCGCCGCCCCGGACGAGTGGATACGTCGATACGGCCAAACGGCGGAGCGTCAAAATGTTCCCCATTCATCTATATGGGCCGGAACGACGCAAAATTCCCGGACTTCTGAGCGGGTTTGAAAGTCATATGATTGTGATCTACTCCATCTCACGTACGAGTGGAATGTGCATGTCGGGAGAACACGGGCCGAACGGCGAAGCGTCAAGTTTCCCCATTCATTCTCTATGGGGCCGGAATGTCACAGATTTCCCGGAATTCCAAACGGGTGTGGGATTCGGGAGGTATATGATCGTGATCCACTCCAGACCCCGTAAGAGTGAATTTGCCATATGTGCATGTCGGACGCTCACAGGTCGAACTGTGAGGCACGATATATACTGCAAATACTACACGAAATTTCAACCCCATTCATTTCTATGAGAAAAAAATTCCCGCTTTTTGGCTCCGAATTTGGAATTCCATGGGACGATTCCTTATAAAAGTAACAGCACACCTCACACCATCGGGCAGCACGACATGAGGAATGATTCGTGATGATCGGACAAAAACTGTGGGACGAGTTACACGCATAAAATTTGCCCAAAGCGTGAGAAAGATTATAATAGTGATGCTTTTGCACACGGCACTAATAAAAAGTCCAATAATAGCAACCCGGATTCCAACATGTGTATTCAGAAAACATTCTTATGAACATTTAGGTAAGATATTCAGCGTTAGTTAAACGAGTCCGAAAAACGATCCCGCAAACGATTCTTCTAAAAACAAGACTGAGACCCGTTCAAACTGCAGGGACGCCGTTTCTTACCTCCACGGTCTGAGTCAGAGCGTCCTCTCTGTCCTGCGCCGAGTCCTGCAGGAACTCCATGTCCAATGCCAGTTTGTACATATCTCTCTCCAGATCCGCGTTGGACTCCATCGCCTGCTCGTATTTCCTCTCGGCTTCACTCAGAGACAGACGGAGGTTCTACAAAGGAAACGCTTTATTTACATCGATATTATGATACAGTAAGACATTTACATTCACAGCATATCGTTGACGCCCTTATCCAGAACAATTGAGGGTTAAGGGCCTTGCTCAAGGGCCCACTAGTGGCAGCTTGGTGGCATCGGGATTTGAACAGCTGATCTTCTGGTCCAGAGGCTAACGCTTTAACCACTGAGCTCCCATATCTCTTTAATAATCAAATATTTACGCCGCATTATTACATTTTCCTTCATTTTACTGCTGCTTTGTTCATGGTAAAGTTAATTCCTACAGCATTAATGGCACTGCTTGTAATATAACGACGGCAGGTGACTTGACGTAAAGTGTCACATAAAACTAAATAGGCTAAAAAAAACAATCTGCTCCGAAATGGACGAGTGATATGAACGCAGATCTCACTCTGAACCAAATCCCCCCTGATCTTTCCCTGTCCAAAAAGCTGAAATTCCCATCACGTTAAAAAATACAGTATAGAACAATTCCGTTAAATCAATAGAACGTAAAAATTAATGCGATAAACCAATAATGCCTGATATTCCATGACTCGGGGAAAAGGATTCCCTGATTTTCCGTGTCTGTGATAAACATTTTAAAATATTCCAGGAATTCCATGAGCCAGTGAAGTGTATGGATATTTTCAGACATGTCTCATGTTTAGTGCAGACGAAATTAAACAACATGCGGCATTCGTACCTGTAGTAACGTGTCTTTGCAGGTTAAAGTTTCTTTCATCTGATGGAAGTTCTCTTTGAGGACAACGGACTCTCGCTCACGTTCCTAAAACGGAGAACCAGAACAGGAACAATGTCTTTTTTCCTTCAGATAATAGAGGAAACACAAGTCCTGACTTGGAGGAACTTGTAGAACCTGGTCATATTTTTGTAGAGACTGCCACAGCTGTTTGTACTGGGACTTCAGGACGCTGTGTGCTTCTCGCTCCTGCTTAAACTCCTGCAACACAGCCACCAGGAAAAACCAGTCAGTCATCAACGCTCGCGTCCACAACCGGACTGGACCATTATTTCCACCAGGATTTCCCTTCTCACGTTGGTTACGGTACTGCACGCTCTTTGTGCCTTGCTGAGCAGTTCCTCCAACTCCATCACTCTGTTCTCCAGGTGGAACTTCTCGCTGTCCACCGGCGCACTGAACACCTCGTCCTCCTCGTTCGAAGCGCTCGCAGAATCCTGAAAAACGCACCACATTTTTCTCACCAAAAAATACAGAGAGAACAAACCGTCCTGAAGCTGATCGGGATTTTCCTAAAGCTTACAGAAACCATCATTTACTGCTCCGATGTTCTGAACTGCTGCCACGTGAAGGAAACGTTAGTGTTAGGACACATCTGAACACACCTTTAGAGCTCCGCTAGATTCAGCAATTTCACTCTGGATCCTGTAAATGTTTCTTTTTCCCCCGCACAAACATCTACAGGTGAATTTGGAGGAAGCACTTGTGATTTCGGTGGATCACAGCTGGATCACAGCTGGAAAAGCTGCGGGATGAAACGCGAAACGGCGTGAGAATGAGAAGGAACCTCAGCACATCCCAGGATCCGGGACACCGACTAACAACCGAGCTAATGAAGCTCCATAACGTTATAGACATATAAGCTCGCTAATTTATCCTAAAGCGTGTATAAATGCATAGAAGTAGTTATGATGATGATGATGATGATGATGATGATGATGATGATGATGATGATGATGATGATGATGATTACCTCTGGAACGGCGCTATCTGACGAGTTAACTCCGACTTCGTCCTCCGGTATTCTCTTCCCATCTCCGCCCAGCTGAGTGCAGTAAAACAGACCCGCCGTAGCCGCTGCAGCTCCCGCCGCGTACAGCAGGGGGCGCACTGCGAGCCCCGGCGCCTGATCCTGAGCTAAACCCATGAGATAATGCATCGGGGCCAAAGGGACGAAGGTGACGTGAACACTGAAACGCGGCTTCCTGCTCGCCTGCTTTTTATAAAGTGCCGTCTAATGTTGCGTCACAGCGACCCGTTTAAATGCCGTCAGAAATGACGTGTCAATCAAAGATCAATCAATAAATCAATAAATCAATCAATAAATCAATCCTGTTAATCGCAGGTGATTGTGAATAACACAATTCTGATAAATGTTTCTATATGTAACATTATTCAGCAGTATATACTATGCCTTTATGTGTGTGTGTATGTATATATGGTATATATATATATATATATATATATATATATATATATATATATATATATATATACATATATACACACATACAGACACACATAAATCCTATTTTTTTTTTTTGCTTGACTATATTATCGTAATACAACATCCCTTAAATTTCATCTAAGATTTTTATGATGTTGAGTAGCGCAACTTCTAATCCCAGCATGGAAAACCAGCATGAAGAAGAAAGAGATTCTGTATAAAGCAGTACACTGCGAAAAGTGTACAAATAATAATAATAATAATAATAATAATAATAATAATAATAATAATATGTTAATGCTGATACTACTGGATTTCTCTATCTTTTATTATTTCAGTATCTTGTGGCAGCATTGGAGCCTTTATTTATTTCTTTAGGCAGTTTAATGTAAATGAAGTGATATACTTTAAACTAGACATGACAAACATTCTGGGTGAATAAAAAGCATGCATTTATTGATCTAATTTGCATGTGATTTTGTTTACATTTCTTCGTGTTCCGTGTTCGTGTTTTTTTCGGCCTGGTGTACGAAGGCATGAAAGATCATAGCGGCAACATTTCACAAAGTGATTTTATTTCACACATAAAACATAAATTCTTATAGGCCTTTTAAAAAAAAACATTTAGCACAACAGATTCCAAATCACCACAGATTCATTTACAGTTACATCATTTCCATTTCATTCATTTTGATTTTATAATATATATATTTTAAGTACCGAAATTACATGAATTTCATTATTTTGAGAGACTTTGCGGATCATTTCACCAGATCAAGTGTTGTGTAGTTTTTGTTATTTATAAACAATATGAATCTTTTCATACAAACAATATTGCAATAATGAAATAAGACAATTTCAGCTCTATCTGATGTGATCGACTCTTGCGGAGCACTGGAGCGAGAGGATCTTTACCGGATATTTTGTGCAAGCGACATCTAGATACGGAAATATTTGTTCGGTAAACCTGTGTGCAAAAGTGTATACGTGTGCGTTTGTGAGCGGGTCGGAGAACGTCAACTTTCCTCTGTCCCAGTCCAGACGCATTCTGACCCTCCGGAGTTTCTGTTTTACCGAGATTGCAATTTCCGGTTGTGGTGTACAACCCACTGTATATTTCCCTCCGTACCACAGGTACCAGACTCCACTCCTCGTGTTTAAATCCCCCTTCCTCCAAACTGATTTTGTCATCACCCCAACTGACCACATCGTACAGTACCCCACTTCCACATCCCAACAGTGTGTCCCCGAGTTAAAGCCCTCGGACCCCAGAACACAACAATTATAATCAAACCTCTCTGGATTATCAGGAACATCCTGTTTCTCATTGCTGAACATCACACTGGTCAGATCATCACACACAGTCAGGTTTGTCACAGCAGTGTTTGGGTCCAGAATTACAGGTGCTGATCAAAACAAACAAACTCATTCATGTACAATAACACACACACACACACACACACACACACAAATATAAAGAGTAAAAAAGAAAGAGATATTAAAGAGATAGTTACTGTATTGAACAGCGTCCTGCATCTTCTCCCAGACTCTGAACTTCAGGTTGCCCAGATGTTTCGCCACATGGATCAGTGCTCCTGAAAGTTCCTCTGGATGTTGCAGTGCGCACTGAGTTCTGTAAGAACATCCAGGATTCAGCACGGCTGTGGGTTTGGAGTCACGGAGGACGAGAGAGACGGGAAACGCATTACTCACCTTTTCACCGTGGCCTTGTAGTTCTGTAAAACAACAAAACACACATCAGCGGATCTGACCCACATGTCGCCCCCCCCCCCCCCCCTCACCTCACCATCTCCCCCCCCCATAAACACATCCTCACGTGTAAGAACGGGACGTCTTCGGCTCTCATCTCCTCTTCTACTTCTCTGATCCTTTCCGAAAGAGTGGATATCTCTCTGCTCAGCTTCTCCATCTTCTCCTTCATCATCAGACTCTTCTGCTCCTCTTCCTGTCTCAGTGCAGTGATCCTGGCTTCCTCGTCGTCTCGTAGAACCCGGTGCAGCTTCTCAAACTCCTCCTTAATCTGCCGCTCGGCGTGTCGGGCCTGAATCTGCAGCACAGAACCAATCACATCAAACCCGAATCGTCAATCCGACTCGGATCAAATCAAACTCGTCTTATCGACTCGAACCTTTATATGTTCTGCAGTCTGACTCCAGATTCGCTTACGGTCCACAAACATCTTCAGTTTCTCCTGTAGGGGCTTCAGTGCACTTTTCAGCTCCTCCTGAAACACACACACACACACACACACACACACACACACACACACACACACACACTGGCATGGAGACTCCCGTGTTATAACCGCACTGTTCTATTAGAAGCGCTCGTTGGAGTTTTTTTTAAAATGCACCAAATATAATGATGTGTGTTTTACTGTAGATTCCCTAAATTGGTTAATGCATTTAATTTATTACAAAAAAGGTTATAAAAGACGTTTTTACCAGATAAAAAAGTGTTTAATACTGAACAGTTTTATCACAGAATGGTGAAACAGAAAAATATAACTTGTATTAATCTCATTATGTCTTAATAAATGTAGTTTTATAATATTTATACTAGTTTTTCTGCCCGACGCTGTGTGTGTTTATGGAGGATTTCATACAGGTGACATTGCAGACGGTGAAAACACACACACACAATAAAACACACACACAATAAACACACACACACACAACACACACAACACACACACACACACACACACACACACACACACACACACACACTGTATGGAGACTCCCCGTTATAGCCGCGTTGTTCTATTAGAAGCGCTCTGTGTAAATGTGTACATGCTGATGGTTTTATTTACCTTACACTCTGCTACTGCTTCATCAACGGGGTAGAATTTGTGCTTTGTGTGTTTTTTTGAATCCCGACACACCAAACACACCGGCTGCTGATCGTCCAGACAGAAGAGTCTCAGTTTCTCACCGTGTGTTTCACACAGAGATGACGATGATTTTTTCTCCTGTAAGAAACTCTCACACAGGTTCTTTAGGACCAGATTTATAGGAGGTTCATCCATGGATGACTTCCTCCTACAAACTGGACATTCTCTGGATCCTTTGGTCTCCCAGAAGGTCTGCAGACACACTTTACACACACTGTGACTGCAGAGAAGGAGAACGGGTCTGTCGAAGGTTTCGTAGCAAACAGGACAGGATAAATCATCCTCTGTAAACTTACAAGCCATTTTATTACACAGCTGTTGTTCCTCTCTCCAGTCCGAAAAAACAACCAAGAATGCTGACAACGAAATCTCTGCAGACGGGAATTAAAAACGAAAGTATCAAAAGCGGAACATTGCAAAAGCAGATAAACCGGCTCAGGAGAATGCGATCTAACAAACTCTGAATTCAGAGGAACAGGTCTCAGAAGGAACACAGAAAAGCACAATTCTAAAGAATATATCCGGAAAAAAACTCAAATACTTTGAACTGTACCTTTACATATCATAATACATTTTCAAAATCGTGACTAAATATCTTTTCATGCCTGAACTGCACCCCAACGTTAAAACTAATAAAACAAACACACATTAGAGCTTTCACCATGAACGCATTGTGAAGTTTTTGTGCAAATTCTTTTAGATTTTCTATTCAGACCAAACGAGAGTCTGACTAATTCCACCGCAGGCCTCTAGAGGGCGCCCCTGAGCAGACGTTTGACTTTTTTAGTGACGCTTGTAAAACTATTATAATCTCTCTCTCTTTAACATTGAGAAAGAAGCCATCGGCCGAGATGGCTAATTCGATTTCCTCTAGATTTAAATGATGGGAGTGAATTGCACTTAAACCGACACGTGTCTAAATCTTGTCCCTGTCCTAACCTCCTATCCTAACACTTCTTCCTCCTCACTATTCAGGAAACCAAAAAAAAAGAGAAAGATCCCTCAACTGTGTCTATGCTTATTTTGTACCTTAAGTTTGTATTAACCATACCTGAATGAATTTATTCTTATATGGAGACCTAAAGCATTATTTGTAAGTCGCTCTTTATAAGGCCATCTGCTAAATACTGTACATGTCCATTTTAGACCCGAAATCCAGTTTAACCTTAAATGCGGTTCCTGGTTTGACCACTGGGTGTCGCCAGAAAGACAATTTAAAGTTCTGCCTTGCTTTAGGGGGGAACTGGGCGCAGCTGGGCTGGTAATCTTAAAAAACAAAACACACATGTTTATTAATGTAAATTTATATTTAACTGTTTATCGGTTTCTGTATACGCCGGGAGTTTGTTTATTTATTGGAGACGAACGTGGGTGTTTATTTGTTTGTTTTGGTGCACGCATTTGGAAGTCCTTCTTTATAGGTCCAGCCTTTATTTATGCAGAATCCGGGAAAGCCGCTGGAGAAGACTCCGGTGCGGGTGGGGACTCCGGTGCGGGGGGTGGACTCCGGTGCGGGGTGGGGACTCCGGTGCGGGGTGGGAACTCCGGTGCGGGGGGTGGACTCCGGTGCGGGGTGGGAAACTCCGGTGCGGGGGGGTGGACTCCGGTGCGGGGTGGGGGGACTCCGGTGCGGGTGGGGACTCCGGTGCGGGGGGTGGAGGTAGAGGTGGAGGTGGACGGACACCCAGACACCCAGACGCGGGCGGTGGTAAGATTGTATCGGGGGAGTGGCAACACAAGAAAACAACATAAGACTGTTTCCGATGTGGGAACAAAATCAATCCTATAACGAGATGGAAATGTAAAGTGTTGGTAAACACGAGCAGCGCCGCTGTAAAAAGCGCGTCGCGTAGCGCCCACGGGACGTGAGCACCGCCGGGAATGTGTTTCCGGTTTCGGGGCGTGACGTGAGCGAGCGGCTGGGTTCCTCCGGAGCTGCGGCGCGGGGTGTGGAGAGAGAGAGGGGGACGGAGAGAGAGAGGGGGACGCGATGTGGCTGAATCCGACCGAAGTGTCGCTGAAAAACGCGCTGAGTTTGTGGATCACGGAGAAATCCAACGATTATTTCGTGCTGCAGCGGAGACGCGGACATGGAGACGCCGGCGGAAGACTCGCAGGTACCGGGATTTCTAAAGCAGGCTGGAAACGCCTTTTTTTGTTTGATTTATTTGTCGCAGCTTTATATGTTGAGATGTATATAAAAGCGGAAACATGTATACAAGTCGGGAAACAAAGTACGCAAAGTCGGGTTTTTGTGTTTGGCAACAAAATGCATTATTTATTTATTTATTTATTTGGACGAGACTTGGGGGGGAACAAAGTTGCAGTGCAGGATAGGATTCGTTTTGTTTATGCAAATAACACACAATCATGTGTATAAAAACACCATCGGATCTGAGCACGAGGATGTAACTTTTAAACCTTCAAAGTGTGTGTGTGTGTGTGTGTGTGTGTGTGTGTGTGTGTGTGTGTGTGTGTGTGTGTGTGTGTGTGTGTGTGTGTTTGCATCCTGACCATTTCATTCCGGAAAGTCTTTCACGTCCGCAGCAACTGCTTTCATTGTGTGTGACCGAAAGAACGCAGAGATCCGAACTTTTCTATCCAGTGCATGATATGGGTTTTTTTTTTTGCTGCACCACCTCAGAGCTTCTGATCTTTAACACCAGTGTGCATGAGTTGGACTTTCCTTTTTTGGCCTGTGACACTTCCATCAGATGTGTTCAGCTTGTGACTCTCTTTAATCATTTACAGGTTTTGAATAAGACGATGAGCAAAAGCCAAACTGTTATTTGGGAAATGGTTTCTCCACCTTCCTGTTTCGCTCTTACACAGCAGCTGAACTCGCACCTGTTGCAGCCAAGGCCTGCTTTATTTGTTTAAGATAACTGTGTGTGTGTGTGTGTGCTGGATATGCAGTGAAACTGTGGGTTAAAAAGTGGTGTTTTCTTCTTGTCCAGCTTTTCTTTTCCACCTTTTTTCTTTGCTGCATTCTCAGACGGCCCACACTTCTCCATGACGAACAAAAACTGAATCTTGCCCCCCCCCTTTCACTTTCTTTGGCCATCTTGTGCTCCTCCTTCTGCTTGAGAAAGCCAAATGTCAGTTAAGTCCCTTCGTAACGTCTCCATTTTCTTTCTTGTAAATGATCCCAGACTCTCGAGACATTTTGTTGCCTCTAACGCCGGAGTCGGGGTATGAACTCCCGCGTGTTTCTTTTTCTCGTACGAGGCCGCGTGCCGGAGCTCCGAATGTGCAACGTGCAAATCTCCATATTCAGGGTGCTCTTTAAATTTCTCGTCCCTCTCGTGTATCCAAATGCACCTCTGCAAGAAAACACTTTATCTACGTCTACACTCCGTTCTTCTGGAACGTGTCCCGGAACGTTTCTTTTCAAGGCCAGCTGAGCGTCTCTTCCTAATCTCTCATCTTCCACCCACGTTCCACTCGGAACCTGTCAAACGACTTGTTAGCGCGTCAATCTGCGGACGTGATCAGAAAGGGGCCAGTGGGTATTAATTTGGACACTGCTGTGTGTTAGAGTAAGGTCACTTTGCTAACATGTCACAATTTAGTGGTGTAACGAAGACTTGTTAAACCTGCAAAGCAAATGTTTATGCGCTATGACTCATATTATTCAGTAAACATGCCCTCCAGTGCCTTTTTTTTGTGGGTGGTGGAAATGGTGTGCTCGTCTCATATTTAACCCGTTTCAATTTGCCCCCCCCAGCACCCTCCCTCGGAATTCTCCTTGGAGTGAAATCCATCATTGGGCATAAAATGATGATGATGATGAAGATGATGGTGGTGATATAGGCAGATAATTAGGGTGACGAGGGTGTCGGCCGTATCAGCCAGGACTATTAGTAACTTTGTTTATCAGGATTCCTCGCACTGTCCAAGTCAAGTGTCAGCACCCGTGTTGTCAGGTCGTTGTCGTGTCTTCTGGTCCATCGTTCTCGTTTTATTTATTTATTTGTTGTTTGTGTGGTTGGTGAACAGGAGGAAAAGTCAGCGTCTGTGTTGTGCTCAGTGGTTAATAGCTGCATTTCATGTTAATGTCTGTAGGTATGTTGGTCGGAGCCCTGGACACCGTGTTGGACTCCAACGCACGAGTCGCACCGTTTCGGATCCTGCTGCAGGTTCCGGGGTCACAGAACAGCTGGATCATCGCCAGCGGCAAGAACTTTTTTTTTTTTTTTTTTTTTTTTTTTTATACTTTAATGATTTCATGGCGTGTATTTGTTAAATTTGTGTGTGTGTGATCTTTTTGTGCGTAGGTTCCACAGTTGCTGAAGTTCAGAAACACTGGAACTGGCTGGACCAGAACCTCTTGCCCTACATGTCGGTGTTTGAGAACAAACTGGACGCGGCGAGTTTTGCGCAAGGCAAAGTCAAGGTTCTTCCGCCTCGCGTTTCCGTATTGTATCTCTGATCGCTCTATTTTTTTCTGATCGCTCATATTTTAAAAACCGATTGTTTAATAAACAATCTTGAATTTTATATAAAGTCACGTTTAACATTTCCAAAATGAATCTCTCGCGTTCTTTGCCGAAAGACCGCCTGTCGTTCGCTCACGCACCGTATTGTTTCGCAGGGTCTGATCGCGGAGGAAGCGCCGGTCCGCCCCGCCGCGCCACCAGACGAAGACTCCACCCCTTTTCGCGAAGCGAGCGTGCGGTTCGAGCAGAGGTTCGGCCTCCCGAACGAAGAGAAACTCGTGGCTCATTACTCGTGCTGCTGCCGGAAAGGGCGTGTACCGCGTCAGGGCTGGCTCTACCTTTCCACCAATCACCTGGCGTTCTACTCGTCCATACTTGGGAAAGAGGGTGAGCGTTCCTTATAAATCACCTGCCGATTGGTTTAAAAAAAGAGATTTCGCTAAGCTGTCCTGAACTCCCCCCACATTTTATTTCCCCCCACAGCGAAGCAGTTGATCCCGTGGGCGGAGGTCACGTCTCTGGAGCGCGCCACCTTCGGCCTCGTCAACGACGCCGTCCGAGTCCGGACCAGGAGAAAGCGACACGAGTTCTCCATGTTCCTGGACGTGGATGAAGCCATGACGGTGATGACTCAGCTGGCCGACACGGTGCTGCGCAGGCTCTTCGACGGCCGCCCGGCTTCCGACATCACCAAACGGTACAAACGTCTCTGATTGGACGCGGTCTGAGCGCTCGTGCGTTGCGCAAGCGGCTTCGGCACGAAGGTGGTTTTTGCTTCATTTCCTTTAAATGAAAGGAAGGATGTACAGATACGGAAGAGAGAGGACGAATAAGGAACAGAAAAAGTAAACAGTAAAAAAAAAAAAAAAAAAAAAAAACGCCTCGAGCTGTTAATTGTGTGTAAACCCGATGCTGATGCTCGATTCTCGCTCGATTAACCGTGTGTGAAGCGGCGCGCGTTTGTTTATAAAATGGTTGCTGTGTGTGTGTTGCGTCGCCCCCCAGGGGACTGGAGCAGCAGGCTCTGCGCCAGTACGCTCTCTCGCTCTTCGGCCTCCCCCGTTCCGAGACGCTGAAGGAAGCCATGCGGTGTTCGGTCTGGACGCCACACGCTCGGTGTCACACGCCCGGGTGTCTCTACATCACCGAAAATTACATGGCCTTCAGCAGCCTTCAGGAGGGACACTGCAGCCTCCTCATCCCGCTCGCAGAGGTACGTACACCAGCGTCAACACGACGTAAAGGAGCGCTCCTCCATGCTGTTTTTTCTGTGTTACTGAAAAGAGCCACATCATACACATGTGTACACATGAACATCATCCCATTCCCATTGACGCATGTTATGTGAAACGCTCCTAAAGAGCCGCATGAGGCTCGGGAGCTCGGGACCAGCCACCACGGGTTGTCCAGGCCAGCTGTAGAGGAAGGAGGAGTCTCCAGTGTTTACAAAGGTCGAGGTATTCTTACCCTCCGCAACCCCCCCCACCCCCCCCCCCCCCCCCCCCCCCGCCACCCAGACAGAATGAAACTGAGAGGCTTTAAATAGCACTTCTCTCTCACGCCTTTGCCGAAAACGAGAACAGAACATGAAATGGCGAGTCTCGAGGCGAGTGAGAGTAAATAATGGCTCCTGTTAAATGAAAGCAACAATCCCCGATGGTTAGGTCGTGCCCGCGAGGGGCATCATGACCGATTTTTATTTATTTATTTGTTTGTTTGTTTGTTTGTTTCCCTCTTGTTGTGTCAGGTGCAGTCCGTGGAGAAAGCGGAAAGCACCGGCGCTCTGCCGAACCCCGTGATCGTCAGCGTGCGCTCCAAACGGGCTTTCCAGTTCATCGAAGTGGCGCGCCGCGACCGGCTGGTGGACGATCTGAACGCTCGTCTGCGCCCATCACCGGTCAAGAAGATCCAGGTAGCGTAATGCGACCGAGCCGGTCTTCGCGCCCTGGAGGTTTAAACGGTTTGTGACGGCGTCTCCTTTTTACGTCCCTCTGTCTCGCAGTTTTCCTCGACGCCGTATTACACGTTTTGCTTCGACACGGACGAGACGGAACGTCCCGCACTTCTCCAGGAAGCCTTGACCGCCACCTTCCCGTCCGGCCGATCGGAATCTCCCGAGCGCAGGCGCGTGAGTATAAACGTTCCGACGCTCGCCACGTGTCCGTCTGGGTTTTTATACACTTACAAAATAATCACATCATGCAATTTCTAAATTATAAACATCACATTTCATTTGGAAGGGAAAAAAACCTTTAACTTCCTGTCCAGTTCTTAAATTTCTTTTTTTTATGATTATATAAATGATTAAAGCACACCAAACTAAAGGTTCAAGTCAAACGTCATCTGTAAATCTGAATCATTGTGAATCGTGTCGCTGATGTGATTTCGGACGTTAAGTGAATAGAAATGTTATTATTATTATTATTATTATTATTATTCCTCATGCAAAACCTATTAAATACATTTTAATTTGCCATTTGAGATTCAAGTAATGACTTCATTAAAAATCAACATAAAATATCCATTTGTCCAAATATTTTATTACACATAAATACAATAATACATGCTGTGAAATGGTTTTTATAACCGTCCAATATGTAAACATAAACATAATGGGGAAGGAGGGGGGGGGGGGGGGGTGGGGGGGGGGGGGGGATCGCACACATTATAAATAAGTGTAGATAAAAAAAAGAGAGAGAATTAGAAGAATTAAACACAAATAAATAAAATGAAAATCTTTACACTGGACAAAAAATAAAGGCGTATAAAGCGACATTTGATGATTTTGTAAAATGAATGTTTATAGGAAACGTTCTTTCTTTCGCAAGTCCAGATTTTTCATGGTGAATGCTTTGGTGACGCTCGTCCTCTGATCTCTCCCGTAGCTGTGGGAGGAGCACTTTGAGGAGTTCGGGCGCGACGTGCCGGCGTTCCGGACGGAAAAAACCAGTAAGCTGGTGGCGGCGGGAATCCCGGAGTCTCTACGCGGCGAGATGTGGCTGACCTTTTCGGGTGAGCGAGGCGTTTCCGGGTTTTAATTTGGGGAAGTGGATCCGTGATCCTGACACTGAAAGGCGTTTTCGCAGACGCGCGGTCCTATCAGAACGACGGCTCGCGCTCGTACTCCGACCTGCTGGCGGCGAGGACGACGGAGCAGACGAGCGACGAGATCGAGCGAGACCTGCGGCGTTCTCTGCCCGAGCACGCCGCGTTTCAGGGCGAGACCGGCATAGCGGCGCTGCGGCGCGTGCTCAACGCCTACGCGTCACGCAACCCGGGGATCGGGTACTGCCAGGTACGAGCCGCCACTCGGCCGAAAAGACATCGTAGCGAGACGCGAACTTCTTCTCACTCAGTGTTTACTCGCGCAGTCTATGAACATCTTGGCGTCGTTCCTGCTGCTGTACGTCAGAGAGGAGGAAGCGTTCTGGCTGCTGGTCGCCGTTTGCGAGAGGATGCTCCCCGATTACTTCGACCGCAGAGTCATCGGTGAGAGAAGACCCTCGTACCAAATCCCCCCCCACCCCGAATAGTTCTTACCTCTTTCCCACATCCTCCCTCTCTTTCTCTCTCTCTCCCACTCCCTCCCTCTCTCTCTCTCTCCCTCTCTCTCTCTCTCTCTCTCTCTCCTCCTCTCCCACACCCACCCTCTCCCTCTCTCTCTCTCCCACCACCCTCCTCTCTCTCTCTCTCTCTCTCTCTCTCTCTCTCTCTGCCGTTTCCCCTCCAGGCGCTCAGGTGGATTGCTCCGTGTTCGAGGAGCTGATCCGCGAGCGATTGCCTCACCTGGCCGAGCGAGTCCCGGATCTGGCGTCTCTGTCGTCCCTGTCCCTGTCCTGGTTCCTCGCCCTGTTCCTCAGCTCCGTGCCGTTCCGCAGCGGCCTTCGCGTCCTCGACTGTTTCTTCTGCCACGGCGTGAAAATCATTTTCCAGCTGGGACTCGCCGTGCTGGACGCCAACGCAGACGAGATCGCCGCCAGCGCCGACGACGGCCAGTCGCTGATGATACTGACTAGGTAAAAATGTCCAACCCGGTTCTGTTGCGCTGCGGGGGTGGGAGGGGGATGGGGGGGGAGGGACGGGGTTGGGGATGGGGATGGGGGGAGGGATGGGGATGGCGGGTGGGATGGGGATGGGAGGGAGATGGCAAAACACGTAATAAAACCCCGCATTAAAACACCGCCTGGGTGTGTGTTCTGCACCGTCTTCTGTTGAAAACGGCGGCGGTTTTCGTTACCCAAACTGAGAAATTCTTTAGTGGGAATTAAAAAAATATTTTTTGTAGTTGCTTGTAAAAATAAATAAATAAATAATTTTTTTTGTGTATTTTTTGTGTTGCTTTGATACACATGAAAGAGGGTTTTAGTTATAATAAGCTTAATAATAATAATAATAATAATAATAATAATAAATCCGGTGTTTAAGATTTTATAAACTTTGTCCACTTGTCAGTTTCCTGGAGCGCGTCAGAGACGACGGCGAGGAGGAGGCAGACGAGACGGGGCACATCCGGATAACGGACCTTTTGGCCGAGGCCTACGAGGTGAGCGTGTGTATAAACGATGCGGATGTGCGTGTAAATCTGCATGTGTGTAAAGTTTACCGCGTGTGTGTTCGCGGCAGAAATTCGGCGATCTGACGGTCAAGCAGCTGGAAAGGACGAGGACGAGGCACCGGATCCGAGTGCTCCAGTCTCACGAGGACACGGCTAAAGAGAACGCGGTGAGGGAGATTCTCACGCGGAGGGAATTCCACAAACTCCACGGAAAATTCATTGTATTATTTTTCCCCGTCCGTAGTTACGGCTGATCTCGCCCTCCGTGTCGCTGTCTCGGGACGATCTGTCGGATCTCTACGATCTGTTCAAGGTTTGTACGGAGCGTCTGACAATGTGGCCGCCGCAAGCCGACCCGCCTAACAGAGTGTGTTTTTCCAGACGGAGCATTTGATCGGACTGTACCGGGGAGACGGCGCGAGCCGGGCGCGTCCCGACGGCGGATACCGGATCGACGGAGCGCAGTTCACGAGTCTTTATGAGCGCCTGAGCCCTTGGCCTTGCGGCTCTCGCGTCGAAGCTCTGGCCCGGAGGACCTTCGAGACGCTGGACCGCGAGGGGACGGAGACGCTAGCGTTCGACCGGTTCGCACGATGGACGGGTAAAAGCGACTCTATCACAAGCTCGTTATCGCTGCGGTCTCTCCTGGACGGGACGCTAAATTGTTTGTCACCCCCCAAAATCCCTTTTGTGTTTCCAGACATCCTGTACGGCGAAGAGCTGAATGAGAAAGTAAAGCTCCTGTACCGTCTGCACGTCCCCCCCGGTGAGTGCCGATGTGTGTTTGTTTTTCCCTTCGGGCGCGTTAACGCTCCTCCCAGCTGCAAACGCAAGTGTTTTTATTTGTGATTTATTTAATTTACTAAATATACAAGAAAAATGAGCGCAATTTTTTTTATTTCTGTTTTTGGAAAACTTGTATTTATTTCTGAAACTGCACAAAGTGAATATAAAAGAATTCAGATTACTTGAGAAATGTGAACGCTGTCGCTCTGGTTGAAGCGATCCCTCACTTTGGAATGCTGTGTGACACAAACGCGCTTCAATAAATGTGTTTTTTGTTGTTAATTTTCAGACCCCGGTGGTGTGGGAGGGGAAATGGGCGTGGCCTCGAGTTACTCCGAGCAGCTTAAACAGATGTTGAAGAATAAGGAGGAACCCGGTTTGCCGAGCATGAAGCAGGTTAGCGACCACGCCGAGCGACTGTTAAGGAGCAGAAGCCTTCATACGGGTTATTTATTTATTTATTTCCTCCTCGCCCCGCCACCAGCACGAGTTCGTCCGGTTCTGCGAGACCCTCTGCAATTTGTTCCGCGACACTCCGGACGAGAACGAGCTCCTCCAAGCCGTGGCGGCCGTCACTGGTCTGGTGCTCCGGATCGGAGAAGCCGGACGCGAGTGTCAGGTCCCCGAGGACGCGTCGGACTGGGCCGTGAGCTTCGAGCAGATCCTGGCTTCTCTTCTGACCGAGCAAACTCTGGTGGACTTCCTGGAGACTCCCGCGGACCTCGGTCAGAAGATCGCGGCGGCCGAGGAGGCGCGTTACTGCCAAAGGTCGTGATGGCCGGACTCTCCGACTCGGCAAAACGCTTCACGGACACGCCCATCGCTCTCAATGCGTAAATTCCAAAATAGTGGACATCGTTAACTAAAACGCATAGCTTTAATTTAATCGGGGACGAGTCCGCCACTCGCCTCCTAACCCCGCCCACCTCCTAACCCCGCCCACCACAGCATTTTAAATTTTCTGCTTTGTGCCTTTTTCTGTTCGTTAATCAATTATAAACCGAGGTACTCGCGTTCAGCAGTAATAAAAATAACTTATTACCCATCGTCAAATGTAACGAATGCTCATTTCCCGTCCAAAGAACTTCTGCCGACCTCACACGGCGTTAACGGATTACTAGAATGTTACCAGACGATGCGTGTGGTCTCGGCCGTGTCCTTTCCCCGTGTTTTCCCTCCATTTTATCAATCAGTGACATTTATAATGAGTCATGTTTGCTTGTGTAAACGTTTAACGGTATCACGTCAGCACTCTTTTCTGGTGTCCGTGACCCCACAATGTCCAAAACCTAAAATTACAGCTGCTGTTTGTCGTTCCAGATTCCGCTGCAGAATGACCTTTCAAAAGTCAATTTTAGGATTTAAATGCTGCTTTTGTGTCAAACAGTTAATTCTTACATTTTTTTCCTTCTTTTATCGATTCAGTCGTGAAGGGCACGGTGCCACGGTCGGGGGTTCGATTCCCGCCTCCGTCATGTGTGTTGTGGTTACATGTTCTCGCCGTGCCTCGGGTTTTTTCCCTCCTTTATGCACGGTAGGTTGATTGGCACTTTTGGAAAATTGTCCCCGAGTGGGTGCGTGTTCGCCCTGTGATGGGTTGGCGTTCCTGTGTGGAAGTGTCCTGCCTGGATACCGGACGATGCCTGAGAGACACCACCACACGAGGGAGATGTCAGGTGAAGCGGTAGAAGTTAACGGGACGGATTTCCCCCTGCTGTAAAAGGCATTTTTCATGTTTAGAGAAGTTGCGTCCGAGCCGATCGGGACTTTGCTGCTGACGCCGTGACTGAGGAGCGGAGGAACGCTGTGCCAGTAAGTACACTTCATTTCAAAATGCACGGCCTGTAATTGCGTCCGCGATCCATAATGGAATATATTACATGTTAGGGAGAAAATCTGGAGTAAGATGATAGACGTGTAAATGAGAGGGTGGTTTGGAGACGTGAAGTTAATAAATAGGGTCCACAAGAGCAAAAGGGTAAATGTATAGGACTGGGTCGAGACCTGCCCTGTTTTTACAGAGATGTGCCCTAGAGAAAGCCGGGGCGGGGGGGAATATACGGTTTTTTAATAACATGAGAATTAATAAAACCTTTTGTACTGTGGTTAATAAGTGTTAAAGGAGCGTATAGTGTAAATTTGCAACGTGTACTTGAATTCAATTGTTTTTTTCTCCACAATTGAATATTTTTCACCTTTTCACTTTAGTTATCCTTATTTTTGGGTGTAGTTTAGCTAGTAATACAAATTTTGTTTTCTCAATTTTAAATTTGTCAATAATAATGAAACGATTCCCTTCGTTTTGTTTTTTTTTTGTTTTACACCAGTGGTGCGGCTCTTTGTTCATCTCCCTTCACTAAACGTTTCCCTTTTAGTATATACAATTCTGAATTCCTAACTATTTATGACTTGATCTGATTGGTAATTGACATTTTGTTGTTTTGGGGAAGTCGTCCACATCGCCCCACACACACACACACACACACACACACACACGTACGTCTGTTTAACTTGCGATCATCACGTGAATCGGTTTGTGTTTTTCAGAGATGAATCCTGAGGAAAGGGGGCACGGTGGCTTAGTGGTTAGCACGTTCGCCTCACACCGCCAGGATCCGGGTTCGATTCCCGTCTCGGCCATGTGTGTGTGGAGTTTGTGCATGTTCTCCCCGTGCCTCAGGGGGTTTTTCTCCGGGTTCTCCGGTTTCCTCCCCAGGTCCAAAAACATGCACGGTAGGTTGATTGGCACCTTGGAAAATTGTCCCTAGTGTATGAATGTGTGAGTGTGTGTGTGTGTGTGTGTGTGATGGGTTGGCATTCCATACAGGGTGTATCCTGCCTTAATACCCATAGACGCCTGAGATAGACACAGACTCCCCGTGACCTGAGAAAAGATCGGATATAGCGGTAGAAGATGAATGAATGAATGAATCCTGAGGAACGTTGAGAGTTTCATAATGATTAGTCAAACATGCCGTCAAAACAAACTAAATAAAAAACAACTAAATAAAATGTCAACATATTAAAATTGCATTTTTGGGCTTTAATGATTGATTTGCGATTCTTTGAACCACCATAGACTTTCACCAACTCCTTGTTAAAATGTATTGGTTGATGTCGTTCACTTGCACATGTGAATTATTCTCGCGTCTGATCCTCGTCTCAGCTCTTTGGTCTCCTGACATCATCATCACTGCGTCTGATCGCTCCGAGTTCGGGGCTGTATGATGTCGAACATCCCGCTGTTTGTTCTTTTAACAAAAGGACGATTAATTTGCACTTGTCAGATTCTTATTTGTACTATTTTGTATAATAACAGCCTGTAGTTTTTTTTGCACCGCCGTGTTTTTCAGGCGATTCACCTCGATGGACGCCGTGAGGAAAACGCCTGACCCCGATCACTGTTTACAGGAACGCCTGCTCTGCTGCCTGAACAAAATCACACACACTTTATTTTAGTGTTGAACGTGTTTGTTTTCTTCCTTGTGCGCTATTGTTGACGGGAGACTCAAACTAATATTTCTGAAACATATTTACATTTGATTCAGAGACTGATGAGGAACTTAAAAAACCTTACATTACATGGAGGGAACTTGCAGAAAAAGGAAACCAGTTACACAAAGAGACGTACAATAGAATGACGGCCCAATCTCAACATGCAAAGACAACCTGACACACAAACTATACTATACACACACCCGATAATACATATCAACCTGATAAACCACACACACACACACCTGAGCAATTCACAACCATGACACACAGAAAACTACTACTAGAAAACTACTGACCATAACTATAAATTCAACTTATAAACAAGGTATGAAAAACGCTTGTCTAACATTAAACTGTTCACACCAAATCCACACAAAAGACTTACAACAATACAACCTATATATATATATATATATATATATATACATACATACATACATATATATATATATATGCATATATATATATATATATATATATATATATATATATATATATTATATACATATATATATATACATACATAGCATACATATATATATATATACATACATAGCATATATATATACATACATAGCATATATATATATATATATATATATATATATATATATATATATATATATATATATACATATACATACATACATACATACATACATACTATATATGCGCATATATATATATATAGGAAAGGAAAGGACAAGAAAGGAAAGAACTGTCTCAAGAGATCAGAAAGAAAATTATAGACAAGCATGTTAAAGGTAAAGGCTATAAGACCATCTCCAAGCAACTAGATGTTCCTGTGAGTACAGTTGCACATATTATTCAGAAGTTTAAGATCCATGGGACTGTAGCCAACCTCCCTGGACGTGGCCGCAGGAGGAAAATTGATGACAAATCTAAGAGACGGATAATCCGAATGGTAACAAAAGAGCCTAGAAAGACTTCTAAAGAGATTCAAGGTGAACTTCATGCTCAAGGAACATCAGTGTCAGATCGCACCATCCGTCGTTGTTTGAGCCAAAGTGGACTACATGGGAGACGACCAAGGAGGACACCATTGTTGAAAACGAATCATAAAAAAGCAAGACTGGAATATGCCAAACTACATGTTGACAAGCCACAAAGCTTCTGGGAGAATGTCCTGTGGACAGATGAGACAAAAATCGAAGTTTTTGCCAAGGCACATCAGCTGTATGTTCACAGACGAAAAAATGAAGCATATCAAGAAAAGAACACTGTCCCTACTGTGAAACATGGAGGAGGCTCTGTTATGTTCTGGGGCTGCTTTGCTGCGTCTGGCACAGGGTGTCTTGAATCTGTGCAGGGTACAATGAAATCTCAAGACTATCAAGGAATTCTAGAGAGAAATGTACTAGCCAGTGTCAGAAAGCTTGGTCTCAGTCGCAGGTCATGGGTCTTGCAACAGGACAATGACCCAAAACACACAGCTAAAAACACCCAAGAATGGCTAAGAGGAAAAAATTGGACTATTCTAAAGTGGCCGTCTATGAGCCCTGACCTCAATCCTATTGAGCATCTTTGGAAGGAGCTGAAACATGCAGTCTGGAAAAGGCACCCTTCAAACCGGACACAACTGGAGCAGTTTGCTCATGAGGAGTGGGCCAAAATACCTGCTGAGAGGTGCAGATGTCTCATTGACAGTTACAGGAAGCGTTTGATTGCAGTGATTGCCTCAAAAGGTTGCGCAACAAAATATTAAGTTAGGGGTACCATCATTTTTGTCCATGCCTGTTTCATGAGTTTATTTTTTTACATAATTCTGTTGAAGCATGGTTGAAATACAATGTCTGACTTTCATTGGTTAACATTTATAGAATTTTTATTTATTATTACTTTTGTCAGATTAAAGTTATTTCTGTGACCATTGTGACTTTTTCTTTCATTGACCAAAGGGTACCAACAATTTTGTCCACGTCTGTATATATACACACACACACACACACACATACATACATACATACATACATATATATATAGAGGTCCTGGATCAGTCTCTCATCATCTCCAGACTGGACTACTTTAAGTCTCTGCTGGCAGGTTCGACCTCAGAACGCTATTCGTCCACTTCAAACCTTCTTCAACCTGCCTAAATTCTGAACAACGGAGACACTGTCTACCTTCAAACGCCGATTGAAGACATACCTCTTCCAACAACGCCCATCCTAAACACTTCTTCCTTTACACTGTCCAGGAAACCATTAAAAAAATAAACTGTATGCTTGTGTACTTAAGTTTGTATTTACCCTTAGAAGGCAGAACAGAACTGACTAAAATCTATGGGGATAACGATAGGATCAAACTGACTCAAAAATGAAGGCCAGAGTAAAAACAATGCTATAAAACTGAAAGACTGAAAACGGCACCGATCCGGTGTGGAGAGAAAAGACGGAAAAAGGAAGCAGACACGATCCACAGCCAGACTTCCGAACTACAGCGGAATGATGTAAATGTTGTAGAAGAAATACGCAACATAAAATGGAGAGATGAAAATGACCGTCTAACAAGTGCACAATGAGTACACAAAACTGAAAAAAAAAACGAAACAAAAAAAACGATACGTGTAAAGTTGCAACAAAAACTAATGTCAATTTAGGGGGGGGGGGGGGGGGGGGGGGCAGAGAAAGGTCGTCTGAGAAGAAAAAAAACCCGCCGTCATCGTAGGTCACAAAGCGTGTTTGTGGCGAGGTGCGCTCTGAAAACGTCCCCTATTAAAACGTAGACGACCCTATCAAGTGTCGATTTATTGAGAAAACATTTCATTCCGACCAAACAAAAGACAAAACTGACAAACGTTGGATCGATACTAAAAAAAAAAAAAAGAGCAGAACAAAAAGAAAACATTGAAAAAAGGCAGAAAAAGGTGTGTGTGTGGGGGGGGGGGGGGGGGGAGATTGACTAAACACCTCGTGTAAGACAAAAAAACAAGGACGTAGATACGAATTAAATTCACTGGCATGAAGGGCTGCGGTTGTATTTTGATGTGGAGCGGTTAAAAAGAAAACACACAATTGTTGGACGGTTTTTATGATCCTAAAGAACTCGTGAGTGAATGAAAGAAGAAGAGAATGTGAAGAACAGAACAGAGGACAGGACAGGAGCGAAACAGACACGGAATCGTCAAAATGTTCCACATGAAGAGAAGTGTTTGTTGGGGGTGTGTTTGGCTTCTTTTAAAAAACAAAAACAAAAACACAAAATGAAGAAATACCCACCGACGTTAACCGGATGAGACTTCCTCTTTGCTGTACGTGTCAAAATCGTCTTTAGTAGCTTTTATACCCTAAAAAACACCAACAAGGAACAAACACTAGGAATAACATTCTATATGACTGAATCGACACAAAAAAAAAAAATGAGGGGAGGTCTGCATCGTGTACAGGCGACTCGACTAACGGACCGTAAGAGCCGTGTCCGGTTCGGTACACACGGGACGGGTCCAAAATGGGAGGTGTGTATGCTACCAGATCCGACAGATTGTCCTCCGTCCTCATCCTGCTCCGTCTCTCAGCAGCTTTTAATACAGTGAACCACACGACCCTGTTAGCTACCCTCAGGAGTCTCGGTATCTCT
>JACRUU010000019.1:6319511-6339511 GCA_030449085.1 Kryptopterus vitreolus | reverse complement strand
CATTATATTCAACATAAACCTGCATCATCATCACCATCATCATCATCTATTACCATCACCACCATCATCATCTATCATCATCATCATATCATCACATCATCATCACACCATCACTATCATCATCACATCACCATCATCATCATCCATCACCATAATCATCATCATCATCATCATCTATCACCATCACCACCATCATCATCATCATCATCATCATCACCATCACTATCATCACCATGACTATTACCATCATCACCACCACCATCATCATCACCATCATCATCATTATCAGACTATTACATACCATCACCATCACTATCATCACCATCATCATCATCATCATCATCATCATCATCATCATCACCACCATCATCATCATCATCATCATCATCATCATCACATCATCATCATCATCACCATCACTATCATCACCATCACCATCATCACATCATCATCATCATCACCATCATCATCATATCATCATCATCATCATCACATCATCATCATCATCATCATCATCACCATCATCATCATCTATTACCATCATCATCATCATCATCATCATCACCATCACTATCATCACCATGACTATTACCATCACCATCACCATCATCACCATCATCATCATCATCATATCATCATCATCATCATCATCATCATCATCATCACTATCATCATCATCATCACCATCACATCATCATCACCATCACCATCACACGACTATTACCATCACCATCATCATCACCATCATATCATACCATCACCACCATCATCATCACCATATCATCATCATCATCATCATCATCATCACCATCATCAATCATCATCATCACCATCATCATCATTATCATCATCATCATCATCATCATCATCACTATCATCACCATAACTATTACCATCACCACCACCATCATCATCATCATCATCATCACCATCATCATCACCATCACAATCACAATCATCATCATCATCAATCACATATCATCACACATCGCATCACCATCATCATCATCTATTACCATCACCACCATCATCATTATCATCATCATCACTATCATCACCATAACTATTACCATCACCACCACCATCATCATCACCATCACTATCATCATCATCATCTATTACCATCACCACCATCATCATCATATCATCATCATCATCACCATCATCCATCATCACCATCATCACCATCACATCACCACCACCATCATCATCACCATCACTATCATCACCATCATCATCTATTACCATCACCACCACCACCATCATCATCATCACTATCATCACCATCATCATCATCATCATCATCATCATCATCATCACATCACCATCATCATTATCATCATCATCATCACTATCATCACCATAACTATTACCATCATCATCATCTATTACCATCACCACCACCATCATCATCACCATCACTATAATCACCATAACTATTACCATCACCACCACCATCATCACCATCATCATCTATTACCATCACCTCCATCATCACTATCATCACCATAACTATTACCATCACCATCACTATAATCACCATAACTATTACCATCACTATCATCACTATCATCACCATCATCATCTATTACCATCACCTCCATCATCATTATCATCATCACTATCATCACCATCAACCATTACAACCATCACCACCACCATCATCATCACCATCATCATAACTATCATCATCAGCATCACAAGAACAATCACCATCATCATTACCATCACCACCCTCATCATCACCATCACTATCATCATCACCACCATAACTATTACCATCACCTCCATCATTATCAGCATCACTATCATCACCATAACTATTATCATCACCATCATCATTATCATCATCATAACTATCATCAGCATCACAAGCACAATCACCATCATCATCATTACCATCACCACCACCTTCACTATAATCACCATCATCACCACCATAACTATTGCCATCACCACCCTCATCACCATCACCATCATTTTTGACATAACCCTGCTAGAAGACATCATCATCAGCAGACGTGACGTTACCTGCCGTGTTTCTCCTGTGTTGCGTGACGGAGGCGTGTTTTTGTTGTTGCTGTGGTTTGCAGGTTTCCTTCCCCCGGTCACTCTGCCGGAGAAGTTTTTCCTGTCCCAGCTGATGCTCGCTCCTCCTCGAGAACTCTTCAAGAAGACGCCGCGGCAGATCTCCTGCATGGACGTGAGCTCGGCGCCACAGACGGTCGACATCAGCGGCCTGCAGCTCGCCCTCGCCGGTAATCCTGTGAACTCTGTGTGTGTGTGTGTGTGTGTGTGTGTGTGTGTGTGTGTGTGTGTTTGAGCACTAAGTGTGTTTGTGTTCGTGTTAAAGCACTGTGTGTGTGTGTGTGTGTGTGTGTGTGTGTGTGTGTGTGTGTGTGTGTGTGTGTGTCCAGAGCGTCAGTCGGAGCTTCCCACCCAGAGCAAAGCCAGTTTTCCCAGCCTCCTGAGCGACCCGGACCCGGACTCCTCCCACTCTGGCTTTGACAGCTCATTAGCCAATCAGATCACGGAATCGCTGGTCACGGGGCCGCGGCCGCCTCTGGAGAGTGAGTGCCGTCCCGCACCTCCCGCCGTTTCTCATCCGTTTCGACCTCCGTTTATTTCCCGTCTTTCCCCGCGTGCAGGTCATTTCCGTCCCGAGCTGATCCGGCCGGCGCCGCCGCTCTTCCAGGCCAGCGAGGCGGAGTTGGCGTGGCTGAGCCCGGCCGAGCCGGAACACCGCGTGAGGTGGGACCGCTCCATGTGCGTCCGGGCCGCCGCCGGCCTCGAGATCAAACGCGTCGTGGCCAAGGCCTTCAAGAGCCCCCTGTCCGCGTCCCAGCAGACTCAGGTACGTCTCTCTCCCCTCCTCCCGTGTGTGTGTGTGTGTGTGTGTGTGTGTGTGTGTGTGTGTGTGTGTGTTTCCCTCTCGGCTTCACCTCCGTCGTTCCGGTTTTCCCGCAGCTCCTGGCCGAGTTGGAGAAAGACCCGAAGCTGGTCTATCACGTGGGCCTCGCTCCGGCCAAACTGCCCGACCTGGTGGAGAACAACCCTCTGGTGGCCATCGAGATGCTGCTGAAGCTCATGTCCTCCAGCCAGATCACCGAATACTTCTCCGTCCTCGTCAACATGGACATGTCCCTGCACTCCATGGAGGTGGTCAACAGGTACGCCACTCCCATTTCTCATTTCCGTCTCGCACGCTTTCCCGACTGACCACGTCTGTGTGTGTGTGTGTGTCTGTGTGTGTGTGTGTGTGTGTCTGTGTGTGTGTGTGTGTGTGTGTGTGTGTCTGTGTGTCTGTGTGTCTGTGTGTCTGTGTCTGTGTGTCTGTGTGTGTGTGTGTGTGTCTGTGTGTGTGTGTGTGTGTCTGTGTGTCTGTGTGTGTGTGTGTGTGTGTCTGTGTGTGTGTGTGTGTGTCTGTGTCTGTGTGTGTGTCTGTGTGTGTGTGCGTGTCTGCAGGTTGACGACGGCGGTGGATCTTCCTCCCGAATTCATCCACCTGTACATCTCCAACTGCATCTCCACCTGCGAACAAATCAAGGACAAGTACATGCAGGTCTGAAACTCTCCTGTCTCTCTCTCTCTCTCTCTCTCTCTCTCTCTCTCTCTCTCTCTCTCTCAATTTTTACAACAATGTCTCTCTCTGTCTGTCTGTCTCTCTCTATCCCTCCCTCCCTGTCTGTCTCTCTCTCTATCCCTCCCTCCTGTCTGTCTGTCTCTCTCTCTGTCCGTGTCTGTTTTTTTCTCTCTCAATTTTTACAACAATCTCTCTCTCTCTCTCTCTCTCTCTCTCTCTCGCTCTCTCTCTCTCTCTCTCTCTCCTCGCTGCAGAATCGCTTGGTGCGCCTGGTGTGTGTTTTCCTGCAGTCTCTGATCCGTAATAAGATCATTAATGTACAGGATCTGTTTATTGAGGTTCAGGCGTTCTGCATCGAGTTCAGTCGGATCCGCGAAGCCGCCGGTCTTTTCCGCCTCCTTAAAACGTTGGATAACGGAGAGACTCCGGCGGAGGGCAAAACCGTCAAATAGTCCTCTCTCTCTCTCTCTCTCTCTCTCTCTCTCTATGTCTCTGGATTTGCCGCTGATGATGCGGTCTCTGGCTCGCCCCGCTCCGGACGCTCGTATTTAGGGCTCTGAGAGGCAGATTTTTTTATTTTTCCCGCCTTTCCCGCCCTGTACCCCCCCCCCACCCCCCCCCCCTCCCCCTCCCCCTTTATTAAACCCAACGCTCGGTCAGAATTTCGAGGAAGTGAGATCAGGGAGATCGGGCCGACGGCGGGAACGCGACACACTCGCTTGGATCAGGACCGATGAACCACTGATGTTCACAATAAAGGTTTTTTTTGACAGATTATTTGTATGTTGTGTTTTTATTGATGACTTTCTTTTTCATTAATTAATGTTTACTTTTCAAGCACAAGAAATAAAAGAGCGAGTCGTAAATCTGTGCTGGAATTGTAATAAAATGAAGTTATTATTCTCACAAATATTAATAATTATCCGTAAACTTTGGATTTGTTTGATTTAGTTTTAGTTTGTCGTCGCCGGACATTAAAATCTCACTTTACTGAAATAAAAACGTGTCCGGGATAAAAAAAAAAAACATTTTAGGAACTGAAACGAGTCCGTTTTCATTCATTTCATTCATTGGAATTTATTTCAAATGAGTTTTTACTAAATAAACTCTTTTGATGCTTAATAAATCCGGCTAAAGTAAAATTTCCCTACGGGAGAAATCGGAATTCCCTGAACCTCGGCTCGGTCGATCGCGGGAGTCTCGCAGAAATAATACATTATAATATAATACATTATTTACAAAAGGAGCACGGTGGTTTAGTGGTTTAGCACGTTCGTCTCACACCGCCAGGATCCGGGTTCGATTCCCGTCTCGGCCATGTGTGTGTGGAGTTTGTGCATGTTCTCCCCGTGCCTCAGGGGGTTTTTCTCCGGGTTCTCCGGTTTCCTCCCCCGGTCCAAAAACATGCACGGTAGGTTGATTGGCACCTTGGAAAATTGTCCCTTTGTGTGTGTGAGTGTGTGTGTGTGTGTGTGTGTGTGTGTGATGGGTTGGCATTCCATCCAGGGTGTATCCTGCATTAATGCCCATAGATGCCCGAGATAGACACAGACTCCCCGTGACCCGAGGGAAGATCGGATAAAGCGCTAGAAGATGAATGAATGAATTATTTACATTATGTTGTATTAAGAGCAGATTTTCTCCTCCGCATCTGTCGCTCTCGCCTCGGTCACATGACTTACCTCCATCTTCTACCTTCTTAAAGGCGCTGCTCCGGCCGCTAACACGTAATACATTACCGCTAAATTAAAAACGCCCCGAGCTAATAACATAAACAACAAACATCTTTATAAAGTGTCTTTGCGAAGGGTAAAAGATCCAGTGAGGACAAAGAAGACTTCAAAACGCTGCATTTAACACACAATAACAGGACATGATTATTGCGACACACTACCTATCTCAGGCGTCTATGAGCATTAAGACAGGATACACCCTGGATGGAATGCCAACCCATCGCACACACACACACACACACACACACACACACACACACACATTCATACACTAGGGACAATTTTCCAAGGTGCCAATCAACCTACCGTGCATGTTTTTGGACCGGCGGAGGAAACCCGGAGAAAAAAAAAAGAAAACCCTGGGACCCCCTGAGACACGGGGAGAACATGCACAAACTCCACACACACATGGCCGAGACGGGAATCGAACCCGGATCCCTGGCGGTGTGAGGCGAACAAATCTTGTACCCCTGGTGAGAGTCAGTGTAGAATAATATAAACATTAGGATAAAGTGTGTGAATGGTGTATTAGATGTAAAGGTTCTGCTGCCTGGAGATTAAATAAATAAATAAATACATTTACACCCGAAATAAATAAAGCATTAAAAGTCACACAGTTTAATAGAAAACCATCAGTTTTATTGATTCATGCGGCGCGTAAAACATTTGCGATCGCTGATGTGTTACTTTTGGAGGGAACGTTACCACTGCAAGATTGTTATTATCCCTGCACCCCCCCCCCCCCCCCACACCCCCCCCCACCCTGCTCTTCCTGACCCATCAAACTGAATGCAAGGGAATGAAGAAGAAATGGGTAACAAAAGTTTTTTTGGGAAGCACACACACACACACACTTTAAAAATATAAAACTTCTTCTCCTCGGCTTGTCTCTCTAAACTCTCTTCATTCCTCGGGCCATGAGGCAGGCGAAGACCGTCATCACCATTTTGGGTTTGACTTCCACTAAATCTTCCGGAAGGGCGAAAACTCTGGCGCCGATCTTCCTGGCCATGGAGATGGCGTACCTGAAAACGGACGTGTAGGGAACGTTAATGTGGGAGTGTGAAATGAGAGAAGAATAATGTGTGATGTAGGGGAGGGAGCGAAGGGAACGGGATCGAAGGGAACGGGATCGACCGTCCGGAATGTAGCGGCACGTCTGGGTCGTATCGGAGGCGGAACGGATCCCGTGACGTTTCGGTGACGTTCCCGGACGGCGTACGTACTTGGCGTTGTTGAGTTTCTCTTCGTCTGTGAGATCTTCTGTCTTCACCAGATCGTATCGGATCGAGCCCGGCTGGATGGCGTCGATGAGGTCCAGCACCGGCAAGCTGCTGCTTATGGCTCCGTCCTGCAAGAGACGGCGAACGTTAAGACCTCAAACTCTCGATACCTTTGGAATACCGGAGCGGGCGGAGTCGCCACCTTGAAGCCCGTGATGGTCTTCTTCTCGGCTTGCGAGAGCGTGTCGTTCACCCACTGCACGATGGTGTCGTCGTTGACCTTCTGACCGTCTCCGAGATCTTCCAGGATGTTCAGCGTGTACCTGAGGGAGTCGACCGGGAAGGAGATGAAGGTTTCAGGAGGTTTTTTTGGACACTGATGGTGATTATTCTCCGAACACATTCCGATGGAATTTCCCCTTGTGAGGTGTTTTTTTTCCTCGGACTCACCTCCTCATCAGCTGCCACAGCAGAGCGAGTGTGAGCGTCCGGTTTCCCTCGTTCAGGTCCTGCCCCGCGATTCCCACCAGGGAGAACTTCGCCTCCTTCTTCCCGAGCTCCACTGCGTAGTTACAGTTCTCCAGCTGCGGATAACGACATTTTTACACGTGTGTGAGTGTCGAGTTCCGATTTCGCGCGACGTCTTTACTCGACGTTCTCAGTGTAACACGTGTGATTGGTCGGTGCTGCAGAGACTCGGAGCTCACCTTCTTCATGTTGCTGCCGAGTTTGGGATACGGAGGTTTGTTTACTCGGTCCCAGTCCACAGGCACTTTGATCTTTTCATAGAGCTGGAAGATGATCAGAGCGTCAGCCAGGTCCCTGTAACACACACACACACACACACACACACACACACGTTTCCTCCTTGTCCTTCATGACGATGCAGATGTTGTGTTGGTGGTTTTTCTTACACGTAGAGATGGTTGACGCGAGGATTGACGCCGAGAGAGTTCATCCAGTTACGGAAAGTGCGTTCCTCCCTGGTCTCGCCTGACGGAGGGGAAAAAACAGGTTTACAGACGAAGCGGGAAAGAGAGCCGGAACGCGTCTCCCGGGTGAAGCGCTTTATCCCCCGAGCGTCGTGGCGTTCCCGTGCTGTGACTCACCCTCGATGGAGCTCCAGTCGATGTCCTGGTTCTCTGGTTTCTTCAGAGCGGGATATTTATTAAAAAGATTCGCCACGTAGGCCAAGTTAAGCTTCGGGTTCCCTCGCACCACGTCATTCGCCGTGACGAACTGACGGCAGCCGAGACGGTCGGCCTGTTCCAGCATGGCCTCCGCGCGCTTCACATCGTCCTTTTCCTGCGGCGAAACACCAAGTGCAGGTCGTTATCACATCATGTGGAATAGAAGAGTCTTTATTTATCACCTTTACTTCACATATCACAGCTGGTTTTTGGAAGATACAGAAACAGCATGATACGGCGCCCCCTAGAGCACAGAGGGTTAAGGGCCCAAGAGTGGTGATGCCGGGGCTCGAACCCCCGACCTTCTGATCAGAAACCCAAAGCCTTAAACCACTGATCCACAACCCCCCCTCAATATGTGTTATTTATTATTTATGTTATATAATTATTTATATATACAATTAAAACTATACACAGCTTTTGTCTCTGCATCCATCATCATCATCATCATCATCATGAATTTACAGTGTGATTTTACGGTGTGATTTTACGATGTGATTTTGCAGGGTGATTTTACAGTGTAATTTTGCGATGTGATTTCGCGATGTGATTTCGCGATGTGATTTTGCAGTGTGATTTTACGGTGTGATTTTACGGTGTGATTTTACCGTGTGATTTTACAGTGTGATTTTACAGTGTGATTTTGCAGTGTGATTTTACAGTGTGATTTTACGGTGTGATTTTGCAGTGTGATTTTACGGTGTGATTTTACAGTGTGATTTTACAGTGTGATTTTGCAGTGTGATTTTACGGTGTGATTTTGTGTGATTTTACAGTGTGATTTTACGGTGTTTTACGATTTTGCAGTGTGATTTTACGGTGTGATTTTGCAGTGTGATTTTACGGTGTGATTTTGCAGTGTGATTTTACGGTGTGATTTTGCAGTGTGATTTTACGGTGTGATTTTGTGTGATTTTGCAGTGTGATTTTACGGTGTGATTTTGCAGTGTGATTTTACGGTGTGATTTTGCAGTGTGATTTTACGGTGTGATTTTGCAGTGTGATTTTACGGTGTGATTTTACAGTGTGATTTTACAGGGTGATTTTACAGTGTGATTTTACAGTGTGATTTTACCGTGTGATTTTACAGTGTGATTTTACAGGGTGATTTTGCAGTGTGATTTTACAGTGTGATTTTACGGTGTGATTTTACAGGGTGATTTTTCAGGGTGATTTTGCAGTGTGATTTTACGGTGTGATTTTGCAGGGTGATTTTGCAGTGGTTTACGGTGTGATTTTGCAGTGTGATTTTACGGTGTGATTTTACTGTGTGATTTTACCGTGTGATTTTACCGTGTGATTTTACAGGGTGATTTTACAGGGTGATTTTGCAGTGTGATTTTACGGTGTGATTTTGCAGTGTGATTTTACGGTGTGATTTTACAGGGTGATTTTTCAGGGTGATTTTGCAGTGTGATTTTACAGTGTGATTTTACAGTGTGATTTTACGGTGTTTTACAGATTTTGTGTGATTTTACAGGGTGATTTTCAGTGTGATTTTACGGTGTGATTTTGTGTGATTTTACAGTGTGATTTTACAGTGTAATTTTGCGATGTGATTCTCACGGTGTGATTTTGCAGCGTAATTTTGCGATATGATTTTGCAGTTTATGTATATTGTCGCGTGTTGCGTTACCCTCAGTCCGGACATGTCGATCGCGATAGGAGGGATTCCTTCTTCATCTCCTTTTGGAGCCACCTGGTTCAGGATGTTGAAATATGCCTTGGAATCCTGGGAACAGGAAGAACGCTCACTTTCAGATATCAAATCCAAACAAGTTTTATTTCAAGTTCTCGATGATGTTTGTGTTTCACCTTAATATCGGAGCTAAAGTTGTTAATCCTCGGGCTGCCCGCCTGCTCCAGATGATAGTTGGCCCATCGCAGGAGCAGTTCTTCAGGGGAAAGCTTTATCAGATCCTCCAGACTCTCACCGTCCCTCAGCAACGCAATCAAGGCTACACACACACACACACACACACAAAATGGTATTGTTTCTAATATACAAAGGTCAATGTATAAGGCCTATTTATATTTAACATGAATAATGTATTCGAGCATGTGAGCGTGTGTGTGTGTGTGTGTGTGTGCGTGTGTGTGTGTGTGTGTGTGTGTGTGTGATGTGTGTGTGTGTGTGTGTGTGTGTGTGTGTGTGTGTGTGTGTGTGTGTGTGCGTGTGTGTGCGTGTGTGTGTGCGTGTTTATACCTTCGTTCCTGGTAATCTCGATATCAGCTAACAGACCAATTTTAATGATCTGCCACAGAAGACCGAGAACCAGATGTTGCCTGCCTTCCTTCAGGTCCTCTGCGCCGATGTTCACCACATGGCAACCGATAGCCGAGGACGAGTTCAAGGCCAGGTTTAAATTCTCCTACACACACACACACACACACACACACACACACACACACACACACACACACACACACACAACACACACAGAGTAAAGAGACCAGGATACATACTCTCGTGTAATGATTTTCTTGAAGTAGAAAGAAGGTTTTGGGTGTGTTTGCTTGCTGTGTGTGTCTGTGTGTGTGTGTGTGTGTGTGTGTGTGTGTGTGTGTGTGTGTGTGTGTGTGATTTCAGTACCTGGATGGTAAAAGGTGTAAGCTTCTTCTTATTAATGGTTCTCTCGTCGATGGTGTCAGGGACGGACAAGTTGATCATTTTACTGTAAAAACAAATCAGCTGTAGACACATAACACACAAATTGTACGTGTGTGTATGTGTGTGTGTGTGTGTGTGTGTGTGTGTGTGTTGTGGGGGTGGGGGGGGTGGGTGTGTACCACAGAACAATGCCATCTCCTACGGCTGTGAACAGGTCGTTTGTGCTGGGGGTCCATGGGGAGGACGTGTTTGCAGTCGCCGTCTTTCTCCAAGGCCTTGTTGACCCAGTTTACAAATGCCACCTTCTCTTCCTCTGCACACACACACACACACTTTACACACACTTTACAAACTGTACTCCACAGCACCTCCGTGTGTGTGTGTGTGTGTGTGTGTGTGTGTGTGTTACAGACCTGCGTAGGAATGTTGTGTGCCCGATTGCTCGGAGGTTCCTGCCACAGCGCAGATCCCCTCCTTCTTGTTGATGGCTTTGCGGAAGGTTTTGGCCACTTCAGAGCTTTTCAGTCCATGAAACACCTGTAACACATTACATCCTAAAAAACCTCTCCTCTTTAAAAACACTCTCTCACTCTATCACTCTCTCTATCACTCACACACTCTCTCTCTCACTCTCTCTCACTCTACTCTCTCACTCACACACACACAGCCTCACTCTCTCTCCTCACTCTCATCTAGCTCACACACACTCTCTCTATCACTCTCACATCAACACTCTCTCACTCTCTCTCAATCTCTCTCTCTCTCTCTCACTCACTCTCTCTCATCACTCTCACTCTCTACACTCATCATCACTCTCTCTCTCTCACTCACACACACTCACACACACACTCTCTCTCTCCACTCTACTCACACACTCTCATCTCTTCTCTCTCTCACACCACTCTCCACACTCCTCCATCACACTCTCTCTCTCATCACACACACACACTCTCTCACCAATCTCTTCACTCACTCACTCACACACTCTCTCTCTCACTCACTCTATCACTCTCTCTATCTCACACACACACACTCTCTCTCTCTCTCTCTCTCTCTCTCTCTCACTCTCTCTCCTCACACACACACTCTCTCTCTCTCACTCTCTCACTCACTCTCATCACTCTCTCTCTCTCTCTCTCACACACACACACACTCTCTCTCGCACTCACTCTATCACTCACACTCTCACTCCACTCACTCTCTCTCTCACTCAGCACACACACACTCTCTCTCTCACTCTCACTCTATCACTCTCTCTCTCTCTACACACTCACCTCTCACTCACTCACTCTCTCTACTCACACACACACTCTCTCACTCACTCTATCACTCTCTCTCTCACTCCACACACACCTCTCTCTCACTCTCACTCACTTCTCTCTCTCTCTCACTCTCACTCACTCTCTCTCACTCACTCTCTCTCTCTCACACACACCCCACTCTCTCTCTATCACTCTCAATCTCTCTCTCTCTCTCTCTCTCTCTCTCACACACACACACACTCTCTCTCTCTATCATCTCTATCTATCTCTCTCTCTCTCTCACACACACACACTCTCTCTCTCACTCACTCACTCTCTCTCTCTCACACTCACTCTCTCTCTCTCACTCACTCACTCTCACTCACTCACTCACTCACTCTCTCTATCTCACACACACACTCTCTCTCTCACTCTATCACTCTCTCTCTCTCTCACACACACACACTCTTTCTCTATCACTCTCAATCACTCTCTCTCACTCTCTCTCACTCACTCTCTCCATCACTCTCTCTCTCTCTCCTCTTCTCTCTCTCTCACACTCTCTCTCACCACTCTCTCTCTCTCTCACTCACTCTCTCTCTCATCACTCTCTCACTACTCACTCTCTCCACCACTCTCTCTCTCTCTCTCACTCACACACACACACACACACACTCTCTCTCTATCACTCTCTATATCTCTCTCTCTCACACACACACACTCTCTCTCTATCACTCTCTATCTCTCTCATCTCTCTCTCTCACACACACACACACTCTCTCTCTCTCTCACTGACTCTATCACTCTCTCTATCTCACACACATGCACACTCTCTCTCTCACTCACTCTCACTCTATCACTCTCTCTCACTCACTCACTCTCTCTATCTCACACACACACTCTCTCACTCACTCTATCACTCTCACACACACACACTCTTTCTCTATCACTCTCAATCACTCTCTCTCACTCTCTCACTCTCTCTCGCTCTCTCTATCACTCTCTCCATCACTCTCTATCTCTATCACTCTCAATCACTCACTCTCTCTCTTACTCACTCACTCACTCTCTCCATCACTCTCTCTCTATCACTCTCCATCACTCTCTCTCTATATCACACTCTCACTCTCTCTCTATCACTCTCTCTCACACACACACACTCTTTCTCTCTATCACTCTCAATCACTCTCTCTCTCACTCACTCTCTCTATCACTCTCTCCCACTCTCTCTCACACACACTCTCTCTACCACTCTCAATCACTCTCTCTCTCACTCACTCACTCACTCACTCTCTCACTCTCTCTCTCTACTCTCACTCTCTCTCTCTCTCTCTCTATCACTCTCACTCTCTCATCACTCTCTCTCACTCTCTCTCACTCTCTCTCTTTCTCACTCTCTCTATCACTCTCAATAACTCTCTCTCTATCACTCACTCTCTCACTCTCATTCTCTCTCACTCTCTCTTTCTCTCTCTATCACTCTCTCTCACACACACACACACTCTATCACTCTCAATCACTCTCTATCACTCACTCTCTCTGTCACTATCACACTCTCTCTCTCTTTCTCTCTCTCTATCTCTCTCTATCACTCTCTATCATGCTCAATCTCTCTCTCTCTCACTCTCTCACTCACTCACTCTCTGTCTCTCTCTCTCTCTCTCTTATATCACACTCTCTCTACTCTCCTCTCTCTCTCAATCTCACTCTCTCTCACTCTCTCCCTCTATCTCATTCTCTGTCTCTCTCACTCTCTCACTCTCCCCTCTCACTCTCTCCTCGTCTCCACTCTCTCTCTGTCTCTCTCTCACCCTCTGTCTCTCTCTCTCACTCTGCCTCTCTCACTCTCTCTCTGTATCACTATCTCTCTATCACATCACTCTCTCTCATTCTCTCTCACTCACTCTCTCTGTCTCTCTCTCACTCTCTTGCTGTCTCACTATCTCTCTCACTCTCTCTCTCACACACTCTCTCACTCTCTCTCACTCTATCACTTTCTCTCATCAATCCGGACTTGTCCTCGTGTACCTTTACGAACTCGTCGAATGTGATCTTCCCGTCCTTGTCCTGGTCCATGGTGCGGCTGAGCTCCTGGATGATCTCGCGGACTCGGTACCCGGGCAGAGGCAGGTTGGCCACTTTGAACAGCTCGTTCAGCTCGTCTGTGCTGATGTACCCGTTCGAGTCCAGGTCTAGAGCACGAGTTCGCACGGTTAAAAACGCTTTATCTCTATAAGGATGACGTTCTCGAGGTCACGTGACCTGCTGTTCGTTTATCTCGTCTGCTGTTTGTTTATCTCATCTGCCGTTCGTTTATCTCGTCTGCTGTTTGTTTATCGTTTATCTCGTCTGCCGTTCGTTTATCTCGTCTGCTGTTCGTTTATCTCGTCTGCCGTTCGTTTATCTCGTCTGCGTTTGTTTATCGTTCGTTTATCTTGTCTGTCACTTTCACTTTTATTAATACTGATGATTTATTTAAGCGCCTGAATACAAATAAATTCGGCGAGAACTTTTCACGCCTCTTATTGTCTTTGTGTTTAATGATCCTGTAGGAAACTTCTCACTCACCCACTTTACTGAAGGCCTCTCGCAGATCCTCCATCTCCTCGTTGGAAATTGTGCCGGCCATCGTCGCTGTTCGTACAAAACAAAAAAAACGCTCGCGTTAAAAGAAGGAAAAAAATGTCCTTTTAGCGCAACACGGCGAGGAAATATTACATTACATTTACGCCTTTATCCAAAGCGTCTCCACAGCGATGTGAGGGTTAAGGGCCTCGCTCAAGGGCCCACTAGTGGCAGAATTCGGACCTGCGACCTTGTGGTCCTGAGTTTAACACCAATCTGCAGCCAAAAGTATACTTTTGATGAATAATCCAAACAGACGTGCGTGAAAATCTAGCGATGGCGAGGCGAGAAGAGGCGGAGAAGAAGGAAGTTTTACAGAACGAGTGAAACAAGAAAGGGTTAAAATGCCATTACATCACACAAGGCTGAGGTTTAGGGGTCGGTCATGTCGTGGGGTGAGGTGTAATGTGTGTGTGTGTGTGTGTGTGTGTGTGTGTGTGTGTGTGGGTTTCCCCCTCCGCTCTTCTTGCAGCGAGCGAGTTTCTCAAGGTACCCGTGAAGCGTTTATTTTCACATCAGGGGAATTTTTTCTTCCTGACGCAGCGAAAAACCGCAGAGCAGTTTGAAGAAGTTGCAGGTTAGCAGTTAGCGCTGGATGCTAATGAGCAAAATGTGCAGGAGTGAAAAAAACACCATGATGAGAAAATACAAATAAATACAAATAAATACAAATAAATACAAATAAATACAAAAGAGCAAAATTCTAACATTCTAACCACATCATATTTATATAGAGAGATAAATCAGTGTGTGGTAAAATTATATTCAATTTAAAAATGATTTATATTTGTATTTATTTCTCGCTGCTTTGATGTAAATGTTATTTATTTGTAATATTTATTTACTTACAAGTTTACAAATAAATCATGAATTAGTAAAAATGATCAAAATATGCCTTGATTTCCACCCAATGACGTATTAACTCATAAATATTTAGATTAATGATGATTAATGATGGATTTCATGTATTTGTTTTGGTCCCTCCATCCCTCCATCCACCTCCATCCTTCCAGCCACTTCCATCCCTCCATCCACCTCCATCCACCTCCATCCCTCCATCCTTCCAGCCACCTCCATCCCTCCATCCACCTCCATCCCTCCATCCACCTCCAGCCCCTCCATCCACCTCCATCCCTCCATCCACCTCCATCCACCTCCATCCACCTCCATCCACCTCCATCCACCTCCATCCCCTCCATCCACCTCCATCCCCCACCTCCATCCACCTCCATCCTTTCCAGCCACCTCCATCCCTCCATCCACCTCCATCCACCTCCATCCCTCCAGCCACCTCCATCCCTACATCCACCTCCATCCCTCCATACCTCCATCCTTCCAGCCACCTCCATCCCTCCATCCACCTCCATCCACCTCCATCCACCTCCATCCTCCTCCATCCCCTCCATCCTCCTCCACCGCCTCCATCCACCTCCATCCCCCTCCATCCCCTCCATCCACCTCCATCCACCTCCATCCCTCCAGCCACCTCCATCCACCTCCATTCCCCTCCATCCACCTCCATCCACCTCCATCCTTCCAGCCACCTCCATCCCTCCATCCACCTCCAGCCCCTCCATCCACCTCCATCCACCTCCATCCCTCCATCCACCTCCATCCTTCCAGCCACCTCCATCCCTCCATCCACCTCCATCCACCTCCATCCCTCCATCCTTCCAGCCACCTCCATCCACCTCCATCCCCTCCATCCACCTCCACCCCTCCACCTCCATCCACCTCCATCCACCATCCTCCATCCACACTCCACCTCCATCCACCTCCATCCCCTCCATCCACCTCCATCCACCCATCCTCCATCCATCCACCTCCATCCCTCCACCCACCTCCATCCATCCACCTCCATCCCTCCACCTCCACCCACCTCCATCCACCTCCATCCCTCCATCCACCTCCATCCCCTCCATCCACCCATCCTCCATCCATCCACCTCCATCCACCTCCATCCCTCCATCCACCTCCATCCCTCCATCCACCTCCATCCACTCCACTCCACCCCTCCATCCACCTCCACCCCTCCATCCACCTCCATCCCTCCATCCACCTCCATCCCTCCATCCACCTGCACATCCACCTCCAACCCTCCATCCATCTCCACCCCTCAATCCTTAGTGTTGTTTGAAAATCATCTGTTATATTTATTATGTTGTGTTAGAATGTGTGTTAAACAGATGTCGCTCGCTGAGTTCACTGCAGACGTTCGTCTCTGCCGCAGCGACTCGATGACATCAGGTTTATTTTCGAGTTCGAGGTGACGAATAATGTGCACTTTTTTTTTACCACTGCTTTTGGAAAATAACGAGTTTTTGTTGTGTGTTTGTTGTTTTTTATTCTCCGGATGGTGTTAAAGATCGGGACGAATCACATTGATGTTAAATTGTACAGAATCACACAGATTTTACATCTAAAGTCGAAAAAATCTTTTTAAATTTGATTCATTTTTTTTTGAGCATCTGGAAAAGTGATATGATACTAAAATCACCGACACTAAAATAATTGGACACAAAAATACATGATAGTCGTGTTACTTTATATCTTCCAGGAGCGTTCTGGTATATGACGTGATTCCTGGTCCGTTTGCTGAAGCAGAAGTGAAAGCCTTCGCTTTACATTTGAATAAAAATGCCTTTTTGCTTTCTGCTTTAATTCTTCTGCTTTTATATTTGTGATAAATGTATTTTTGTCTGCATTATGACGGCAGTCTCAAATCTAAAAGTAGATCGCGCCGCTTCCTGAGAACTTCCGGCCGACTTCCTGATTTGTTTCCGGGATCCATAGCGAGCGCGATGTCCGAGCGGAGGAGGCGTTTATTCCGACTTATATAAAAAAAAAACATTTCCAGTAGACTATTTAACCTTTTACGCTCAGAAAGTGATTGCATTGCATTACATTGCGTTGCCAGATTGTCGTTCAATCCCCATTTTTAGATTAAAAGATTGAAAGCCTATAAAAGGTGCTTTGTGTAGAAACCCAGATTAAATTGATGTCCGTAAACATGCAAAGCGTCTTCCTTTCCGCCGTCACATCGGCGTTCATGCGTAAACCGACGACTGATAATAAAACTGGACATTTGCATGCGCTTGATAATAAAAAAATGGCGATCCCTTGTTCTTTTACTTACTTAAAATAATATCGATATAAAGAGTCGAGAGGAGAAGTCGTGGAACGTGCTCTCCCTCGTACACAATCAGTGATTTCACCACGCGTTCGTCACGTGAGGGACGCTCACTTCGCTCGGACCGCCGCGGTGTTGCTTCTGCCGATGTTTATGTTACGAAGATGATCTTATTATATTTAACAGAGTGAACTTTGATCTTTGTGTATATATAACTTAATTGAAGTTTGTACCGAACCCCAAACTCACACCTCCGCCATGGAAGACCAGCGAGGAGATGTGTGTCGAGAGACCGAGAGTAGTTTAACCGCAACTTCCTGCATCGCTTCAGCTGCAAGGCAAAGCTTTAACTTCTACTTTATACAATTCACTGTTACACACACACACACACACACACAATGTAAAAAACAGTGAAGATATATTGGATTTGTGTGTGTATGCGCCTTATAGATTAACGACTGACGAGGACACGATCATGTATCCAGAGTTCGTCGTAAAAAAAAAGCATCATAAAAACAACAAACAAACAAATAAACTAGTAAATATGACAAACACTGCACAGGGAACTGCACAGGGAGCATATGGAGGCCATGTACCTTCACTCAGACATTCCTGAGCTCTGTCTCTTTCACCCACACACACACACATATTCATATATATATATATAAATATATGTAAATATAAATACACACACACTGTAGAAAATACACACACATTAGTGTAAGGTTAGATGCGCTGGATTTCTCACCTGAGAAAGGTAAAAGTCTGAGTTGTCTGTCTTTTTCTCGCCCGTGAGGAGGCTTTTACGCGAGCAGTGTGCCGAGCAGTGAGGAACGAGAGATCTATTCAAATGACGGAGGAAGGAAGTGACAGTAAAGCGAAAACAGGAACGTTACTCATTATGGCTTTATAAGGCAATCTGCAGATTAGCACAAAGGTATCACTTTATGAAATGTCACCCCGTCGTCAGGTTCTACGCCGCCAACGCGAGCCGCTCCTGATACACCCGAAGACCCGAACCCAAAAACTACATCCAGAAAGATAGCTGAGAAATGATTATTTACTCCAGAAAAAGGTTTCTGTCTGTAAAATTGTTGAGAATTACAGTGTTTTTCTTTTAGCGTTTGTATAAAACGCCTCGTGACTCAAACAGGAACTAACAAACAAGTGTCAGATCTTAAACCCTGTAGCAGGAAGAAATAACCTAATGAACTTTGTTACAAACAATTTGATGAGAGAATTCATGTGATTGGACAGAATGTCGTCTACATTAATACACTATCGCTCGTATAGTGACAAATCATCTGTGCAGTGGATATAACAGGGTTTTCACTAGGAAATATCATTTGCATGTTGTAGAGACATTTATAGTGTTTGTAATGGTGCTGATGGTTGTAATGGGGTTGTATTGCTGAATGGAAACTGCACTGGTGTGACTGTGTGGTGTTTTATGTTATAATATGTTATACTGTTACGGATCCTTAATTCATCCTTTGGCAGCTTCTTGGTGTTTACGGGACAACATTAGGACACCATTTAATGAAGGACACAAACTTACGAAAGATATACGATATAAAAATGTTAGAATAGAAGAATCGCCTTTATTTGTCACGTAAACATTACAGCACAGTGAAATTCTTTTCTTTGTATATCCTGACTTGTTGTTGGTATTTGGGGTCAGATCGCAGGGTCAGCCAAGATATGGCGCCCCCTGGAGGACAAGGGCAGCTTGGCGATACCAAGGCTCGAACCCGGATCTTCCGATCAGCAGCCCACTGATCCACCTCTCTCCCAGCTGTTGGTGTTGAGGTTATAATGCTATTATTAGTTCCAACCATTAGATGATTTTCTTTGTTGGTATTTTATAAGGAGGAAACTCTTAATTCTATGGGAAAATGGGAGGGATTTACTCAACCTGGCAACCTGTTTTCTAGTTGGCTATTTAAACTGGAGATCGGCAACGTCGTAGAAATTAATTACAGGTATAAATATAAGATATAATGTAAATTAGTAACATGTTTATTTTGACATCCTGGAAATAAACATGTTCCTTCAGCACTGGTGATACACTCAGCTACTTATTAACACATTTGAAGAAAGGTTTATTTATATACTATTTCTCCTTGCGTTATGTACAGTTTGTGTTCTCCTCTGCAGGTAATGTCATACACAGACTTCCAGTTCCTGAGGAGGCCACTTCCCCCTAAACACCCGCCATCTCGCTGCGAGTACACAATCACAACACTGTGTTTATGTTTATTAGTCACACGTGGAAGCGGGTCGCATCTCGGGCCGCTTTCTGGCGCTTCCTCGTGATGTTACACCTGATGTGCAGGTACTTTCAGACATGTGGTGACGTTTATTAATGTGAGAAAACATGAAGTGCACCAGCGGCTGTGATTTTGACTCCGTAGATGGATGTTGTTTCTTATAAAACAGGAAGTCGGAGGGACGCGGTGACAACAGGCCAATAGAAGCGCAGATACGCCGCAGTGAAGAGTCTTAGAGGATCTCAGAGACCGAGCTATATATGGAGAAAGTGCTAAATGGTGTTAATGTTCTTAGTCAGTGTGAAATCACACATTCCTTAATTATACACCCCTGAAAATGTGATGAGGAGCACGGTGGCTTAGAGGTTAGCACGTTTGCCTCACACCGCCAGGG
>JACRUU010000019.1:6312011-6314511 GCA_030449085.1 Kryptopterus vitreolus | reverse complement strand
ACGCTCGGCCGTTCGGCCCGTGTTCGCCCGACATGCACATGTGACATATCCACTCGTAGGTGAGATGGAGTAGGTTGTGAACATATGACTGCCGCATGGCATTATGTTGCCGCAAACGTGAAAAATCTGCGAAACGGCGAAACTCGGACACAGGGTCATGTGACATGGCTAAACGCTCGACACATTGACTGGAATCGGACGCTGGATAATTTGATGAAGTCACGTGCGTCCGCTCCCAAGAAAACATGCGTTTTTGGTGCCTAAACACTCTCTGAACGAGCTAGCATTTCAAAGTGAACTCTAAATATTAAAGGGACCAGGCTGTAAGGGGCGTCACGCCCGGAGCTGCATCACTCACCGAAGCATCACTCACATTTTCTAGAGGAAATGTCCCAATGTGTAGTAATAATAATAAGATTGAATATATATGTTAATGCGGGGCACGGCGGCTTAGTGGTTAGCACGTTCGCCTCACACCGACAGGATCCGGGTTCGATTCCCGTCTCGGGAATGTGTGTGTGGAGTTTGCATGTTCTCCCCGTGCCTCAGGGGGTTTTTCTCCAGGTTCTCCGGTTTCCCCCCGGACCAAAAACATGCACGTCAGGTTGATTGGCACCTTGGAAAATTGTCACTAGTGTATGAATGTGTGCGTGAATGTGTGTGTGTGTGTGTGCCCTGCGATGGGTTGGCATTCTATCCAGGGTGTATCCTGCCTTAATGCCCATAGACGCCTGAGATAGGCACAGGCTCCCCGTGACCCGAGGAATCAGATAAAGCGGTAGAAGATGAATGAATGAATATATGTTAATGATTTTTCCTGTTGTAAATCACATTGTGTTGCCTGCATGAAATGAAGAGTGTGATGGTGAAACTCATATTCCTTGACTTTTCGCAAAATCACGAGTTGTGCAGAAACGGAGGCGAATCTCTTTCCTCTGTCACATCCTGAGATTTGTACAGAATACATCATGAAGTGGACACACGGAGGTGTGATGTGTCCCGGTGTGGAGCCGAGAGATCTCCTACATTCAGAATGACTCTGTGTGTGTGTGTGTGTGTGTGTGTGTGTGTGTGAGTGTGTGTGTGCACAAACAGTGGCTTTATTTATTCATCTCCATCCGGAGGAGAAAATCCTGCATCTATTACACACCAAATCAGAACCAGAACGTCTCGAATCCTCTGTTTCACAGTGTGAACTTTTTTACATCAACTTTTACTAGAAACTCTTTTGAATGAACGTCATGTGATTAGCGAGTAGGAGGAGTTTAATGCGGGATTATAAATGAGGTTGTATAGACAATTATTACTTCTGATTTCTCACAGGTAAAATGAAATGGACCAAGGACCTGCTCCTGAGGTTTACAGGAGAAAGAACATAATGGATAATTGGTATTAAAATATTACAAAAGAAACTAGTAACAAGTGTTATTCCATCAGTAATAATGCTTCTGGCTCCAGTGTGTAGATGCATTCAGGGCAAACGTTCATGTTTAATGATCCAAAAGTGATTTATATTAAATTTACTGAGATAATTGATTTTGTTTTAATAGCACAATGTGAACAATTTTAGTACGATAACAATAGGTAATCACTGTGTGTGTGTGTGTGTGTGTGTGTGTGTTTCCTGGAGGCCCTGTACATCCTGTCCCTTTTCTGTCAGTACACATCCAGCATCATCACTAAACAGCAGCACTGACACGCTCCCACATTTCTCTACACGAGAACTCTTTCTCTACCTCTATTTTTTTTATAGGAACCATTTTATTATCAGATCTTAATTAATGCATGAATTAATTCCATGTCAGATCCTGATGTTTATTATAATGATTAATCATTCTACATTCATTTTCTTCTGCAGTGTTCACCTTCACGTCTCAGGACAATAAAACGTTTTCCTTATTATGGAGAAATATATATATATTTTTAATAATATTATATTATATTATATATCACACTGTGTTCATATTCATATTCAATCATATTTATATATATTATAAATATAAAGTAATGAATATACTCATAAATATTCATTATATTTATTATGTATTATTATTGTTTATAGCTGTTGAATGATTGGCCTCTTGGATCAAGTGGAAGTGTTCGGTCTTTAAATAATAATGTTGTAATGAATGAATGGATAAATAATTTAAATTAATTAATATGTGTGTGCCTGGGGACACGGTGGTTTAGTGGTTAGCACATTTGCCTCACACCTTCAGGGTCCGGGTTTGAGTCCCGTCTCGGCCATGTGTGTGTGGAGTTTGTGCATGTTCTCCCCGTGCCTCAGGGGGTTTTTCTCCGGGTTCTCCGGTTTCCTCCCCCGGTCCAAAAACATGCACGGTAGGTTGATTGGCACCTTGGAAAATTGTCCCTAGTGTATGAATGTGAGTGTGTGTGTGTGTGTGTGTGTGTGTGTGTGTGTGTGTGTGTGTGTGTGTGTGTGTGTGTGTGTGTGTGTGTGTGTGATGGGTTGGTATTCCATCCAGGGTGTATCCTGCAT
>JACRUU010000019.1:6302011-6304511 GCA_030449085.1 Kryptopterus vitreolus | reverse complement strand
TAATGATTAATAATAACTTTTCTATCCTGACATTTACTGTGTGAATTAATTTTACACACAATTCATTCATATTTACATTCTTTCAATTTCTTAAAACACTTTCATACAGCGACATGTTCATGTGTTCCTAATAAAGCTGTATGAGGAATAAAAGCGTTTTTAATATTAAATAAAAAGAAGATTGTGTGATGAAAACGATACAAATCCAATAAAAAAGTTCGCTCGGATCCCTGCGGCTGTCGGGTCGGGTTTGGGACGGAGCCGGGCTCGGCGGCATTCCCGTGTACGGACACGCAGGAAACGCGTCGGCAAGTCTGTAACGCAGATTCCGTGTGTGCACATAATTGCTGATTGTTTTAATCGGGTTTGTTCTGTATGCGTGTGTGTGTGTGTGTGTGTGTGTGTGTGTCACCCTGTTCCAATGAACAAAGCTCCCATTTTTCAGCCTCGGGTCGTGGACCAGGAGCAGACAGACACTCGGATACGCCCCGATATAAACCCGGGATCATTTTCATTCCTGTGTTGTGACGCAGATTAAATTCACAGAGATTTGCAGGTGTGAAACCGACACAAACATTGTGTGTGTGTGTGTGTGTGTGTGTGTGTGTGTGTGTGTGTGTGGTTGTGTTTGTCTCTAGGACCCGGAGGCGGCGCAGGTCGTGGGCCAGCCGTCGAGGGCGTGGTGCTGGTGCTTCTACTTGGGACTGGCCCTCATGCTGTCCGGGGTGATTGTGGGTGGAGCTTACCTGTACAGGTATTACGTGCTGGAGGTGAGAACATGACCTGAGACTGTTCTGTTCTCGGAGAAGAAAAGCCAAGTTTGTAAAGAAAGAAAGAAATATAGCCTGTATTTCTCCAACATTAAGAGAGATTGTTTGTGGTTGATTACACAATGCTGTTTTTTTACATTTAATAATATAATCATGAAAAGGCTTTAGGGCAGCTGTGGGAAAAGAAAGCACAGTCGAGCAGGATTTACCTGAACTTATCCATGTGTGTGTGTGTGTGGTGTGTGTGTGTGTGTGTGTGTGTGTGTGTGTGTGTGTGTGTGTGTGTGTGTGTGTGTGTGTGTGTGTTGTCAAGTCAAGTCGAGAGGTTTTTTATTTTCATTTCAACCACATATATCTGAGTGTGTACACAGTGAAATGAGACAACGTTTTTCCAGGACCCCGGTGCTTACACAAACAACATATAACACAAACACAACAACACAATGCTGAGGACGAGACTAAGTTTGTCCTCGCTACATAAAGTGCATCATGTGTAACCTGGTGCAAACAGCACAAAGACAGAACAAGACGGTGTTGACAACACAAGACAGTGCATAACAACGACATTACACAACATAAAATAAAATAGGATAAAAAGACCCAACAATGACAGTCACTGTAATGTAGTGCAAAGTTTTGTAAACATTGTAACACAGTTTGGCTGGTGTGCAAAAAAACAAATAGAGCAGCAGTGATAAAAAGTGGATGTGCAAAATGTGCATGTAAACAGTAACACTGTCAGTGAAAGCAGTATGTACTATAAATATGTAAATGCCAGTAATGAGGCAGATAAATAGAGTATTGGAATGCTATGTGTATGGTGTGTGTGTGTGTGTGTGTGTGTGTGTGAGTGAGTATTTGTGAGTGTGAGTCCAGTTCCACTTTAGTTCAGTGCGTTGAGAAACCTGATGGCTTGAGTGTGTGTGTGTGTGTGTAGTGTGTGTGTGTGTGTGTGTGTGTGTGTGTCTGAAAACCGAGGCGCCGACGACATGTGATCTAAATTGCGGATGAATTTTCAGCAGCTGAAAATAACTGTAATTCAAGTTTGTGAAAACAAGAACATTTACTGAATAATCCCAAAAATCCCGAAAAAAAAAGTCATTGTTAAGTGATTAATTGTAATTATTGAGTTGTAAGTGGAATAAAACACCAGATTCACGGCTGATCTTCTTAGGAATCCTGATGCTATGTGAAGTGGTGTGTGTGTGTGTGTGTGTGTGTGTGTGTGTAGGAAGGGCAGGTGTTTGTGTGTGGTGTGAAGTATCGTGAGGAGAATTACAGGATCGAAGAAGAGAATGACGACATGGTGGAGGAACCTGCCTTGGGTTTGCGTAGGATCGATGAGATTGTGCAAGTGCTGGAGGACGAGGAGGTGGAGCTCATCAACATCCCCGTGCCCAAGTTCAGCGACAGCGACCCGGCCGTCATCGTGCACGACTTCAAACGGGTGAGGAATGTTCCCGTAAACACACACACACACACACACACACACACACACACACACACACACGCATGAAACATGAAACATGAGACGTTATATAAATATGTGTGTGTGTGTGTTCCTCAGAGGCTAACAGCTTATTTGGATCTGAGTTTGGATAAATGCTATGTGATTCCCCTGAACACGTCTGTGGTGATGCCTCCTCATGACCTGGTGGATCTTCTGGCCAAGCTCAAGGTGAGAGAATCATCATTCATTTACATTCTGTTATACAACAGTGTGTGTGTTT
>JACRUU010000019.1:6294511-6297011 GCA_030449085.1 Kryptopterus vitreolus | reverse complement strand
AAACAGCACAAATACTACAAACACTACAGACACGGCAAACACTACAGACACCGCAAACACCACAAACACTGCAAACACTACAAACACACCAACACTACAAACACTACAAACACTGCAAACACTACAGACACTACAAACACCACAACACTACAAACACTGCAAACACTACAAACACTACAAACACAACAAACACTGACAACACTACAAACACTACAAACACTGCAAACACTACAAACACTACAAACACTGCAACACTACAAACACTACAAACACTACAAACACTGCAAACACTACAAACACTGCAAACACCACAGACACCACAAACACTGCAAACACTACAGACACCACAAACACTACAGACACTGTAAACACTACAAACACCACAAACACTACAAACACCACAGACACTGCAAACACTACAGACACCACAAACACTGCAAACACTACAGACACCACAATCACTGCAAACACTACAGACACCACAAACACTACAAACACCACAAACACTGCAAACACTACAGACACTGCAAACACCACAGACACCACAAACACTGCAAACACTACAGACACCACAAACACTACAAACACTACAGACACTGTAAACACTACAAACACCACAAACACTGCAAACACTACAAACACCACAACCACAGTAAACACTACAAACACCACAAACACTGCAAACACTACAGACACTACAAACACCACAGACATCACAAACACTACAAACACTACAGCCACTGTAAACACTACAAACACCACAAACACTACAAACACCACAAACACCACAAACACAACAAACACAACAAACACCACAAACACCACAAACACAACAAACACAACAAACACCACAAACACCACAAACACTGCAAACACTACAGAACACCACAAACACTGCAAACACTACAGACACTGCACAAAACACTACAAACACCACAACACTCACTGCAAACACTACAGACACCACAAACACTACAAACACTACAAACACTACACACCACAATGTAAACACTACAAACACCACAGACACCACGAACACTACAAACACTACAGACACTGTAAACACTACAAACACCACAAACACTGCAAACACTACAAACACCAGACACCACAAACACTGCAAACACTACAGACACTGCAAACACTACAGACAACACAAACACTACAAACACTAAACACTACAAACACTGCAAACACTACAGACACTGTAAACACTACAAACACTACAAACACTACAGACACTGTAAACACTACAAACACTACAAACACTACAGACACTGTAAACACTACAAACACTGCAAACACTACAGACACCATAAACACCACAGACACCACAAACACTGAAAATACTACAGACACTGAAAACACAACAGACTGCAAATACTACAGACACCACAAACACTATAGACACCGCAAAACACCACAAGCACAGCAAACACCACAGACACCATAAACACTACAGACACCACAAACACCACAAACACCAGCTCTAAGACTCGGTCTTTTTCCGTCTCTCTTTGGGTTTGTGTTTTTTCTCTACAGTGATATCTGGTCTCTCGGCTGCGTCCTGTACGAGCTCTGCGCTCTCAGACACCCAGTGAGTGCCATAGAACAAACCATACGCTACCTCCAAACAAACACACACACACACACACACACACACACACACACATCTGTACAACCTGAATATTTGATATATTGTTATTTTTATTAAGACTGTACCGGTGTTTGTGTGCATGTACAACATTTATTTGGTGTGTGTGTGTGTGTGTGTGTGTGTGTGTGTCAGTTCGAAGCCAGCAGTTGGAGGCAGCTGATTGTGAAGATCTGTAGGGGGCGCTACAATCCAATCTCAAACCGTTACAGCTCTGAACTCAGGGTTCTGCTCTCACAGCTGTTTAAGGTCAGTCCTCAGGACCGACCCTCAGTCACCTCGCTACTGAAACGCCCGCTTCTACACAAGCACACCAACAAGCCTCTGGACCCGCAGGTAACACACACACACACACTTAACCATAACGCTGTTGTGATACACACCAATCAGACATAACAGTATTTTCTCATCAGCATGGCACCCGTTAGTGTGAGGGATATTATTTGGCAGAAAGTGAACATTTTGTCGTCACAGTTGATGTTAAACAGGAATAATGGACGAGTGTAAGGTCAGGTGTGAGTTCTGATCCACACGCGCTGCTGCAGCTCAAACCATGCAAAGTTGTGAAAGTTCATGCTGTAATACTCGATGCGTCAGGAAAAGGGGAACCGACACAATATTAGTCATGTAGTCATAATGTTATGCCTGATACAGAATCACATGGGACACATGACTGACATCTACTGGCAGAATGGGGTACTGTCTCAGCTGTAGCGGTTCTTGCGTTCATCATGACTTTATGGCATTATAACATTATCTAATGAATTACACAGATGATCTATTTGTCTGTCTGTATATAATGTGTGTGTGTGTGTGTGTGTGTGTGTGTGTGTGTGTGTGTGTGTG
>JACRUU010000019.1:6267011-6289511 GCA_030449085.1 Kryptopterus vitreolus | reverse complement strand
ACAATGACATTTTATTTATAATGTGCTTTTCTAGAACCCAAAGCGCTACAAACAATTTACATAAATAATAATTTTAAAAATCATAATCATTTCAATGGAGGGGCACGGTGGCTTAGTGGTTAGCACGTTCGGCTCACACCGCCAGGGTCCGGGTTCGATTCCTGTCTCGGCCATGTGTGTGTGGAGTTTGTGCATGTTCTCCCCGTGTCTCAGGGGGTTTTTCTCCGGGTTCTCCGGTTTCCTCCCCCGGTCCAAAAACATGCACGGTAGGTTGATTGGCACCTTGGAAAATTGTCCCTAGTGTATGAATGTGTGTGTGTGTGTGTGTGTGTGTGTGTGTGTCCTGTGATGGGTTAGCATTCCATCCAGGGTGTATCCTGCATTAATGCCCATAGACGCCTGAGATAGACACAGACTCCCCGTGACCCGAGCGAAGATCGGATAAAGCGCTAGAAGATGAATGAATGAATGAATCATTTCAATGCAGCACAATATAATTCTAATCATGAAAATCTCTGTAAACAATGAAAAAAAATAGATTTAATAATCGTATCGACGTCTTTCAAATTTAAAGTTCAAACTGTTTCATTCTCTTCGTTCGTTTCAGTTAAAAACGTGCGTTTCCATCCTAACAATTGGTTAAAAAAGTAGCTTGAAATATATATTTATATAAACGTCCCTAATATACATTTTTATTAGTGACGTGTGCAAAAGCATCACTATTATAATCTCACTCTCGCTTCGCTCAAATTTTCAGTGCGTAACTCGTCCCGCAGTCACGAATCATTCCTCATATCGTGTGAGACGTGCTGTTACTTTTATAAGGAATAGCCCTGAGGAATTCCGAACCCGGAGCCAAAAAGCGGGAATTTTTCCCCATAGAAAATGAATGGGGTTGAAATTTCCTGCCTCACAGTTTCGGCCTGTGAGCGTCCGACATGCACATATGGCAAATCCACTCGTAGGGGGTCCGGAGTGGATCACCATTATATACCTCCCGAATCCCACACACGTTCGGAATTTTGGGAAATTGGAAAACCGGGCGTTTTTGGTGTCTAAACACGCGTCGCTCCGGGACCAGGCTGTAAAGGGGTCGCGGTCGGGTTATCAGATACTGAGCTGTTGCTATGGAAACAATCAAATAAGTGTTTTCTCAGGTTTTCTCCATATCTTAAAGAAAATAAAACTCTTCAAACACAATCTTAATAATATTCATTTCCTTCATTTGAGTGATGGCACCTAAAAGACCCCCCTGCACCGCCTCGTTCTTTACAGGATCAGTGGACGACACACTGGAGGAGTACAGAGAGGACGACTTCTCCGACGTGGAGGTGGACGAGGAACGTCTGGAACCCAGATCAGATGAAGATGACACGTGAGGGTTTTTATTTTTATGGTTTTATTTGAATCCCTCCAGCTTTTTCACAAGAAGTAAAAAAGTCTCCTTCTCCTCCACGTTCCTCAGGAACTTCGAGGAGTCCGAGGACGAGATGATGGAGCACGCGAACGACTCCATGACAAACTTCTTCATCATGAAAGAAGGAGGTGATGAGGAGGAGGTTCAGAGCGTGAAGGAGACGAGCGAAGGCGATGGATCACAGCCTGCTTTAGGCTGAGCAGGAAAAGTAACATCAGAAAGCTCTGAACCATGAGGATGTGAGAACGTCACCGTAACGAGAGACAACACACACCGTGACAGTGGATCAGAAGTCTGACGGGTTCTGAGAAGAGCGTTGGAGCGTCTTACAGGTTTCTGCTCGGTTTCTGGTGTTATCTGCACGCATCATATCTTACAAAAAGATGCATCTAACAAAAATCAGGACCAGAACCTTTTTAGCTCAGAGCCGGTACTGCAGCACACCGCACCGAGATCTAACGCTGGTGGTCCTTCTGTCTCTCTCAGGGGAGAAAAGGAAAGTCTACGTCTGTTCTGCCACTGAGCTGGTGGAATTCACTTCCTCTAGATGTTCCTGAACTTCTGACTCACTGCTTGTCTTCACACCAGAACCTTCATCTTCCTCAAACACCTTTTCAAACTATTTACTTATTATTAGTGCCGTGTGCAAAAGCAGCACTATTATAATCTCTCGCTTCAGTCAAATTTTCGGCGCGTAACTCGTCCCGCAGTTTTTATCCGATCGTCACAAATCATACCTCATATCGTGCGTCCCGATGGTGTGAGACGTGCTGTTACTTTTATAAGGAATCTCCCTGCGGAATTCCAAACCCGGGGCCAAAAAGCAGGAATTTTTTCCCATAGAAAATGAATGGGGTTGAATTTTCGTCCCTCACTGTTTCGGCCTGTGAGCGTCCGACATGCACATATGGCAAATCCACCTCCCGAACCTCACATATGATTGGAATTTTGGGAAATCCGCGACATTCCAGCCCCATAGAGAATGAATTTTGACGCTCCGCTGTTCGGCCGGAAACGAGGTTTGCATCGGCATATTCTGAGTTTTATACTAATAGTATTTCATGTCTGCAATCCGGTGTTCATTTCTTCATTGAGACTGAAATCATTTTTGTACGTCACTCTGAATACAGACTTTTACTAAATGCTCTAAATATAAAATGATAGATTTGTGTTTGAATGATCATCACTGGTAAATATATTTGGAAAATAATGATTTAAAAGTTCCTCTCTCTTTTCTGTATGGACTTCAGCTTTGTTTATGCACGAGAGCGATCTTTATAAACCCTATAAACAATACTATATTTCTATAATATTGAGGAGTTGGAGATGTGATTGATATCCAGGGCAAAACAGAAACGGAGCAAAGTTTCTCTATTGAATTATTTTTTAATTGTTTCTTTTTCACAAAAATGTGAATTTTAAGATAAAAACAAAATTGTAAATAAACAAACATACACTAAAAAAATTCTAAAAAAAAAAAAAACCCTGTGAGACGCAGAATTTTCTTTTAAAGCTTTTGAACCCAACAAATGTTTAACCTCAAACAAACGCGACCCGAACAATAAAACTCACGTGTTCATAATTACACTGAATTAACAAGCAATAGGAGAGCGCCATGAAGGAAATGGGGACATCTAGCGGACAACGCGAGTAAAGCAAGAAAACATACAGGCAAAGCCTCAATTTAATCTTTTATCTCAAATAAATCCTTTTTTTTTTTAGATTTACTGAACAATAATAAAATATACTCATTTTATTATATTAAACTGCTATATAATGTGGAAATTGTTTCTAAAGCTGTAATTGTCATTCAATTCATAATAGCATTATTTGTATATCACATTTCACAATGAGCTTTTAACATTGTCACAAGTGTTACACATTTTTATTTTTATGTTTATTTTTAAAAAAAGAAAACCTATCCACACACAATTTCAAAAAAATCAAACACTAAAATGAACTTTAAGGTATTCATGATGTACTATTTTTGAAATATTGCCTTTTAATTCACTGGCTCAATTTCTGTAACACTCTCTGTAATAGTTTGTCTATAGAGAAGTATTTTATACACAGAAAAATGATAAACAGCATTTTACCCTTATGCTAATTAAATCACAGAGTATTAAAAGAATTGCAAGCTTCTAAACTTATTCAGATAAGAAACAGGCAATAAAACCTGCATTAATTAATATGTGGTTTGTATATTAATATACGTCATGTTGTTCATATTAACAGATTGTCTTTGTCCCAGTCCAGATTAATACGTGTTTGTTTTGAATAATGCATATTTCTCCAAACTGGGGTCTAGAAAATGGAGGTTTCTGTAAAATTGTCAACACGATTACAAAATCAACATCAATTGTTTGAAGTTAAAAAATTCAGGTTGTGCTTGAAACGATGACCTGAGCACTGGTATTAAAAGTATTCACATTTATTCCTCGGGTAGAAGTTTAGATATTAGAGTTTAAAAGACTTGTGTGAAGTTGAAGCATCAAGTCAAGTATTTTTTTACTCAGATTGCGGAAAAGGTACATTTTTGTAGTGCAGGTGAATTAGGACACGCGTGTGTGCATTGTGTCTTGTGTGAATTATTTGAGAGACTGATTTGCTTCCGTATAAATGGATCAGGTTTGATGCGGATTCACAATTTACCTTAGAATTCAGAGCGAAATAAAAATCACGAGATGCAATGTGCTGCTCCAAAGTTTATTTATATATATATAAAATTCTCCATTATGTTTATTTTATTTTGATCCTTTTATTGAAACTGTGGAAGCTAAGTTTTCTTTCAAAATGTTTAATCATACACATGCTCCTTTTTATTTAAAATTTTTAATTTCCCCTTTTCCCCTCTTTCTTTCCTTCTTTTAAATGTGCCTGCTCAGTTTTCTATAACCATATTAACTATCTCTGTTTCTGTTGTGCCTGCTTGTTTGTTTGTTTGTTTTTCAAATAGAAAATGTACATAAAAAGCACAAAGTGATTTTTCTTAAGAGAATTTTCACACTTGGCACAAACAATAGAAATAAAATGTGCTGTTTGTTTGGAGGAGTGGATTATAACTAATGTGAATACTGATTCCAAATTCTCACATAAATCCATTTTAATTAGAAATAATGACGTCTTAAAATAATGGCTTATAAAATGAAAGTAGTGTGACGGTTTGTTTGGGAGAAGGGGGCGGGGCTACGCCATCGATACTGTTCACAACAAAATGTTATTGTTGTTTGTTTTTTTTAAACTTAGCTCAAATTTCAAACTCAGTCTTTTCCTTTCACCTCATTCACGGGTTTACTTTCAATTTCACTTTAAACTGCGCGTGTTTTTGTCTTTGTTTTTTTTTTTTCTTTCTTTTTTTCTTTTGTGCGTGCGTGCGTGCGTGTCTGTCTGTCTGTCTGTCTGTCTGTCTGTCTGTCTGTCTGTCTGTCTGTCTGTCTGTCTGTCTGTCTGTCTGTCTGTCTGTCTGTCTGTCTGTCTCTGTCTCTCTCTCTCTCATCTCTCTCTCATCTACCCTCTCTCTCTCTCGTCTCTCTCTCTGTCTCTCTCTCTCTCTCTCTCTCTCTCCTCTCTCTCTCTCTCTCTCTCTCTCTCTCTCTCTCTCTCTCGGCGCTGGTCTCTCCGTCTTTTATCCTCTCATTAACACTCATTAACGCAGATGACCCGCAGGTGTTGGTGTTTACATCCCATCACACACAATGCGTTTGTTTTAAGACATTAGATTCTCTACGCATGCATGAACACAAACTTACAATGAACTGATTTATTATTTAACAATGCCTTTATTTATTTAAATGAAACCAATTTTATTTTTTTATATATGTAATTTTAAATAAAATAATAATTAATAATGTTAAAAATTTGTTTGAGTGCAAAATCTCTAGGGGCACGGTGGTTTAGTGGTTAGCACGTTCGCCTCACACCGCCAGGGTCTGGGTTCGATTCCCATCTCGGCCATGTGTGTGTGGAGTTTGTGCATGTTCTCCCCGTGCATGTCTCAGGGGGGTTTTTTCTCCGGGGGTTTTTCTCCGGGTTCTCCGGTTTCCCCCGGTCCAAAAACATGCACGGTAGGTTGATTGGCACCTTGGAAAATTGCCCCTAGTGTGTGAATGTGAGTGTGTGTGTGTGTGTGTGTGTGTGTGTGTGATGGGTTGGCATTCCATCCAGGGTGTATCCTGCCTTAATGCCCATAGACGCCTGAGATAGACACAGACTCCCCGTGACCCGAGGGAAGATCGGATAAATTAAAGCGCTAGAAGATGAATGAATGAATGAATGAATGCAAAATCTCATCAACCGCTGGAACATTTCTAAACATGTTTGTGCTCAGGATTATTAATCCAATTTAATGACAGATGAGCAGAAAAGTTATTTGTGGTATTTGATGTCCAACTGGTCTTTCATGTTTAACACACCATCAGGTGAAAACAGCACGTTTTGTTATTTCTTTTCCCGGCACAGGAATGATTTAAAAATGTTTTACATGCCTCCGTGCCGAGACACGTCATCACTTCATCACCAGTGTTGTGGACAGAAAACACATGGATGCAGGGTTTAGGAGGAAAAATAAAGTATATTTGGGAGATGATGATGATGATAATGATAACAGGAGAATCACCTTCACCTTTCAGGAGAAAAGCAGCGAGAATAAAAAGTTATTACAGTAATATTCGACACACACACACACACACACACACACACACACACACACACACACACACACACACACACACACACACACTCTTTGTGGGCAAACAACAAAAACAAAAATGAAAAGCAAAACTGTTTGCACAATCTGCTGGTTTGTACACTATCTACACTCTATGGGCCTCACAATGTTTACATTAAAATATATGATTTATTTTCACTGCATAGGAACAATAACATGTACAACATGGTCAGTGTGAAATGTGAAATGTCTTATCTTTACTGCCCCCTTTTTTCACCTTTGCGTTTTTTCTCTAGTTTAGGATTATGTGCAGGCCTGTGTGATGTAAAACTATGTTGTGTGATATAAATCTATGTTATGCGATGTAAATCTGTGTTATGCGATGTAAATCTGTGTTGTGCGATGTAAATCTGTGTTATGCGATGTAAATCTGTGTTGTGCGATGTAAATCTGTGTTGTGCGATGTAAATCTGTGTTGTGCGATGTAAATCTGTGTTGTGCGATGTAACATCTTGTTCCTTCTGAGCTCCTTAAAAACTGTATAAATAACCCGAGACGAAATGCTGTGGTTTTGCAGTCACTCCAAATCTTTCCTGGATCTGGATTTCTCTCCTGTTCATTTATTTTAACAACACACACTTTTATTTTTGACAGCAGATTTATTTGGATTTCTTTGTATTCATTTTGTGATTCCTGTACAAAAGAAATCATTGCTATTTCTCTTTTCTCTTTTCTAACCGAGATCCAGTTTATCCAGTTGCTGATTGGAGACAACGTGTACCATGTGATCAGACTGTATAAATAAATAAATAAATGGCACTCGGCTCATATTCAGAAAGTTAAGAACCTGATCTGAAGACAGTTTCCTTTACGCATGCTGAGTTTAGTTTCATTCTCAGTTTATAGAGAATTCATCATTTTATTCGGAAGCGATCTCGGACCTACACAGTCGGGATTAACTTTACACAGCGGCTGAGAATAAAATGGCTTCAGTGTTTACAGAGAAGGATTTGTGGTGTCCTGTGTGCTGTGAGATCTTCAGCGATCCCGTTCTCCTTCTCTGCAGTCACACTGTGTGTAAAGTGTGTTTACACAAGTTCTGGAAAACCAAAGGATCCAGAGAATGTCCGATTTGTAGGATGGAATCCACTATGGACGATCCTCCTTCAAATCTGATCCTAAAGAACCTGTGTGAGACTTTCTTACAGGAGAAACGGCAGAGATCTTTATTGCTGTGTGAAACGCTCTGCGCTCTGCACCAGTCCAAAACACACGCAAACCCCGATGACCAGGCACTACAAGAGCTGAAGGTAAAAATGGTTTATTATACATACAAATATTTACCATAAACAAACACATGGTGTAATCTTTAAAAAATACATTACAATAGTATTGTGAACAATTTTATTAACATTATCTCCACAGATTGTGTGTGTGTGTGTGTGTGTGTGTGTGTTATTGGTCATATTCAGATTTTCACCGTCTGCAATGTCACCTGTATGAAATCCTCCATAAACACACACAGCGTCGGGCAGAAAAACTAGTATAAATATTATAAAACTACATTTATTAAGACATAATGAGATTAATACAAGTTATATTTTTCTGTTTCACCATTCTGTGATAAAACTGTTCAGTATTAAACACTTTTTTTATCCGGTAAAAACGTCTTTTATAACCTTTTTTGTAATAAATTAAATGCATTAACCAATTTAGGGAATCTACAGTAAAACACACATCATTATATTTGGTGCATTTTAAAAACTCCAACGAGCGCTTCTAATAGAACAGTGCAGCTATAACACGGAGTCTCCATGCAGTGTGTGTGTGTGTGTGTGTGTGTGTGTGTGTGTGTGTGTTTCAGGAGGAGCTGAAAAGTGCACTGAAGCCCCTACAGGAGAAACTGAAGATGTTTGTGGACCGTAAGCGAATCTGGAGTCAGACTGCAGAACATATAAAGGTTCGAGTCGATAAGACGAGTTTGATTTGATCCGAGTCGGATTGACGATTCGGGTTTGATGTGATTGGTTCTGTGCTGCAGATTCAGGCCCGACACGCCGAGCGGCAGATTAAGGAGGAGTTTGAGAAGCTGCACCGGGTTCTACGAGACGACGAGGAAGCCAGGATCACTGCACTGAGACAGGAAGAGGAGCAGAAGAGTCTGATGATGAAGGAGAAGATGGAGAAGCTGAGCAGAGAGATAACCACTCTTTCGGAAAGGATCAGAGAAGTAGAAGAGGAGATGAGAGCCGAAGACGTCCCGTTCTTACACGTGAGGATGTGTTTATGGGGGGGGGGATGGGGGGAGAGGTGAGGGGCGACATGTGGGTCAGATCCGCTGATGTGTGTTTTGTTGTTTTACAGAACTACAAGGCCACGGTGAAAAGGTGAGTAATGCGTTTCCCGTCTCTCTCGTCCTCCGTAACTCCAAACCCACAGCCGTGCTGAATCCTGGATGTTCTTACAGAACTCAGTGCGCACTGCAACATCCAGAGGAACTTTCAGGAGCGCTGATCCATGTGGCGAAACATCTGGGCAACCTGAAGTTCAGAGTCTGGGAGAAGATGCAGGACGCTGTTCAATACAGTAACTATCTCTTTAATATCTCTTTCTTTTTTACTCTTTATATTTGTGTGTGTGTGTGTGTGTGTGTGTGTACATTAATTATTACTTTGTTTCTCAGCACCTGTAACTCTGGACCCAAACACTGCTCATCCGAATCTGATTGTGTGTGCTGATCTGACGAGTGTGAGACTCGGTGATGAAGAACAGAAGTTTCCTGATAATCCCGAGAGGTTTGATTATGGTTGGTGTATTTTGGGCTCGGAGAGCTTTCACTCGGGGACACACTGCTGGGACGTGGAAGTGGGAGATTCCACGCGGTGGTCGGTGGGTGTGATGACAGAATCGGCTCTGAGGAAGGAAGATTTAAATTCCAGAAGCGGAATCTGGTGCGTTGGATATCGTGACGGTAATTATGGAGCGCGTTGTACGCCACAAGCGTCAACACCGCTCTCGGTCAAACGCAAACTCCAGAGGGTCCGAGTGCGTCTGGATTGGGACGGAAGAAAGCTGTCGTTCTCCGACCCGCTCACTAACACACACGTTCACACTTTCACACACACGTTTACTGACAAATTACTGCCGTTTATAAACGCCGCGTGTAAAACGTCTCCTGTAAAGATTCTGCCGCGTCAGTGCGCCGTGAACCCGATCAGTCCCAGCTGAAACTATCACTGAGGTATTGTGTTGGTGTGTGTTACGGATTTGTATATTAATCCTGCATTGGATTAAAATTGGAATAAAAAGCGTTTTGTAAAAAAAGTGCAGACTCGGATTCACATTCCTGCACAAAAACAAACAAATAAACAAATAAACACTTACTTGAAGACGTTGAAGGAACAAGTCGCTCTCGCTCGCCATCAAACACCACCATCTTCACTCCTAAAGACAGACATGTCATTCAGATTTATTTACAGAAATAAAAAGGCACAAACAAGGACACACACACACACACACACACACACCTCCTTCACCAATACAAACTCCTGTTCAACCGTAATGTGAACACTAACTGCACCTCAGGAACCTCCTCATCATCTCACCTACATCACACCTGACTTTACTAACTGCTGTTTAATTCTCCACAAACACAAACACACACTTCCCAAAAGATAAAACGATTAAATTAAACTAACGCCACCTACAATTAATAATCCCTATAAAGCAAATACACTTTACACGGTTTGAATAACTGAGAGAGAATTCCCACACCTGGAGCAGTGGTAGGGTTTCTCTCCGGCGTGAGTGCGCTGATGGACACGGAGACTGTTCTGCTGGGAGAAGCTCTTCCCGCACTGCGAGCAGCGGTAGGGTTTCTCTCCGGTGTGCGTGCGCTGGTGCCGCTGGAGATGGCCCTGGTGGCTGAAACACTTCCCGCACTGCGTACAGAAGTAGGGTTTCTCTCCGGTGTGGACGCGCTGGTGCCGCTGGAACGTGCTCTGGTGCGTGAAGCTCTTGCCGCAGTGCGAGCAGCGGTGCGGCTTCTCGCCGGTGTGGATGCGCTGGTGCAGCTGGAGGTTACTTTGGAGGGTGAAGTTCTTCCCGCAGTGCGTGCAGTGGTAGGGTTTTTCCCCGGTGTGAACGCGCTGATGGACCTGGAGGTTGCTCTTTTGGGAGAAACTCTTGCCGCACTCAGCGCACTGAAAGGGTTTCTCTCCGGTGTGAATGCGCTGGTGCAGCTGCAGGTGACTGTGGTGGGAGAAGCTCTTGCCGCATTGCGAGCAGCGGTACGGTCTCTCTCCGGTGTGCGTGCGCTCGTGCTGCTGGAGGTCGCACTTCTGGATAAAGCTCTTCCCGCAGTGCGAGCACCGGTGCGGTTTCTCTCCCGTGTGAATACGCCGGTGTTTCCGCAGAACGCACTTGTGGTTGAAACCCTTCCCGCACTGGGAGCAGCGGTACGGACGATTCTCCGGAGCCTGAACGCACTCGTGTGCATCCAGAGCGTTCCCACCCGGAAAACTCCTTCCGCACTTCGAGCACTGTGGAATGTCCTTCTGGATCTTCACACCGCAGGACGTTCGCTGCTCGCTGCTGAGAACCTGAACGTCTTGTGATTTGTGCTCGGGTAAATGGCCGTGTTCGCTCTGGACGTGTTTGCTGAGTTGGGTTTGAGATGTGAAGGAATGCGGACACAAAGTGCAGGAGAAGACGTGCAGCGTGACGCCGTTTACTTCTGGAGCGGTAAAAACAAAGCAGGAAAATTAGGATTGAGAATTATCGTACACGAGCAGGAAAACTCTCCAGGTGCTATACGGTGTAGTGGAGGTGTATCTGGAAGTGATCCTACATGCACTGGTGTCACCTAGACCAGAGGTTCCCCACCCCCGCGCCGCAGACCCGGACCGGTCCATGCGACAGTTAGTACCACATAATTGACTTTATTCCCATTTTATTTAGTATCTGATTTTTTGGGGAAAAATGATTGGATCTGTCCATGACTCACTCTTGCCACGGTCACATGACTTCTGCACATTCCGCATTAAAATACCATTTTTTAATCTCGCTCGTATTATTTTATTTACCTTAAAAGCCGCTGCGTGAAAATATTGTCCGACATTAAACCGGTCTGTGACCCAAAAAAGGTTGTGGACCCTCTGCCCTACACACCGACGTCAGGAGGCTTACACCATGACATGTTTAAAGGCTACACAGGAGTTTATATAAACATGGTTGGGAATGAGAACTGTATGTCATCCGTAAGCAATCTGCACCATGACCCCTGCGAGGAAGTGAAGCAATGCAGGAAGTACAGATTCCTCATACACCAACCGTTTCGGGAGCGCTCGACGTTCCGGCAGTATTCCCGTGTACGCCCGAGATCTTCGGCGTACTCGTTATACGACACCAACAGCTCCTGTCCTGAGGCGATGGCTCGACACGTGCGGTACAGAATCCCTCCTCTGTACCTGCACGCCACAAGATTCTGCTCGTCTTCGTTCCCAGCGCAATTCACGTATCTGCGAGAACGACGCAGATTGGAATGAAGATCGCGAGCGAGGGAAAGCAACGACTCATCCGCAAGCAAGTTCCTCACCTCATCCAGTTAGAATACATTTCCCTTTTGGCGTCTACGTATTCTTCACACTGTCCACGCCTGAACATCTGCAAAAAAAAACCTGTTAACTTCATATATCAAATCATCATCATCATCATCAGCATCATCATCATCAGCACGCCTCATTAAAGTCTCCTACATCAAATGAAACCAGATGATCCACAAGTGTGACGGGGATTCACGTAGGACTGAATAGTCTTCGAGCTTTAAGAGATTACTGTGGTACCCTTTAAATCCAAAACTCCACACTAATAGTTTTATGGTCCAATGTAATTACGACAGCGGCCTCTAGTGGCCAAGAGTATTATTGGAATAACAGGAATCTGCAATAATAGGGATCTGACCTAAAAACTTAAATGGGAGACTTACATTTTATAATAAACATACAATAACTCACCACCCAGGAGTATTCACTGCTCAGAGCTTCCTCTCTCTCCACCAGATCTCCCTCATAGGGTCCGAAGTGTGCACCTACTGGAACGGTGTCTCCTTTATTAAACACTCCCAGACCTGCACCAGGAAGGACGGAATTCCCAATCTCTAGTCCCGGAGGAAGGGAATGTCTGGCTCGCTCTGCGGTCTCCATGGGAACGGGAGTATCAGGGATGAAGAGCGGTGGACCGTGAACCTCACACTTGTTGAAGAAATAGGATTTGCAGAGTTCACAGTCTGGAAGGAGAGAAAACGATGTAACACAAATTGTTTAATTAAGCAGAAATAATGACACATTTGTAGTGATTTAATTAGAAGTCAGGCAATTCAGTAGTTTTTTCCCGATTAGTCAGAACCGATCATTAATTGAACTACAGACAAAAATTCATATACGGATTCGTTACGGCTGAGAAGGACAGGATAAGAGCGGCCCCTAGCGGTGAATCATTGACATCACATGCTATGTGTGGACATGCTTTGGATTGTAAACTTTACGTTTCAGTTTGAAATCATGAATTTTATTCTGTTATATGCACACACACACACACACACACACACACACACACACACACACACACACACACACACACACACACACATATATATATATGTATATATCTTATATATGTTTATATATGTTGTTTGTCTTATTAATCATGTCACACTTTTGGTGTCGTCACTAATTACAAAATGAGCCCTTTATTTTATAAATGAATAATTTAATCTCCTGAGTGGTGTGATGATGATGATGATGATGATGATGATGATGATGATTTCTCACAGAGGAAGTCCTCATTGTCAGCTTCCTCCTTTTTAATGAAGGTAACGTCAGGTCTGTCTCCTGGGCTGCAGCTGCTCAGGTCTGGAGTCTCCTCTTTCTTCACACAGATCTCCATCCCTCCATCACCAGTCTCCATCTTCACCTCCACACTTTCCTGAAGATCAAAGCAACAGGAACACTTATTGTACACAACACACAATCTTCATCATCACCATCATCATCATAACCATCACCATCATCATCATCATCACCGTCATCACCATCATCATCATCATCGTCACCTACCCGATCCTTCACATGAATCATGTAACCCTGTGTGACGTCACTGAGCTGTGAGAGAGGGAGATGAGACTGTGTAGAGGAGAGCGGTGTGTCTTCTGCTGAACTCATTACAACCAGAACTGAGAGAGAAAACAACAACAACAACAACAACAATAATAATAATAAAGTTTTTTATTATTGCATATTTAACTAAAATTACGCAGAAACCATGTTCCATGTTTTTAATAATAACAATAATAATTATTATTATTATCATTAATTATTATGCTTATTTATAAAATTACATGGAACAACGTTCCAATTTTTGTTTTAACAACACAACACAACAACAACAACAATAATAAAATAGTAATTTAATAGTTACATAAATTATATAGAAACCATGGTTCCAATGTTTTTAATAAAAGAATAATAATAATAATTATTATTATTATTATTATGTTAACTAAAATTACATGGAAACAACGTTCCAATGTTTTTAACAACAACAACAACATCAACAAAACAACATAAACAATAATATGCTTTATTATTATTGCATATTTAACTAAAATTATATAGAAACCATGTTCCAATGTTTTTAGTAATAACAATAATAATAATAATTATTATCATCATTATTATTATTGCCTATTTAACTAAATTAGATGGAAACAATGCTCCAATATTTTTAATAATAATAATAATAATAATAATGCTTATTAATGCATATTTAACTAAAATTACATAGAAACCACGTTTTTCAATGTTTTTAATAATAATAATAATAATAATAATAATAATAATAATAATAATACCAAAACACATCGAAAAGGCCGAATAACGAACCACTAGTGTTTAGATAAAAAGTGCACTAGTTAGTGCGCATACACGTGATAGACTCCCTCCTCCTGTAGTGAAGTGAAGTGGATATCGGTTTGGGATCGAGCCCTACACACACACACACACACACACACACACACAAGGTGTTTCGCTTCTTACCTGTGGGATGTAAAAGCAGGACGGAGTTTGTAAATCCTCACACAGAGACAATGAGGAGATTTTATTCCTGATGTGTAAAATGTGTTTCATTCCGAATCTGCGCTTTTAATGTGGTGTAAATTCTCTCCGCCGCATCACTCCGCCTGCAGAGGCGCTCGCCATGTTCCTCTGGGTTTCCTGGAGGTTTTGGAGGAGCAGCTACAGAGCGCCACCTGGCGGACAGGAGAAGAACGACATGTACAGGGTTCATTCATTCATTCATCTTCTATCGCTTTATCCGATCTTCCTCGGGTCACGTCTGGTCTGTATCTCAGGCGTCTATGAGCATTAAGACAGGATACACCCTGGATGGAATGCCCAACCCATGCAGACAGCACACAAACACCCACCATTGCAGTCACACACACACACACACACACACACACACACTCAACTAGGGACAATTTTCACATCAACACTACCGTGACATCGTTTTTTTTGGACATTCCGGAGAACCCCGAAAAAAAAAACAGAGACGGTGCAAACAAACAAACTCCACACACACATGGCCGAGACGGGACTCGAACCCGGACCCTGGCGGTGTGAGGCGAACAGTGCTAACCACTAAACCACCGATGTACAGGGTTAAATACAGTTATTTAAAATAAAGATGCTACCTCCATCTTCATCAATCTTCTCCCTCTGTACACCAATGTCCCTCCTCTGTACATGTCCAAACCATCTCAATCTCTCCTCCTTCACCGCGTCTCCTAAACTCATCATAGCAGTACTGAGAGAGAAAACAACAACAACAATAACAACAATAATAATAATAATAGGGGCGCGGTGGCTTATTGGTTAGCATGTTCGCCTCACACCACCAGGGTCCGGGTTCGATTCCCGTCTCGGCCATGTGTGTGTGGAGTTTGTGCATGTTCTCCCCGTGCCTCAGGGGGTTTTTCTCCGGGTTCTCCGGTTTCCTCCCCCGGTCCAAAAACATGCACGGTAGGTTGATTGGCACCTTGAAAAATTGTCCCTAGTGTATGAATGTGTGTGTGTGTGTGTGTGTGTGTGTGTGTGTGTGCCCTGTGATAGGTTGGCATTCCATCCAGGGTGTATCCTGCCTTAATACCCATAGACGCCTGAGATAGACACAGACTCCCCGTGACCCGAGGGAAGATCAGATAAAGCGCTAGAAGATGAATGAATGAATAATAATAATAAACAAAAACACATCATTAAGACCGAATAACGAATCTCTAGTGTTTAGATAAATAATGCACTAGTTATTGTTTATACACATTATAGATTCTCTCCTCCTGATGTGCATTACAGTAGTTTCTTTTCTTACTCCTGTGTTTTATAAACAGGACGGAGTTTGTAAATCCTCACACAGAGGGTGTTATGTATTAAGCACAGTTAAGCTGTGTATGTAAAATGACTTCACGACATGCAAATTATTATTATAATTATGTATAAATCAAACAGTAGAATGAAAGTCAATTAAGAATGTGTTTTTTTTATGCACCCAATATAATAAACATTAGTGATGTTTAGGAGACGCGATGAAGGAGGAGAGATTGAGATGGTTTGGACATGAGGAGGGACATTGGTGTACAGAGGGAGAAGATTGATGAGGATGGAGGTAACAGGCAGGAGGAAAAGTGTGTTTTAAAAAAAATACAAACAAAAGAGTTCATTCATTCATTCATTCATCTTCTAGCGCTTTATCCGATCTTCCCTCGGGTCACGGGGAGTCTGTGTCTATCTCAGCAGGCGTCTATGGGCATTAAGGCAGGATACACCCCTGGATAAGATCACACACACACACACACACACACACACACACACACACACACATTCATACACTAGGGACAATTTTACAAGGTGCCAATCAACCTACCGTGCATGTTTTTGGACCGGGAGGAAACCGGAGAACCCGGAGAAAAACCCCCTGAGACACGGGGAGAACATGCACAAACTCCACACACACAACCCGGTCCCTGGCGGTGTGAGGCGAACGTGTTAAACACTAAACCACCGTGCACACACAAACAAAAGAGTTTTAAATACGTTTGAAATCGTTTTAAATAAGTGTATTTAACGATGTACGTGTCGTTCTTCTCCTGTCCACCAGGTGGCGATAAGGAACTCAATATCTCCATTGGTTTCTCCAGGAAACCCAGAGGAACATGGCGAGCGCCTCTGCAGGCGGAGTGATGCGGCGGAGAGAATTTACACCACATTAAAAGCGCAGATCCGGAATGAAACACATTTTACACATCAGGAATAAAATCTCCTCATTGTCTCTGTGTGAGGATTTACAAACTCCGTCCTGCTTTTACATCCCACAGGTAAGAAGCGAAACACCTTGTGTGTGTGTAGGGCCCGATCCCAAACCGATCTCCACTTCACTACTGTAGTGCACTAGAGGAAGGGAGAATAACGGCACGTGTACACACTACCTAGTGCACTATTTATCCGATCGAACACAGTTTGGTGTTTATTAAATTTACGGGGGATGTTGTAGATGACGTAAATACATTTATTTCATTTATTATTTGTATATAAACAAACATCCTCTTTTTCTCCTCAGGTTTGGTGTAATGAGTTCATCAGGAGAAACTCCGCTCTGCTCCTCCACACCTTCTCATCCTGCACAGGTAAGAGTCACCGCTTTCCCGTTGCCATGGGCGACAGTGACCGTTGGAGACTGGGTGTGGGCGTGGCTAGTGACACGTCTCGAGTTTATGCAAATGAACCGCGCGGCCGCGACCAATGGGAGTGTAAGAGGAGCGCAAGTGGTCACTCTTCCTAATTTCGATCGCTAGTGGACCCGCCCACTGCCATGTAACCACGTGGTAGACACGCCCCCTCAGCGCTGATTAGTTAATTGATTTTGTTACATGATGTGATTAAATAACGAATAAATAAATCATAATAAAAAAAACACATAATCAATAAAAACCAAGCAGATTGAGTTCTTATTGTCAAAACGAAGTTTCAGTTTGACAATGTTCAGTTCAGTTTGACAATGTTCTTGGATGTAAAATATAATAAAGTATTAAAAATGTAACCCATATGCCGTCTGTTAAAATATTAAGGTATTGTGAATTTTTTTGTACAGATTGTGTATGGACATAAATAAATACGAAAGTAGAACGCTGCCGCTGGTCAAATCGCTCGCCGTCTTTCCTTTATCTCTTTCCTGAAATGGAAAATCCGAGCAGAAATCTCTGTGTTTTTCCGTTCCGGTGCATCTGAGCAGCGTTCTCGCTCACACATCCGTATGTTTGCGTATAAAAAGTTTCGCACGTGTAAAACGTCTCGCGTCAGCAAACAGATTTCGTTCCTCCTCAGCCGAGAGACGACGGCGAATCCGAGGTTCCGTCCGGAGCGCCGGCGGTCCGTGTGAAGCAGGAGGAGACGCCGGAGCCGAACCCGTACGGCCGCGTGGACGATTCCGACGACACGCCCGAAGTGATCGCCGTTAAAGAGGAAGAAGCGGAAGATGAAGACTTCCTCTGTAGGCCAGACAGGAACTCTGTGTCACACACACACACACACACACACACACACACACGGATGAAGCCTCTGATGTTTTCTTCCCGTCATGGGTTTTCTCTCCTTCCAGACTGTGAACTCTGCAAATCCTATTTCTTCAACAAGTGTGAGGTTCACGGTGCGCCGCTCTTCATCCCTGATACTCCCGTTCCCATGGAGACCGCAGAGCGAGCCAGACATTCCCTTCCTCCGGGACTAGAGATTGGGAATTCCGTCCTTCCTGGTGCAGGTCTGGGAGTGTTTAATAAAGGAGACACCCTTCCAGTAGGTGCACACTTCGGACCCTATGAGGGAGATCTGGTGGAGAGAGAGGAAGCTCTGAGCAGTGAATACTCCTGGGTGGTGAGTTATTACATGTTTATTATAAATATGTCACATTTCCTGTTTATAATATTTGATGTTTAAGTCACAAAGAGACCGAAATGTGTTTTTTTTTACAGATTTACAGAAATGGCCACTGTGAGGAATATATAGACGGTAGGAGAGAGATTCACTCTAACTGGATGCGGTGAGTTGGGATTTTTCCCTCCTCATGCTTGTGCGAGTTTATCGTCACCTTCTCCCTCTCTTGCGCCCCCTTCAGGTACGTGAACTGCGCTCGAAACGAAGACGAGCAGAACCTCGTGGCTTTTACGTACCGCGGAGGGATTCTGTACCGCTGCTCTCGACAAATCCATCCCGGACAGGAACTCCTGGTGTGGTACGAAGAGGAGTACGCCCGAAATCTGGGCCTGACCTTCGACCTCCTCTGGAACAAAAAGTCCTCGGCAAATGGTAAAGTGATTTTCCGAGGACTTTGAGGACAAAAATGTCCATAATGCCGTACCTGAAGGGTGGATTATATAATAATAATAATAATAATAAATCTCGTTTTTACAGATATTTTGTTTATTTTCTTTCATTGCTCCAGAAACAAGCAAATCTACACGTCAGCTTTTCTCCTGCTCGCTGTGTCCGCTTCATTACACGTCTCAAACTTATCTCCACAAACACATCCAGAGCTCGCACCGCCATGCCGAGACGTCCGCCGCGGCGCAGCGAGAAGCGCAGCAAAACCCCGGCACTCAGCGCTCAGGCCGAGGAGACGTTCTCCAGCGCAGTCCCGCGGGAGACGTGCTGCATCCGTGCTCGCAGTGCAGCAAGACTTTCAACAAGAAGAGCAACCTGCGAAAACACCAACGCATTCACACCGGAGAGAAACCCTACCGCTGCGCGCAGTGCGACAAGAGCTTCGTTCAGAAAAGCGACCTGCGGCAACACCAGAGAATCCACACCGGGGAGAAACCGTACCAGTGCACGCAGTGCGGCAAGAGCTTCACCCACCAGAGCCACCTCCAGCTTCACCAGCGCATTCACACCGGAGAGAAACCCTACCACTGCTCGGAGTGCGGAAAGCGCTTCAATCAGAAGAGCAACCTCCACGTCCACCAGCGCATCCACACCGGAGAGAAGCCGTACCACTGCGAGCACTGCGGGAAGAACTTCACCCTCCAGAGTCACCTCCACGTCCACCAGCGCATCCACACCGGGGAAAAACCATACCGCTGCTCGCAGTGCGGCAAGAGCTTCACGCACCAGAGCCATCTCCAGCGCCACCTGCGCACCCACACGGGACAGAAACCCTACCAGTGCTCGCAGTGCGGGAAGAGCTTCAATCACCAGAGCCATCTCCAGCGGCACCAGCGCACGCACACCGGAGAGAAACCCTACCACTGCTCGCAGTGCGGAAAGAGCTTCTCCCAGCAAAGCACTCTCCAGCTACACCAGAGAATTCACACCGGAGAGAAACCCTACCACTGCTCACACTGCGGGAAGAGCTTTACTTACTCACTTACGTTCAAGACGCACAAGTGCACAATCACAGACCCGTTACATGATTTCAATTATTTACCCAATTAAATACTGCCGGAGTACCGGGTGGCCCGAAAGATTGGTTCTACGACTGGTGACGATGTAATCACGCGTGCAAACGTGAAAGACTGCACATGACGTCACACGCGGTTGACGTTACGGCGTCGCTGCAACGAGTCGTACGAGGTGTTTCGATCGGCACAAAGAGCAGAAATAAAGGGAATAAAGTACTTTCTTGTTTATAGCGCTCGTCTCCATAAGTTCATTCATTCATTCATTCATCCTCTACCTCTTTATCTGATCGTCCCTCGGGTCACGGGGAGTCTGTGTCTATCTCAGGCGTCTATGGGTATTAATGCAGGATACACCCAGGATGGAATGCCAACCCATCACACACACAGACACACACACACACACACACACACACACACATTCATACACTAGGGACAATTTTCCAAGGTGCCAATCAACCAACCGTGCATGTTTTTGGACCGGGGGAGGAAACCGGAGAACCCTGAGAAAAACCCCCTGAGACACGGGGAGAACATGCACAAACTCCACACACACATGGCCGAGACGGGAATCGAACCCGGACCCTGGCGGTGTGAGGCGAACGTGCTAACCACTAAACCACAGTGTCCCAGCCCCTCTCCATAAGTTTTGGTAATAATTTTATCCACAGAAACGCAATTCTATATGATCATGATTTATATTCTATTTTATTGTTTGCTTGACAACTTCAGTTTGTGTCATGTGACCGTTCATGTGTGCGTGCAACACGAGTGACACTCTCATATATAATTCTAATGTATAAAGACACAGCTCTGAACAATTCCTGGACCAATCAAAAGTCGCCTGCGTGGTTCATCATTCCCTCCTGGGAACTTTATGATTTCCTGTTGTCTGTTTGTTTGTTTGTTTGTTTTTCCTTTTGTTTACGGTATCCTGGTACTATAACGATGCGTAACGGAACACAAAATCGAGATGTGATACAGTATTGACGATGTCTTAAAGTGTTAAACATGGATTCTGTGATTCTCTATTTTGTCCACTAAGGGGCGCTCATTCATTTCTGGTTATTTTGCCAAAATAAAAAAATAAAAAATCTGGTTTGTTTGTTTCAGTGTATTTTGATTGTAATATGATATAAATATTAATGCTGTTTGTGCAAAAGTCTTGTGTTGGGATTATCAGTGGTCCATTCTGGGTGTATTCCCAGCATTCCCAGGATTAGTATAAACTAATTAGGGTTCAAACTTCCTCTCCAAATTACCACCATCCAAATTAGGCTAGGCTAACTCTGTTTATCTGTGTTTATCTCCATTTATCTAGTGAATAAAATCCTTTCCGGGAAAATTATTTGCGTACTGCTGAACGGTCAGTAGTATGTAACAGTCAGTATGACTTTAAGTTTGTCATGTGGTTTCCTCCGTCACTTTTCTCCACACGACCTGGTCTCACTCGGAGAAATCATTCCACGTTTTTTAAACGTTTTTAAGGAGTTTACTCGGGACTCAAGTCCCTGTCAAAACATCACTTTCACCATCCATAAAGGTGCAGCCTGGATCCTCGGAAGCTCGACGCTCGGTGTATAGTTTGGATTGTTATTGGGAATATAACAATTCCGGAAAAGCATCCTGGGAAAGATTGTAGAGAAAAGATATTTTAGTGTGCAGAAGGAATTGGGCCACTTGCGCTCGGAGGTGACGGCATGCCGAGTCCTCCAGGAATGCGCATCCGCTGAGAGATTTCCCTCTCACGCCAAGAGCGTGTATATATTCCGGAATGTGGGAATGATATTTCCCTTTGTTTCTCGGACTAGAAACACACATGGCTCTCGGCCAAACGCACGGCATCGGCTGCGGGGTTTTTCGAGCGATCCTGGCCTGAATTCAGGAGACAAACTGCACCGCCACCATTCAATCAACCACATCGTCTGGCTTTTCAAGGTCGCGCCTCAGACGCCACCTGATCGAGTTGAAGCACTTCTGAACAAAAGGGCGGAGCAGATCCCTTTCCTCAGCGACGCAGTGACAAACCGACCCACTCCAGCATGACACTTTTCACTGCTGTGTAGGAAAAACCGGCAGCCAAAGCCCACTCCATCTGCTAGTCGAGTCCCCGCGCTGAATTCTCGCAATTACAATCAGAATCCAGATCCGTTTCCAAATCGGTTCTGTTTACACGCAAACACTTTATTTATCTACACACAATCACCTTCTAAATAGTTCCCTCACACTGTGACACACCAGCGCGCTCCTGGCCGCGGCTCCTGATCTCCGCACTGGTGCCAAAACTTCTGGCTGGATCTTCATTTTTGGGCAGAATTCTGCACAACCCCAAATCTGGGAAGTTTGTGTTCCTCCAAATGATGTTGGTACCCAAAGAGCGCATCTCCTTATGTCCACAGCCCAGTGTCTTTTGGGCCACGGTGCTCCCTGAGACTATGCGTACAGCGTTGTGCTGCCATCTTCTGGCCAGTAAGGAGGAAACACTGTGTGCAAAATAGAATCAGTACTGATCAGCGACAGTTTTTCAAATTGGAGCAATTTTTCAAAGTGCTGAACAAGCTGGGTGGGGCTGGGATTTGAACTCACAACCTTCTGATCAGATGTCCAATTTCTTCCCCAGTTTTGTAGCATTTTTTTACACTTGAATAGTTAGAATTTATAATTATCTGATATAAATGAGCATTAATCTAGCTGTCTAGTTAACGGTTTCTGTAACTGATGTAACAAAGAGAGAAACGGTGGTTTAGTGTTTATCACGTTCGCCTCACACCTCCAGGGTCCGGGTTCGATTCCCGTATCGCCCATGTCCTGTGATGTGTTGGCATTCCATCCAGGGTGTATCCTGCATTAATGCCCATAGACGCCTGAGATAGACACAGACTCCCCGTGACCCGAGGGAAGATCGGATAAAGCGCTAGA
>JACRUU010000019.1:6224511-6254511 GCA_030449085.1 Kryptopterus vitreolus | reverse complement strand
GGGCAGATGTTACTCTCTCTAATTCGGTCACTGTCTCCACCTCCCGCTGCGTTGATGTAGTGCAGATCTTCATGCTGGAGCAGGCGAAGGGAAAAATTTCATCCAAATACGTTCCTGTGCAATCGTGTGACTTTGAGTTTGAGGAAGAATCTCAGATGGATGGGAAAAGACAGGTGTCCCAATACTTTTGTCCCCAATGCACACACACACACACACACACACACACACACATGCAGCGAACTCATTTGGTTCCACTTTGTTCACTTTGTTGGCAGTGGTGTGGCCTCCGTCAGCCAGAGGTCATGCAGAGGCGCCAATTAGTGGCATGTGCGGGAGCATGTGGAGGTCGTCGGGGCCAAATGAAGCGCAGCGGGGACCGTTTCACACGCACACGTGGTGTTAAACGAAACACACCGGCCAGCCAATCAGCCTCCCCTGGAGAAGGAGCTCAATCTGGGATTTAAGTGCACTTCAACCTAGTTTCACTTTAACTTCAAAGAGAAAAAGTAGTGTACACTTGGGCCCTAAAGTCCTGCAGCCAGACAGATCAGGTTGCCGGTGAAGGCCTATTTTTCGAACCTAATCACACACACACACACACACACACACACACACACACACACACACACACACACACACACATACAGAAGCTTGTATCAGATTCAGTCCTAAATAAATCCACTCTGTGCAGGACAAAAGGAAAGACATCTCCTGATATTTGATTGACAGGCGTGGTTCCTTTTATTCTCCGTTAATAAATCGAGAGCGTAATCAGATCCTTACAGCCGCCGAGATCGACGCGCCAACACCGCCGGAACAGGATTGCGATTTTTTTTGTGGTCCTGATCAATTCAGGACGGAGGAGATACCGCAGGAAGGTTTTTTTTGTCCCCCAGACTGGAGCACAATAGAGCCGTTTGAAGTCGCAAAAAGATATATATGAAAAGATGCGAATGAGAAATGAAAAGGAGGAAAAAGAAGAGGCACGCGCTCGTTTATCCGGACTAAAGGAGACGAGAGGATCACAAAAGAATCAAATATATAACCCTATGGAGTAAGCGTGCAGTTACGAGAAGAGAAAAACCTGTTCAAACTTTTATCCTGAAAGCCGGTAAAGCTCCAAATCCCACATGAATTTCTAAAGTACAGCAGCGCTGGAGCTCCTCAGAGGTGGCAGGAAATTCTTCCTTCACTTCGACTCGGAGATCCGAACCTGTCCAAGCATGACACAAAGCCAGCCCCACGAAGATCTCCTTTCCATGGCTTGGAAGATGTGGAAGATCTCCTCCTATGGAGCTCCAACCCTATTGAGATGGATGAGAACGCTGCCTGCACCCCAGGAACCCTTCATCATCTTCATCACCGCCTGACTTGACTAACACACATCTTTGTGGTTGAATGAGAGATATTTGTAAAATGCAGATCCTGGAACAGTGAGAAACATGACATGGTGCATAAATATCTCCATCTCTCTCTTTATCCTTCTCTCCAGTTCTCTTTACAGAACAGAAATCTTTAAAAAAAAAATACTTCATACGATTTTTCTGTCGTTTGTTCTTTGTGTACAAAATCATGACAGACAGGTCTGGTGTTTATTTCTGTAAGGAAGCAGGATTTTTTGAACGAGCAGAAGAAAGTAGGATTGTAGAGGATGGAGATACAGCAAGAAACGTCTGCAGTTCTCCTCTGCACAGCTCCTGTTTCATGTCCCATACTGCAAGATCTTAAAAACCTTTCTGTCTTGTTCAAATCTCATGGCGATGCGTTGTGAAGGAGTGGAGATGATGATTGTAAAAAAGGAAATAAAGAAAGAAAGAAATTAAAAAAGCAAAGAAAGAAAAAGAAAAAATGAAAGACAGAAAGAAAGAAAGAAAGAAAAAAGGACAGAAAGAATGAAAGAAAGAAAGAAAAAGAAACCGAGTGTGGAAAGAAAGTAAAAAAGGAAAGAAAAAAGAAAGAGAAAGAAAATATTGCGTGATTTCAGTAAAAGGTTGTAGTATATTAAATATAAAATATATTTATGTATATTTATCATCATATTTTTATTGTATATTTTCACTACTGTTTTGTTGTTTACAGCAGTGTTTACAGCAGTGCCTGTAGGCGAGTGTGTATCTGTAGTGCTGTGCGTGTGTGTGTGTGTGTGTGTGTGTGTGTGTGTGTGTGTGTGTGTGTGTGTGTGTGTATTTATTGTCTAATTGTGCATTTTTACACAAATGGAATGGAATTAAGAAATCGAAGGCACTTAATGTTGAGAGGTGCTGAACTGATTATCCCCCGTATTAACTGTGTGTGTGTGTGTGTGTGTGTGTGTGTGTGTGTGTGTGTGAAGTCAGTGTTCCCCCGCGGGAGTGCTTGCTCTTGTACATTAAGGTTGCAAAGCCCGATTGCACTGTGTGTGTGTGTGTGTGTGTGTGTGTGTGTGTGTGTGTAATCGATGCAGCAGCGTCCGAAATGAAATTAACATATTTTTAATCTTTGCACTTTTTCCCACCCCCTCAACACACACACACACACACACACACACACACACACACACACACACACACACACACACACACACACACACACACACACAGTGATCACTGTTTTGGCTGACGGTGCGAGCGCTCGAGCCAAAAGGTTTAATGAGCGATGAGCGAATATCGACACGCGACGTTCACGTGATTAAACCCAGACAGAGATTTAAAGCGGCGACGAGGAAAAACATTTTACTGCTATAATACACACTCCTTCACCATCCTTTCATCATTCCTTTCTTCCTTTCCACACTCTTATTCTTTCTTTCTTTCTTTCATCCCACACTATCAATATTTTCTTTCTTTCTCTTTCTTTCTTTCTTCTTTCTTCCCACACTATCAAGTCTTTCTTTCTTTCTTTCTCCCAAACTCTCCCTCTTTTCTTTTTTCTTTCTTTCTTTTTTCTTTCTTCTCACACTATCAATCTTTTCTTTCTTTCTTTCTTTTGTTCTTTCGTTCTTTCTCCCACACTTCTCACACACACTTTCTTTCAACATTCTCCCTCTTTTGTCTTTCTTTCTTTCTTTTTTTCCCCACACTCTCCTACTTTTGTTTTTTCTTTCTTCTTTCTTCCAACACTCTCCCACTTTTTCTTTCTTTCTTTCTTTCTTTCTCCCACACACTCGCTCTTTCTATCTTTTCAAACTCTCAGTCTTTCTTTATTTTTTATCATAAAACTATCTACTATGGCTGACCGATCATCTTTTTATTACTACTTTCCTCCTTTTCCTCAGTAACTGATGATGGACAGGGGTAGAGAGAGAGAGAGAGAGAGAGAGAGAGAGAGAGAAGAGAGAAGAGGAGTGGGTGATGTGTGTGTTGGTTTTTCTTCTTGTTCCTGCATTGATCTGTGAGGTTTGTGTTTAATATTCATCATTTCCTCATCTTCACTCGTATTGATCACCAACAGCTCCATCATCACAGCTCCAGTACACACATTTATTCCTTTATTTCAACACACACACACACACACACACACACACACAGCTGCAACTTTTATTCACATAACGCAACTCTGTTGTGTCGTAATCAGTCTTCCGAGACAGATCATCTTTACCACACGCAAAACTCTGCGTGGAAAAAAATGATTTCCAGTGAAAACAGTCACCAAGGTCATAAAGGTCGTTCATGGTGAGTTTTTTCTCCTCCTCAGTTGTTGTTTGTTTCTCCGTTCGGAATAAAAGACGGAAAGTTTGTCGATACAGAAATATTCCAGAAATACAGCAGATCCATCTTTTATTTATAATTTGAAAGCTTTTTTTGGTGCTTGTTTATTTTAAATAAAACGATTTAATGCCAAAAAGAAGAAAACCCAAAAAAGAGCATAATGATTTCTAAATAATTGTTTTTTTAAATAAAATATTTATTTCATATTATTCTACATTAATAATGTAGGATATTAATAATCTCTCTCTTTATTACTCTTTCCTCTTCATCAACTCCTGCTGATTCTCACATCCTGCTCTTCATTCGACTCTTCTTTGTCTCGTTCTCTTTCCTCCTACTCATCTCTGGCTCTTCCTCCTGCCGATCCTAATACCCTGCTTTTCCTTTAGCTCTTCCTCCTGCTCTTCGTTGTCTCCCGCTCTTCCTCCGACTCATCCTTAGCATCTGTTCTTCCTTTTGCTCATCTTTATGTCCGGCTTTTCCTCCGTCAAATCCTCACCTTCTGCTCTGCCTCCTGCTCTTCTTTGTCTCATGCTCTTCCTTGTGCTTTTCCTAATATCCTGCTCTTCCTCCTGCTTATTAGTCACCTCCTTCTCTTCCTCCTGCTGATCCTCCCATTGAGCTCTTCCTCATCTCCTTCTCATACTCTTACTGATCCTCCTCTCCTGCTCTTCTTCACACTCATCCTCATCTCCTTGTCTTCTTCTCTTCCTGCTGCTGTTCATCTCTCTCTCTCTCATTCTTCTTCTCTTCATGTTTGGCATTATGTATGTGATGAACAGTTTTTGCTTTCTCTTTACAGTTGATGTGTTTGTTGTTGCTGAATGAGGAGTCGAGTGTAATTGAAGTTGAGGAGTTTAATGGTTGTTTAATGAGAGGAATTGTGCCGATTGTGGAAGTGGCTCTTCAACGTTTCACCTGGGACAGGAAATACCTCTTCTTTTATTTATTAGAAACATAAGCATTACTCGCTGGGCCGTGACCCATTTCTGCGGATTATCCCTTCCTCCGTCCATTTTATGGAAAACGTATTTACTTGGAGCAGCCATGCAAATTATTAGTGACTGCGACTGCGTGCTGATAAAGCGCTAACGCTAACGTCTTCAACCGCGCGCCATGTATAAATTATATTCCAGATTCCATCGCCGTCACACACACACACACACGCACACACGCACACACACACACACCTGCAGAAACCAGCTGCTAATTAATACTGTACTTTTACAGCGTGTGTGTTTAGATGATAAATAATTAGTCATTAAAAACTGCAGTTGATAAATATCAGGAAATAAAAAAATTGTAAAAAAGATTTGATTGATTTACAGACGTGTGATGTAGAGATGATGTGTGTCGTTGAGAATTGTGAAATGTGTAATGTTCCAGTATCTACTGTAAGCTCGTGCGTTTTTTGAGACGCATTGTGAGTTTTTTGTGAGAGTTGTGAGTTTTTTGTAAGGCGTTGTGAGTTGTTTGTAAGAGTTGTGAGTTTTTTGTGAGCGTTTTGAGTTGTTTGTGAGGCGTTGTGAGTTTTTTTTGAGGCGCTGTGAGACGTTGTGAGTTTTTTGTAAGGTGTTGTGGGTTGTTCGTGAACATTGTGACTTTTTGGTGAGGCGTTGTGAATTTTTTGTGGGCATTGTGAGTTTTTTGTGAGGCGTTGTGAGTTGTTTGTGTGGTGTTGTGAGTTGTTTGTGAGCATTTTGTGAGTTTGTGAGTTGTGAGTTTGTGTGGTGTTGTGAGTTGTTTGTGAGTATTGTGAGTTGTTTGTGAGTATTGTGAGTTGTTTGTGAGGCGTTGTGAGTTGTTTGTGAGGCGTTTTGAGTTATTCGTGAGGGTTGTGTGTTGTTTGTGAGGGTTGTGAGTTTTATGTGAGGCGTTGTGAGTTGTTTCTGAGGCGTTGTGAGTTGTTTGTGAGGCGCTGGAAGTTTTATGTTAGCATTCTGAGTTGTTTGTTAGTTTTTTGAGAGGCGTTGTGAATTTTCTGTGGGCATTGTGAGTTTTTTGTGAGGCGTTTTGTGTTGTTTGTGAGGCGCTGGAAGTTTTATGTGAGCATTGTGGGTTGTTTGTGAACGTTGTGAGTTTTTTGTGAGGCATTGTGAGTTGTTTTGAGTTGTACATTGTGAGTTAGTTGTGAGTTTGTTTGAGGCGTTGTGTGTGAGGCGTTGTGAGTTGTGAGTTGGCAGGCATTGTGAGTTTTTTCATTGTGAGGCGTTGTGAGTTTTTTGTGAGTGTTTGTGAGGCATTGTGAGTTGTTTGTGAGGCGTTGTGAGTTTGTTTGTAAGGCGTTGTGAGTTTTTTGTGAGCGTTGTGAGTGTTTGTGAGTTGTGAGTTGTTTGTGAGGCGTTGTGTGTTGTTTGTGAGGGTTGTGAGTTTTTTGTAGGGCGTTGTGGGTTGTTTGTGAACTTGTGAGTGCGTTGATTGTGAGTTGTGAGTTGTTTGTGAGTGTTGTGAGTTGTTTTGTGAGGTTGTGAGTTTTTGTGAGTATTGCGTTGTGAGTTGTTTTGTGAGGCATTGTGAGTTTTTTTGAGAGTTTTATGCGTTGTGAGTTTTTTGTGAGGCGTTGTGAGTTTTTTCATTGTGAGGCTTTTTTTGTCATTTTTTGAACGTTGTGAGGCGTTTTTTTTGTGAGCCATTGTGAGTTTCTTGTGAGGCGTTTGTGAGTTTGTTGTAAGGCAGGGGTGGGCAAACTACGGCCCGGGGGCCACATCCGGCCCCTTGGTCCTTTTAATCCGGACCCGCTGAACTGCTTCGGCTTCTTTGCCGCACCGGAAGAAAGTATAACCGCACAGCAGCGCTGACATTGTTGGTTTATTTTTGTTTTGCTTTCTTGTTCCCTAAATAGAATATCCTTATTCTTTTGGTAGCATAATGCATCATGATATCATTTACCGTCTTTACAAGTGGAAAAAATTAATATTGAACATAAGTTATGTTCAACGTTATTGTTGGTTCGGCCCACGAACACACCACAGGTTTCTCTTATGTGGCCCTTTGGAAAATATAATTGCCCACCCCTGTTTTAGGCGTTGTGAGTTGTTTGTGAGGCGTGAGGCGTTGTGAGGGTTGTTTTGTGAGGGTTGTGAGTTTTTTGTGAGGCGTTGTGAGTTTTTTGTGAGGGGTTGTGAGTTTTTTGTGAGGGGTTGTGAGTTTTTTGTGAGGGGTTGTGAGTTTTTTGTGAGGCGTTGTGAGTTTTATGTGAGGCGTTGTGAGTTTTTTGTGAGGTGTTGTGAGAACTTTGTTTCTGAGTACTGTGAGTTATTTGTGAGCGTTGTGTGTTGTTTGTGAGGGTTGTGAGTTTTTTTGTAAGGGCGTTGTGGGTTGTTTGTGAACGTTGAGTTTTTTCTGAGGCATTGTGAGTTGTTTGTGAGTGTTGTGTTTGTGAGTTTTTTGTGTGGTGTTGTGAGTTGTTTGTGTGGTGTTGTGAGTTGTTTGTGAGTATTGTGAGTTATTTGTGAGGCGTTGTGTGTTGTTTGTGAGGGTTGTGAGTTTTTTGTGAGTGTGAGGCGTTGTGAGTTGTTTCTGAGGCGTTGTGAGTTGTTTGTGAGGCGCTGGAAGTTTTATGTGAGCATTCTGAGTTGTTTGTTAGTTTTTTGAGAGGCGTTGTGAATTTTCTGTGGGCATTGAGAGTTTTTTGTGAGGCGTTTTGTGTTGTTTGTGAGGCGCTGGAAGTTTTATGTGAGCATTGTGGGTTGTTTGTGAGACGTTGTGAGTTTTTGTGAGGCGTTGTGAGTTGTTTGTGAGGGTTTTGAGTTATTTGTGAGGGTTGTGTGTTGTTTGTGAGGGTTGTGAGTTTTTTGTGAGGCGTTGTGTCGTTGTGAGTTTTTTGTTGTGAGTTGTTTGTGAGTGTTGTGAGTTGTTTGTGAGGCATTGTGAGTTGTTTGTGTGAGGCGTTGTGAGTTGTTTGTGAGTTGTTTGTGAGTTGTTGTGAGTTGTTTGTGAGTGGCGTTGTGTGTTGTTTGTGAGGGTTGTGAGTTTTTTGTGAGGGCGTTGTGGGTTGTTTGTGAACGTTGTGGGTTTTTTCTGAGGCATTGTGAGTTGTTTGTGGGTGTTGTGAGTTGTTTGTGTGTGTTGTTAGGTTTGTGAGGGTTGTGTGTTGTTTGTGAGGCATTGTGAGTTTTTTTGAGAGGCGTTGTGAGTTTTTTGTGGTCATTGTGAGTTTTTTCATTGTGGCTTGTTCATGAACGTTGTGAGTTTTTTGTGAGCCATTGTGAGTTTCTTGTGAGGCGTTGTGAGTTTGTTGTAAGGCGTTGTGAGTTGTTTGTGAGGCGTTTGTGAGTTATTTGTGAGGCGTTGTGTGTTGTTTTTGAGTTATACATGAGTGTTGTGAGTTGTTGTGTGGTTGTGTGTTGTTTGTGAGGGTTGTGAGTTTTTTGTGAGGCGTTGTGAGTTGTTTGTGAGGCATTGTGAGTTTTTTGTGAGGCGTTGTGAGTTTTTGTGTTTCGAGGTGTTGTGAGTTTGTTTTGTTTGTCGTGAGGTGTTTGGTGGTTGTTTGCATTGTGAGTTTTTGGTGAGGCGTTGTGAGTTGTTTTGGGTTGTGAGTTTTTTGTGAGGCATTGTGAGTTTTTTGTGAGGCGTTGTGTGTTGTTTGTGAGGGTTGTGAGTTTTATGTGAGGCGTTGTGTGTTTATGTGAGGCGTTTTTGTAAGGCGTTGTGGGTTGTTTGTGAGTGTTGTGAGTTGTTTGTGTGAGTTGTGAGTTGTGAGTTGTTTGTGTGAGGCGTTGTGAGTTGTGAGTTGTGAGGCGTTGTTGAGTTGTTCGTGAGGGTTGTGTGTTGTTTGTGAGGGTTGTGAGTTTTTTGTGAGGCATTTTGTTGTGAGTTGTGAGTTGTGAGGCGTTGTGAGTTTTATGTGAGGCTGTGAGGCGTTGTGAGTTGTTTGTGAGGCGCTGTGAAGTTTTATGTGAGCATTCTGAGTTGTTTGTTAGTTTTTTGAGAGGCGTTGTGAATTTTCTGTGGGCATTGTGAGTTTTTTGTGAGGCGTTTTGTGTTGTTTGTGAGGCGCTGTGAGTTTTATGTGAGCATTGTGGGTTGTTTGTGAACGTTGTGAGTTTTTTCTGAGGCATTGTGAGTTGTTTGTGAGTTTGTGAGTTGTTTGTTTGTGAACGTTTTTGTTGTGTCTTGGTTCAGTTGTGAGTTTTTGTTTGTGTTTGTGAGTTTGTGAGTGTTGTGAGTTGTTTGTGAGGTTTTCATTGTGAGTTGTTTTGTGAGGGTTGTGAGTTTTTGTGAGTTGTGAGTTTTTTGTGAGGCATTGTGAGTTTTTGTGAGGTTGTTTGTGAGGCGTTGTGTGAGTTGTGTGGCGTGTGATTGTTTGTGAGTTGTTGTTTGTGAGTACTGTGAGTTGTTTGTGAGGCTGGTGTTGTTAGTTGTTTGTGAGTATTGTGAGTTGTTTGTGAGTGTTGTGAGTGTTGTTTGTGAGGGTTGTGAGTTTTTTGTGAAGGCGTATTTTGTGCGGGTTGTTTGTGGTTGTGAGTTGTGAAGGCGTTGTGAGTTTTTGTGAGGCATTGTGAGTTTTTTGTTTGTGTTGGTTTTGTGAGTTATTCGTTGGGTTGTGTGTTGTTTGTGAGTGTTGTGAGTTTTTTGTGAGGCGTTGTGAGTTTTTTGAGTTTTTTGTAGGCGTTGTGAGTTTTTTGTGAGTTGTTTGTGAGGCATTGTGAGTTTTTTGTGAGGCATTGTGGCTTGTGAGGTTGTTGATGAACGTTGTGAGTTTTTTGTGAGTTGCCATTGTGAGTTGTTTGTGAGTGCGTTTGTGAGGCGTTGTGAGTTTTTTGTGAGGCATTGTGAGTTTTTTGTGTGAGGTGAGGCGTTGTGAGTTGTTTGTGAGTTGTTTGTGAGTGTTGTTTGTGAGTTTGTTTGTTGAGGCGTTTTGAGTTATTTGTTTGAGTTTTTTGTAATTTGTCGTGTGAGTGTTTGTGAGTGTTGTTGTGTGTTGTTTGTGAGGGTTGTGAGTTTTTTGTGAGGCGTTGTGAGTTTTATGTGAGGCGTTGTGAGTTTTTTGTGAGGTGAGGCGTTGTGTGTTGTTTGTATTTTGTGAGTTTTTTGTGTTGTGAGTGTGAGGCGTTGTGAGTTTTTGTATGTGAGGCGTTGTGAGTTTTTGTGAGGCGTTGTGAGTTGTTTGTGTGTGTTGTGAGGTTATTCGTTGTGTGTTGTTTGTGAGTTGTGAGTTGTGAGGGGTTGTGAGTTTTGGTTGTGAGTTTTTTGTGAGGGTTTGAGGCATTGTTTGTTTGAGTTGTGAGGCGTTGTGAGGTATTTGTACGTTGTTTGTGAGGGTTGTTTTGTGAGTTTTGAGGTTTTGAGGCATTGTGAGTTTTTTGTGTGAGTTTTTTGCGTTGTGAGTTGTTTGTGTGGTTTGTTGTGAGTTTGTGAGTTGTTTGTGAGTTGTTTGTGAGAGTTGTGAGTTGTGAGTTGTTTGTGAGTTGTTTGTGAGTGTTGTTTGTGAGGGTTGTGGGTTTTTTGTGAGGCGTTGTGAGTTGTTTGTGAGGTGAGTATTGTGAGTTATTTGTGAGGGGTGTGTTGTTTGTGAGGCGCTTGTGAGTTTTTGTTTTGTTTTTTTGAGGCATTGTGAGTTGTTTGTGAGTATTGTGAGTTTTTGTGAGGCGTTGTGAGTTTTTTGTGAGGTATTGTGAGTTTTTTGTGAGGCGTTGTGTGTTGTTTGTGAGGCGCTGGAAGTTTTATGTGAGCATTCTGAGTTGTTTGTTAGTTTTTTGAGAGGCGTTGTGAATTTTCTGTGGGCATTGTTGTTTGTGTTTGAGAGTTTTTTGTGAGGCGTTTTGTGTTGTTTGTGAGGCGCTTGTGAAGTTTTATGTGAGCATTGTGGGTTGTTTTGTGAGGGTTGTGAGTTTTTTGTAAGGCGTTGTGGTTGTTGTTTGTGAACGTTGTGAGTTTTTTCTGAGGCATTGTGAGTTGTTTGTGAGGCGTTGTGTGTTGTTTGTGAGTTGTGAGTTGTTTGTGGTTTTGTTAGTTAGTTGTTTGTGAGAGTTTTTTGTTGTGTGAGTTGTTTGTGAGGCGTTGTGATGTTGTTGAGTTGTGATTTGTGAGGGTTGTGAGTGTTGTTTGTGTGTTGGTTTTTTGTGAGTTGTTTGTGATTTTTGTAGGTGTTGTGAGGCGTTGTGGGTTGTTTGTGAACGTTGTGAGTTTTTTCTGAGGCATTGTGAGTTGTTTGTGAGTTGTTGTAAGGCGTTGTGTGTTGTGTGAGTTGTTTGTGAGGCATGTGAGTTTTTTTGTGAGGCGTTGTGCGTTGTGTGAGTTTTTTGTGAGTTGTGTGAGTTGTTTGTGAGGCTGTGATTGTGAGTTGTTTGTGAGGCATTGTGGCTTGTTCATGAACGTTGTGAGTTTTTTGTGAGCCATTGTGAGTTTGAGTTTTTGTGAGTCTTGTGAGGCGTTGTGAGTTTGTTGTAAGGCGTTGTGAGTTGTTTGTGAGTTGTTTGTGAGTTGTTTGTGAGTTGTGAGTTATTTGTGAGGTTTTTTGTGAGTGTTGTGAGTTGTTTGTGAGGCGTTGTGTGTTGTTTGTGAGGGTTGTGAGTTTTTTGTGAGTTGTTTTGTGAGTTGTTGTGAGTTTTTGTGAGTACTGCGTTGTGAGTTTTATGTGAGGCGTTGTTTGTGAGGCGTTTGTGAGTTTGTGAGTGTTGTGAGTTGTTTGTGAGGGTTGTGAGTTTTTTTTTTGTGAGGCGTTGTGAGTTTTTTGTGAGGCATTGTTTTTTTGTGAGGCGTTTTTTGTGAGGTGAGGCGTTGTGAGTTTGTGAGTTTTTGTGAGGCTTGTGAGTTGTGAGTTGTTTGTGAGGCTGTGAGTTATTTGTGAGGCGTTGTGTGTTGTTTGTGAGGGTTGTGAGTTTTTTGTAAGGCGTTGTGGGTTGTTTGTGAGTTTTTTGTGACGTTGTGAGTTTTTTCTGAGGCATTGTGAGTTGTTTGTGTGGTGTTTGTGAGTTATTCGTGAGGGTTGTGTGTTGTTTGTGAGTGTTGTGAGTTGTTTGTGAGGCGTTGTGAGTTTTTTGTGAGGCGTTGTGAGTTGTTTGTGAGTTGTGTGAGTTTGTGAGTTGTGATTTGTGAGGGTTGTGTGTTGTTTGTGAGTTTTTTGTAGGCGTTTTTGTGGTGAGTGTTGTTTGTGAACGTTGTTTGTTTGTTGTTGAGTTGAGTTTTCGTTGTGAGTTGTTTGTGAGTTTGTGAGTGTTGTGTGTTGTTTGTGAGTTGTTTTGTGAGGCGTTGTGAGGCGTTGTGAGTTTTTTGTGAGGTGAGTTGTTTGTGAGTACGTTGTGAGTTGTTTGTTTGTGATTGTGAGGCGTTGTGAGTTGTTTGTGAGTTGTGAGTTTTTTGAGTACTGAGGCGTTGTGTGTTTGTTTGTGAGTTTTTTGTTTGTGAGTTTTAGTTGTGAGGCGTTGTGAGTTTTTTGTGAGGCATTGTTGTGATTGTGTTTTTGTGAGGCGTTGTGAGTTTTTTGTGAGGCGTTGTGAGTTTTTACCGTTGTGAGTGTTGTGAGTTGTTTGTGAGGGTTGTGAGTTTTTTGTAAGGCGTTGTGAGTTTTTTGTGAGTTGTTTGTGAGTGTGTGTTGTGAGTTGTGAGTTTGTTTGTTTGTGAGTGTTGTGAGTTGTTTGTGAGGCGTGAGGGGTTGTGTGTTGTTTGTGAGTGTTGTGAGTTTTTTGTGTGGTTTTTGTTGTGTGAGTTGTTTGTGAGTTGTGTTGTGAGTTGTGATTTGTGAGGCGTTGTGGGTTGTTTGTGAGTTGTTTGTTTGTGAGGCGCTGTGAGTTTTTTGTGGCGTTGTGAGTTGTTTTGTGAGGCTTGTGAGTTGTTTGTCTGGTGTTGTTAGTTGTTTGAGTATTGTGAGTTGTTTGTGTTGTTGTGTGAGTTTGTGAGGGTTGTGAGTTTTTTGTGAGGCGTTGTGGGTTGTTTGTGAGTTTTTTGAGGCATGTGAGTTTTTTGTGAGGCGTTGTGAGTGTTGTTTGTGGGGGTTGTGAGTTTTGTGAGTTTTTTGCGTTGTGAGTTTGTGAGGTTTGTGAGTTTTATGTGGTTGTGAGTTTTTTGTGAAGGCGTTGTGAGTTGTTTGTGAGTGTTTTGTGAGTTGTGAGTTGTTTGTGAGGCGTTGTGAGTTGTTTTGTGAGTTTGTGAGGCATTGTGAGTTTTTTGTGAGGCGTTGTGAGTTTTTTGTGAGTTGTGAGTTTTTTGTGAGTTGTGAGTTGTGAGTTTGTGAGGCGTGTGTTGTTGTGAGTTGTGAGTTGTGTAGTGTTGTTTGTGAACGTTGTGAGTTTTTGTTTTCTGAGGCATTGTGAGTTGTTTGTGAGTTATTCGTGAGTTGTTTGTTGTGTGTTGTTTGTGAGTTTTTGTGAGGCGTTGTGAGTTTTTTGTGAGTTGTTTGTGCGTTGTGAGTTTTTTGTGAGGCATTGTGAGTTTTTTGTGAGGCGTTGTGAGTTGTTGTTTCGTTTGTGAGTTTTTGTGAGTTTCGTTGTGTGTTGTTTGTGAGGGTTGTGAGTTTTTTGTTGTGAAGGCGTTGTGAGTTGTTTTGTGAGTTGTTTGTGAACATTTGTTGTGAGTTGTTTGTTTGTGAGTTGTGAGTTTTTTGTGAGGCGTTGTGAGTTTTGTTTGTGAGTTGTGAGTGTTGTGAGGCGTTGTGAGTTTGTTAGTTGTGAGTTGTTTTGTGAGGCGTTGTGAGGTTTGTTTGTGAGTTGTTTTGAGAGTTGTGAGTTTTTTGTGAGTGCATTGTGAGTTGTGAGTTGTTTTGTGAGTGTTGTGAGTTGTTTGTGAGGCGTTGTGAGTTGTTTTTTGTGGCATGTGGGTTGTTTTTGAACTGTGAGGTTTTGAGGCGTTGTGAGTGTTGTGAGGCGTTGTGAGTTGTTTGTGAGTTGTTTTTTGTAAGTTGTGAGTTGTTTGTGAGTTGTGTGTTGTGAGTTGTGAGTTGTGAGTACTGTGAGTTGTTTGTCTGGTGTTGTTGGTGTTGTTAGTTGTTTGAGTATTGTGAGTTGTTTGTGAGTGTTGTGTGTTGTTTGTGAGGGTTGTGAGTTTTTTGTTTGTGTTGTTTGTGAGTTTTTGTGACGTTGGGCGTTGTGAGTTGTTTGTGAGTTGTTGTGAGTTTGTGAGTTGTTTGTGAGGCATTGTGTGAGTGTGAGTTGTTGTGTGTTGTTTGTGAGGCGTTGTGAGTTTTTTGTGAGGCGTTGTGTGAGTTGTTTGTGTGAGGTGACGTTGTGAGTTGTTTGTGAGTACTTGTGAGTTTGATTTGTGAGGCGTTGTGTGTTGTTTGTGAGGGTTGTGAGTTTTTTGTGAGGTTTGGTTGTGAGTTTTTTGTGAGGCATTGTGAGTTGTTTGTGAGGCGTTGTTTTGTGAGTGTTGTGAGTTTTTTGTGAGTTGGAGTTATTTTTTTGTGGTCTTGTGAGTTGTTTGTGAGGCGTTGTGTGTTGTTTGTGAGGGTTGTGAGTTTTTTGTAAGGCGTTGTGGGTTGTGAGATTGTGAACGTTGTTTTTTCTGAGGCATTGGGAGTTGTTTGTGAGTGTTGTGAGTTTTTTGTGAGGCGTTGTGAGTTGTTTGTGAGGCGTTGTGAGGTTGTGAGTTGTTTGTGAGGCGTTGTGAGTTTTAGTTTTGTGAGGCGTTGTGAGTTTTTTGATGTGAGGGTTGAGAGGCGTTGTGAGTTTTTTGTGAGGCGTTGTGATTGTGAGTTGTTTGTGAGTGTTGTGAGTTGTTTTTTTCGTTGTGAGTTGTTTGTGGTAGTTGTGAGTTTGTTTGTAAGGCGTTGTGTGAGTTGTGAGTTGTTTTTTTGTGAGGCATTTTCGTTGTGAGTTTTTTGTAAGTGAGGCGTTGTGTTTTTTGTGTGAGTTGTTTGTGTTTGTGAGTCTGAGTTGTGTTGTGGAGGCGTTGTGAGTTGTTTGTTTGTGAAACGTTGAGTTTTTCTGAGGCATTGTGTAGTTTGTGAGGCGTTGTGTGAGTTGTTTGTGAGGCGTTGTGAGTTTTTTGTTTGTGAGTTGTGAGTTGCGTTGTGAGGCGTTGTGAGGTTTTTTGTAAGGCGTTGTGGGTTGTTTGTGAACGTTGTGAACGTTTTTTTTCGAGGCATTGGTTGAGTTGTTGTTTGTGAGCGTGTGAGGTTGTGGTTGTTGTTTTGTGAGTGTTGTGAGTTGTTTGTGAGGCATTGTGAGTTGTGAGTTGTGAGTTGTGTGAGTGTTGTGAGTTGTTTGTGAGGGTTGTGAGTTTTTTGTAAGGCGTTGTGAGTTTTTGTTGTGAGTTGAGTTGTTTGTGAGTTGTGAGTTGTTTGTGAGTTGTTGTGAGTTTTTGTGAGTGTTGTGAGTTGTTTGTGAGTTGTTTGTGAGTATTGTGAGTTATTTGTGAGGCGTTGTGAGTTGTGAGTTGTTTGTGAGGGTTGTGAGTTGTGAGGCGTTGTTGTGAGTTTTTTGTGAGGCGGCGTTGTGAGTTTTTTGTGAGTTTTGAGTTGTGATTGTTTGTGAGTTGTGTGTTGTTTGTGACTGTGAGTTGTTTGTTTGTGAGGCTGGTGTTGTTAGTTGTTTGAGTTGTGATTGTGAGTTGTTTGTGTGAGGCGTTGTGTGTTTTGTTTTTGTGAGTGTTGTGAGTTGTTTGAGTTGTGTGTTGTGAGTTGTTGTGAGTTGTGTTTGTGTGAGTATTGTGAGTTTTTTGTGAGGCGTTGTGAGTTGTTTTTGTGAGTTGTTGGTAGTTGTGAGTTTTGTTTGTATGAGGTTTGTTGTGAGTTTGTTTTTTGTGAGGCGTTGTGAGTTTTTGTGAGGTGTTGTGAGTTGTTTGTGAGTATTGTGAGTTATTTGTGAGGGTTGTGTGTTGTTTGTGAGGCGCTGTTTTGCGCTTGTGAGTTTTTTGTGAAGGCGTTGTGAGTTGTTGTGAGTTTTTGTGAGTGTTGTTGAGTTTTTTTGTGAGTTTTGTGAGTACTGTGAGTTGTTTGTGTGGTGTTGTGAGTTGTTTTTGTAAGGCGTTGTGTGTTTGTGAATGTTGTGAATTTTTTGTGAGGCATTCTGAGTTTTTTGAGAGGCGTTGTGAGTTTTTTGTGGTCAGTGAGTTTTTTGTGGTCATTGTGAGTTTGTGTGAGGCGTTGTTTTTTGTGATTTTTGTGCGTCATTGTGAGTTTTTTGTGAGGCGTTGTGAGTTTGTTTGTGAGTTGTTTGTGAGTACTGTGAGTTGTGAGGTTGTGTGAGTTGTTTCGAGGCGTTGTGAGTTGTTTCTGAGGCGTTGTGAGTGTTTGTGAGTTGTGAGTTGTTTGTGAGTATTGTGAGTTGTTTGTGTGTGTTGTGAGTTTGTTTGTGAGTTTTTTGGTTGTGAGTTGTTTTGAGTTGTGAGGCGTTGTGGGTTGTTTGTGAGTGTTGTGAGTTGTTTGTGTGGTGTTGTGAGTTGTTTGTGAGTTGCGTTGAGTTGTTGTGAGTACTTGTGAGTTTTTTGTGAGGCGTTGTGAGTTTTTTGTTGTTTGTGAGTACTGTGTTGTGAGTTGTTTGTGAGGCGTTGTGAGTTGTTTTGTGAGTTGCAGTTGTGAGTTGTTTGTGAGTGAGGGGGCGTTGTGAGTTGTGAGTTGTGTGGTACTGTTGTGAGTTGTTTGTTGTGAGTTGTTGTGGCGTGAGTTGTTTGTTGTGTGAGTTGTTTGTGAGTGGTTGTGAGTTTTTTGTGAGGCGTTGTGAGTTTTTTGTGAGGCGTTGTGAGTTGTTTGTGAGTGTTGTGAGTTGTTTGTGTGGTGTTGTGAGTTGTTTGTGAGTATTGTGAGTTGTTTGTGTGGTGTTGTGAGTTGTTTGTGTGTTGTGAGTTGTTTGTGTGGTTGTTGTGAGTTGTGAGTTGGGTTTTGTGTGGTGTTGTGAGTTGTTTGTGAGTATTGTGAGTTTTTTGTGAGGCATTGTGAGTTTATTTTATGTTATTTCACTTCCTTATTCATCACTCTATACACACTCATTCATTTTCAGGCATCATACCAGTTCCTCTCTCTCTCCCCTCCCCTGTCTCTCTCCGTCTCTCTCTCTCTCCCCGTGTCTCTCTCTCCCCGTGTCTCTCTCTCCCGCTGTCTCTCTCTCCCCGTGTCTCTCTCTCCCCGTGTCTCTCTTACCGTGTCTCTCTCTCCCCGTGTCTCTCTCCCCGTGTCTCTCTCTCCCCGTGTCTCTCTCCCCGTGTCTCTCTCTCCTCGTGTTTCTCTCTCCCCGTGTCTCTCTCCCCGTGTCTCTCTCTCCCCGTGTCTCTCTCTTTTGTTTCATGATATGAATTGTGAGTGATATGCCGGCGTTCCTGTGATATTTTTTCTGTTTAAACACAATGAAATAAAAGCTGAACAAAAAGCCGACGTGAGTTTACAGTCAGAAGGCGCCTTCATCTCCATTCTGTCTGTTATGTTCATTAATTTACACACACACACACACACACACACACACACACACACACACACACACACACACACACACAAATGAACGGTGTATAAAAGGAGCGCAGTGTGCACACGTGTCAGAAACGTGCGCAGAATTAAAGGCAGTTACAATAGTTTTTAATTAACGATAACGATCTGCGCTAACGAACGCAGCCGCGTCAGATCCCCGCTAATGATTACCTTTCAGACCAGCGACGCTTCATTTTCACAAGAACAGATCTCCAAAGTGTGTGTGTGTGTGTGTGTGTGTGTGTGTGTGTGTGTGTATGTGTGTATGTGTATATGGAGGTTTTTGAGGTTTTCCTTCACACACTTTAGTGCTTTTCTACACACAGACAAGAGGAGTGTACAAAATGAGTGCCATTCTACCAACACACGCTCACACACACAGACACACACATGCACACACTGACACACAGACATACACACACATATGACACACACAGACACACACATGCACTGACACACAGACATCACACACACAGACACACACATTCACACACACCTGCACACTGACACACACACACACATACACACACATCACACACATGCACTGACACACACACACACACACACACACACACACACACATCCCACTCATGCATTGTCAAAACTACAACAAAAAACAGACAGATGTGTACTGTAGGAAGACAGACAGACAGACAGACATACAGACAGGTTGGTGAACAGACAAACAGGAAGACAGTCAGACAAATGACAAAAAAAAGAGAGACGTGAAGACAGACAGTCAGACAAATGACTCACAGACAGATCACTAGACAGAAAGACAGACAGGTAGAGACAAAATACACAGATGGAAAGAAAGACAGCCAATAAGTCAGACAGACAGATGAGAGATCGATAGACAGACATGTAGATGGACAGAGAGTTAGAAAGGATGACAGATAAAAGGCTAGACAGACCGGACAACAGACAGACAGACAGTCACATATATAGACAGGCAGTCAGAGACAGACAGACAGACAGGTAAGTAGACAGACAGGTGGTTCCGAGACGTTGATTGTAAGTGACCCGAGGCAGAACTGCATTATGGGAGAAGCTGATAGAGCTGAAATGGCCAGCAGGGACAGAGGGAGGACACGGTGTGTGTGGAGCAGGTCAGAGGAGAACAGCGATTTCCTCCAAACCATACAAACTAATAAATCTCATGTTTTCCTTTCCTCACACACACACACACTCGCGCACACACACACACACACACACACACACACACACACACTCGCGCACACACAGTGACACACACACACACACACAACACTCGTGCACACCTTTGTCATCTTCTTCCTGTATGAATTCCACTCCGTGCAGCTTTAGTTACAGGAGGGGGAGGGGTTTATACCAAACCTCATTATAATGGTCATGTGATGAAAATCTGTTTCCACAGAACTGGTTTCCACTAAAATGCCATTAGTGTAGAGAATTCAAATCCTATCTGGAGCCTAAAATAAATGTAGATGCCAAAATTCATCTCCTAAAAGTTGCCAAAGATGTTCCACCATCAGAAGGCTGAAAATACCTGTAAGGCTTTCATTCAGACCAGTATAAACCATTACAACATTGTTCTGACCAATCAGATTACAGCATGTCAAACGAAAAGATGTGTACAACGGTCTATAATCTTAAACAAAATGTACCAATGTATAAAAAAATTAATGAGTTATTGATATAGCGAATAAAGATGCAGGATAGAGGGATGAGAGGAAATAAAAGATGAGTATAAAGATTACATGGATATTTTTTACAAGTAAATGATCACATACACAATTACATTATTAATGATGAAATCTCTCTCTGTGTGATGTAAATTCAAACCCCTCAGTGTATTCTCACAGGGATGTGAGACGGGGTCCAATCCATTTTATTGACTGAGGTCAGATTTAATCTTCGTCCCTTTAATCAGTCTGAGAACTCCACGAAAGTTTTAGTTTCAATGTGATAATTGTTTATTTGTTTTTTTGGGTTTTTTTTTTTGCTACGTAACGATAAAAACGGAAAAATACGTAACGATAAAAAACAATTCTGTAATTATTGTCATTTATTTTCTTTTAAATTATATAATTCAATGTATGTATATATATTTTTTCTATTTTAAAGTTTTACTATATTTCTATGCTTTATTTGTTTATTCTTTTTTTTTCCAGATAAAAATAATGAAATGTTTTTAGCAAGAATGATTCATTTTATATCAATAAAAAGCAGTGTGTGTGTGTGTGTGTGTGTGTGTGTGTGTGTGTGTGTGTGTGTGTGTGTGTGTGTGTGTGTATGTATTTTTTCCCCCCAAGATTATTGATCATTGCTGCCATGATAAGATCAATAAACACCGACTCTGGGTCGCGATAAATTCGAATCTCCATAATTCTTTCCTCTTTCCCGAGCGATAACGATGCTGCACCTCAAAACCCCCTCTTTACTTTTGTTTTGGGAAATTTCCCTCGCCTTAGCATGAAACTGCTACAGGTTCCGTCTGGAGAAAAAGCCTCCCAAGTACAAAAGGCCAGTGTGTGAGCGCCGTGTGAGTCTGTAGAGAAGAGAAAAGAAACGGATGGGGTGATTGTCAAAGCATTGAGACGCAGGAAGAAGAAGAAGAAGAGAGAGAGAAAAAAAATCCCACCCTAATCGGAGGAAAATGTGGAAGTGAAGCATCTTGGGATGAAAGAGAGCGAGAAAGAGTTCCTGTGGAGCTCCGTCCCTCTCACTCGTCCCTCTATTCATCCCATCTTTTCTTCGCTTTCTAGAGGCTCGGCTATAATTGAGCTTTAATTGGGTGAAAATGAAAACTGTGTCCACCTTCATGAGCGCTTTTCACTGCTTTCAGACCAAACGTTAGGGGGATCCGAACACACACCGTACAGAGCGCAGGCACGCAAACTCATACACATATACTCTTTTAGTACAGAAATGTATTTTACACCGGTGAGAATTTAGGTAGAATAAAGGTTTAACACTAGAAACTGTGAAAATAAATATACTAAATGCATTTTCACTCTGTTCACAGCTTGCTGATGAGACTTAAACATAGAAACTGTGTTATATCAAGAACAAAACAAAATTTTCACAGCTTTCATAAAAGATGAACAATACTGGCAATAATGAGACTTAGAACAGTAGAACACAACCACACAAAAAAAAACAGTGCGATAAACAACATATCAACAAGAGTGTGATGGAATTCACAATCAATCACCCAATAACTAAACTAAATAGCAATAAAGGAAAAAATATGAAAACCTGTAATTATTTACAAATTCTGTTTTCTATTCGCACACAAAAGGCACACACAGCTTTCCATGGGACAGCACTATAAATGCTTTTCTAAAAGGCACATGACAACTGTCACTCTGGGTTCTTTAGCAAGGGAGGAAAAAGGCCGCTCCTAAAGGGTCAAGTGCTTTTGTTCGAGTCGCACTCGACTTTAAAAGCCCTTTTCAGGGGGCATGAATGCCCTTCGTTTCAGCTCAAAGGACTTTACATCGATAGCGCGGAGAGGAATAAAAAGGAAGGAGAAAGAAAGACAATTTTAAAGAAGACAAGATGTTTTGAACGTGTGGGGCTTAGAAATTTGGGCCTGCCTAAATGACTGCATGAAAAAGAAGGAACAAAAAAACAAAATGATCCAGTTTTTGGGATTCCATTCATAATGCACCGCGTTCTTCTCGTTCATTCAGGAAATAATGTGCCTCGCCGTAATGTGCTTTTCTGAAAAAAAAAACGGGGGAAAAAAAGTATACACGAAGGCAGGGAGAAAGTGAACAGTGATTTCTTTTTTGCATCGGGTTGGGGTTTTTTGTGTGTGTGTGTGTGTGTGTGTTGAATTGGTGTGTGCATCAGTGGAAATGTTAGTGGCCACCAAAAGGGGAAAATGTGTAGAAAAAAAAGTGATAGAAAACAATCTGTCATATCATGAAGAAGGAAAAAAAATATTGCCAAAATATGATACGCCAATTAAATGTTACAAGGGACATCAGTCTGAAAATACACACCGACGCGGGATCGGATTTCTGCATCAGACATGAGTCTCGTCATTCACTCTAACATTGGCATCTCTCTTTTATGTGGACGTTTACTGCACCATAAAACCCTATAACACACTCTACATCACCATCATCCTCTAGTGCTCTATAAATCCTCTCCATCAAGACTCTAAACGGAGACTCTATACATACCTCACCATCCAGACCAAAAGTCTCCATGCCTACAACAAACCTCACAGGGCCAGGACCATCAAGAACACACCAACCACCATCCTCCTCTCCATCAACCTCTACAAAAAAACTACACCACCGACTCTAACACACACACCACGCCAGGATTCTAAATCTCCAATCAACTCTACACCACCACCAACAACCCAAAATCTGGGACCTCTACACCACCACGGATACCAAAAATGGGACTCGAACTCTACACTTACCCAAAATGACTCTACATTACCACCACGACTCTCACCACCTCCTCAGACTCTCTCCATCAGACTCTACACCATCTCCACCATCAACCAAAATCCTCATCCCAACCCTCTCCATCAGACTCTCCACAGCCCCACCAACCAACCACCACGTAAATCCTCTCCCTCAGACTCTCCCCCCACCCCCGCCACCACCCCAACAAATGCCTCTCCATCAGACTCTACACACCACCACCACCAAAATCCTCTCCATCAGACTCTACACCACCACACCATCACACCAACATTTCCTCTCCATCAGACTCTACACAACCAACCTCACCAAAATCCCCTCCATCAGACTCTACACCACCACCATCAATCACCCAAACTCCACTCCACCATCAGACTCTTAACCAACAACCACCTCACCACCATTTCACCTACCAAAATCCCAAAATCCTGGCTCCATCAGACTCTACACACCACCACCATCACCAACAAAATCCTCTCCATCCATCAGGACTCTACAGAACCTCTCCACAGACACAACCATCACCAAAATCCTCTCCATCAGACTCTCTACAAACCACCACCCCGATCAAAAATCCAAAATCCTCATCCACGCTCAGACGGACTCATACACGACACCACCAACCATATTCCTCTCCATCAGAACTACTGTCTACATCCACCATCAACCACCGTAGAGTCCTCCTCATAGCGCTCCATCAGACTCTACAGGGGCTAACCACCAACCACCACAATCCATCTCATCCAACTCTCCATCCCACCACCACGGCAATCCACCCTCTATCCATCAAATGGCCCTCTCCCATACCCGACCCTTTACAATCACCCCCCACCTCCCATCACAACCCAACTCACTCATCAACCAATCCTCCATCGGAACTCTACCCCCCCACCCAAATCGCCCCCACCTTTCCTCTCCAATTACTAGATCCGAACCACTCCCCACCAAAATTCCTCTCCATCGGTCTGACTCCATACACCCCCGCGCCCTCCATCACCCAAAATCCTCTCTCTCCATCAGACTCTACAAACACCACCACCATCTACCATATTCCTCTCCATCAGACTTCGCACTACAACCACCTAGGGACCACACCAAAAATCTCTCCATCATACCTAACACCACCATCCAGACATATTCGCTCTCCATCATACTACACTACATCAACCCCAACATCACCAAAATGCCTCTCCATCAGACTCTACACCACCCACCAACATATTCCTCTCCATCAGACTCTACACACCCCACCATCATCACCACCAAATCCTCTCCATCGGTCAGACTCTCCCAACCACCATATACACCCCCGACCACCACCACCAAATCCTCTCCATCAGCTCTACCTACCCGGCGCCACAACACATCACCAAAAATCTCTCATCAGACCTCCCACCACCACCACCCATTCCCCACCCAAGACTCTCTCTCCCTCCTTCTCTCCAACCCTCACCACCACCCCTCCTCTCCATCAGACTCTACACAACCATCACCAAAATCGCTTCCATCAACTCTACAACATCTAACTGACAACACCATCGGACCATCACACCACACACAATCCTCTCCATCAGACTCTACACACAGACCACCATCACCAAAATCCTCTCCATCCAGACTCTACACCCACCACCACCATAATCCTCTCCATCGGAGACTCTACACACCACCAATCACAAAATCGTGCTCCATCAGACACATCTACACGATAACATCACACCAACAAAACCCATTCCTCTCATCCATCAGACTCTACAACCACCACCGAACCAAGAATCTCCATCGACTCTACACACACCAACATATTCCTCTCCATCAGACTCTACACCACCACCACCAAAATCCTCTCCATCAAACTCTACACCACCACCAAATTCCTCTCCATCAGACTCTACACCACCACCATCACCAAAATCCTCTCCATCAGACTCTACACCACCACCATCACCAAAATCCTCTCCATCAGACTCTACACCACCACCACCACAGACTCTACACCACCACCACCACCAACATATTCCACCACCACCAACATCTCCATCAGACTCTAAACCACCACCACCAAAAATCTCTCCATCGGACTCTACACCACCACCAACATATTCCTCTCCATCAGATCGGACTCTACACCACCACCAACATATTCCTCTCCATCAGACTCTACACCACCACCAACATAATCCTCTCCATCAGACTCTACACCACCACCACCAAAAATCTCTCCATCGGACTCTACACCACCACCAACATATTCCTCTCCATCAGACTCTACACCACCACCAAAAATCTCTCCACCTCTACACCACCACCAAAATCCTCTCCATCAGACTCTACACCACCACCATCACCAAAATCCTCTCCATCAGACTCTACACCACCACCACCAAAATCCTCTCCATCAGACTCTACACCACCACCAACATATTCCTCTCCATCAGTCTATCCTCTCCATCCAGACTCTACACCACCATCCATCACCAAAACTCTCCATCACTCTACACCACCACCACCACCAAAATCCTCTCCATTAGATTTTTCTACATCATAATCGCCTCCATCAGACACTACAGCTCTATAAATCCTCTCTATCAGACTCTAGAGTACTTTAATCCTTTTTATCAGACTCCACTGTACCAAAATCCTCTATCAGACTCTAGAGCGCTATAAATCCCCTCCATCAGACTACAGGAGACTTTAATCCTTTTCTATCAGACGCAAGAGCTCCATTTTACTCTCCATCAGACTCGACAGCATTCCCAACTTTTCATAAATAAAAAATAAAAAGAATTTGGTTTTGATTTCAGTTTCTCGCAGTTCCTTTCTGTCCATTTCTGTTTTTCACTGCTGAAAATGAAATGCTGAAGGGAGAGGAAGTGAGTGACTGAGCGAAAGAAAGGAGAGAGAGAGAGAGAGAGAGATGACAATCTAGTTACATACAAACTTCAAAAGCAAACAAATATCATCAGAGAACAGGAGCAGAGAAAAGATAACGCATGGCTTTTCATTTACAAGAATGCAGAAGGAGTATAAAAGGCTCGGCTTCCTGCAGTTTATCACTTCCTGTGTTTTATATGATCACTTCCTGTACTTTATTCAAGCTAAACATTTTAGTTTCATTGGAAAGATGGATAAATAAGAGAGAGAGAGAGAGAGAGAGAGAGAGAGAGAGAGAATGTTTATGGTGTTAATTTGTGACCTCTGTGCTGAAACGTCCCATAAAAATTTCATTATTGCCATAAAACTGCTGAAAAATTGATAAAACCTTTATTTTGTATAAACTGTGATGTTTCTGTGTTAAATATAGAATTTTTATCCCTTTATTTTTACACGATAACACACAACACGCATTAACCACTTCCTGCTTTGATTTATTTCTTCATTAGCAAAAATGTTGGCACCCCCATCTGCACCAAATCCGACCACAAAAAATCTCAACCTCCCGTACAAGCGCGCCGCACTTCCTGTTCGTAATTCTTTCGTGCACACACTAGACTTTTTTTCCTCCTCATTTTCTTCAGGATTTTGCCGGGTGGAAGAGTGTGACATTAGTGTGTTCTGGGGAGGCCACGAGATCATTCCTCCCCCGCAGGGACTTCCTGTAATCTCACACAAAATTACACACCTGGCTGCAGGAGTGATCGCGTTTTTATCCAGCGACAACGGTCTCGCCGAAATTTGCATAAAAAACTGAGATTCATTTATAAAGAGTATGTCGGGGAAGGAAACTACTCTGACCACACACACACACACACACACACACACACACACACACACACAGATGTAAGTGTAGAATAGAATTCATTATTAATTATTTATTAAGTCCTTGTAAGGATAGTAAGACAAATGTGTGTGTGTGCGTGCGTGTGTGTGTGTGTGTGTGTGTGTGTTTAACTCAAACAGGAACAGAAATACTTTAAAGCCACCCGTTGGGAATCCTGCAGATTATATAATTAGAATAATTACAGTAAGCGGGAGAGCTTTGGGCAAATAAACTCCACGCAGGAGAGAGAAATGCGTGAGTGGAATAATCCCCATGTGACGTCTCATACACACTTAATGAGACGAGTGAGAATTTATTTCACCAGTGAGATGAAACCTTCATTCAGGCCAAATAATGTGTGTGTTAGCATTCTAATCAGTGTGTGTTGGGATTGTAATGAGTGTATGAGTGTGTGTGTGTGTGTGTGTGTGTTGGGTTTATGCAATGTGTGTCTGTCTGTGTGTGTGTGTATGTGTGGAATTGTCTAATCAGTGTGTTTTGGTATTGTGTAATGAGTGTGTGTATGTGTGTGTGATTGTATGTCTGTGTGTTGGGATTGTCAAGTGTGTTTGTGTGTATGTTAAAATTGTGTAATAAGTGTGAGTGTGTGGGATTGTGTAGTGTGTGTGTGTGTGTACACAATTTTTGGGATTGTGTAATGAATGTGCGTTTGGTTTGCAATAAGTGTATGCATGTGTGTGTGTGTGTGTGTGTGTGTATGTGTGTATACTGACATTGTGCATGTGTTGGGAGTGTATAGTGTGTCTGTGTGAGTTGTGATTGTAAAGAGTGTGTAATGAACGTGTGTGTGTGTGTGTGAGTGCTGATTGGTCAGCAGTAGTAAAGCCCATGATGACATCATCAGCACGCGGCTTGAATTCAAATTTGTGAGGGTTTCAGTGAAATCGAGGAATACAGCAGATTCCGGGACACACCATCGCAGGAAAATAATCAGCATCATTTCCCAGGTTAAGGTGATGCTTCTGTTTATTTATTCATTCATTCATTTGTTTGTTTATAATGCATTAATAAATTATTTTATATATTATTTAATGTTGTAAACATTGTGGCATTTCCTGTCATTCACACTGCTAATATAACTGCTAATGTAAGCAAACACTGCGTGCGTGTGTGTGTGTGTGTGTGTGTGTGTGTGTGTGTGTGTGTGTGTGTGTGTGTGTGTGTGTGTGTGTGTGTGTGTGTGTGTGTGTGTGTGTGTTGTCACATGCTCCGCCCCTCCTTTATCCCGTTCAGTGTGTATGTATGGGGGGTGTGTTCACATGATCTTCAGCCCCCTTTTTTCCCTCTACCTGACACACACACACACACACACACACACACATACACACCTCTCAGATTGCTCCACTCAGTGTCTGTAAAGTCACTATACCGGAGAGAGACACACACTCATACACATACACACACACACACACACACACACACTTCTTCCTTCTTTCTTTTCTTTGAGGGATTTTATTCTCGGACCTGAGATTCTTTTTTTAAACAAAACAAAAATACAAACTTTCTGGATTTTTGTTTATCACCTGGGACATTTTACACACTTTATTTAATTTTTATTTTTTTTGCCTCTCAGCATCGGACAGTGAGGCGAAGTCTCACGGCTTATAACTTTCTGTTTAAAAGACATTAAACAAATATTCTTTGTTTTTTTTTTTGTTTTTTTTGTTGTTGTTATAAAAAGAGAGACCCGTGTTGTCTGGATGGCGATCCTGAAAAGTCAAAAAGATTTGAACATTTTTTATTTGCTTTAAATCATCATCAGACTGAGAAAATCAACAGGATTTTTGTAAGTGTCCTCAGTGTCGCCTTAAATATTATTATTATTATTATTATTATTATTATTATTATTTCAAATATAAATTATTTATAAATATAAAAATACAATATTTTTCTGTAAGTTTATTCTAAAAGCCTTTTTTGTGTGAATGATGAATTATTATAGAAATATAACATGTAATATTAGAAAATTAAACAAATATATACTGAATAATTAATTTATGTGTTTCGAGACTGTAAATGTGTGTAAATGTAATATTTCGTTTAATCAATTGTCATGGTGATGCAGAAAACTTTTCCCGCTGGTCATGCTCGTCGTCATACTCGATTCGGTTTAAATTAAGCTTTCAGTCAGATTTTTAAATTACACAAAAACATAAAAAAAAAACAACCATTTGTTCCAAATGTTTTCAAAATTCAGTAATAAAATCAACTGAAATTCTGTAATCAAAATCTTTTCGGATTAAATGGAATCATCTGATGCCGGTTTATATGGCGTCAGATGATTTTAACAATAAATATCAGAAATGATAATGTTGTGTACGGAACGGGATTCGTCTCTGTAACGAGTGGCGACTGTAAGAGATCCTGAAAGTGTGGAATGGGATTTGCGGGGACCTGCGGGGATTTGCGGGGACCTGCGCGTGACCCGGCCGATGCTGATGTTTGTGCTGATCTTCATGTGATGATGAATCGTTAATCCGTGATGCATCTGATCAAAAGCAAAATCCCTGACGATTCCGATCCGTTTTTTTTCCGTTAGAAAGAGTGTAATTACAAATGACAGAAACGTATGTACTTTTAATCTCGCCCTGTCTGTCTAAATTGTGCAGGATAAAGTGGACGTGAGCGTGAAGACTCTGAGAAAGTGACCTGGACACACTCTGAAGGAACTGAAGAACCTGGAGGCCTCTGATTGACTCGCGCTTTGTGTTACAGAAATGAACAATAAGAGACTTTGTACAGAAAAAAGGGCTGTTTTTTTCCCCTCCGTCGTTATCACGGGGCGGATCGTGTAAAGTTTCCCGTGAGCGAGTTGAAGCTTCGTCTGTGAGCCGAGTTTCACCTGCTGCGCTAAACTTTTACATTTTAGGATTTTTTTTCTGGAGGCGACTCGAGCTCTTTTTGGAGATCATTTACAGCAGCTGGAAAAGACTTTTTATTTTTTTTAGACAAAAATGACCAATTTGTAAATGATTATAAAAATTGGAATCATGATGTTTGGTGATGAAGCCACGCCTCTGACGGTTCCCAACGTTAATGACCTCCCTGAAGGCAGTCGATGAGACTCGTTCAGCTGTAAATGACTCAATAAGTGACTCATTTTCTTCCTGATGTTTCAGGTGATCATGTGACCAGGTGGTGTGGAACGCGATCGAGTTTGCATTGAAACACTTTGTAAAAGAAGGATACAGAAGTCGTGGGATTGTTGTTTTTTTTCCTTCTTCTTCTCATCGACACTGCGATCATGTCGAAGTCCTCGGACCACGTGAAACGCCCCATGAATGCCTTCATGGTGTGGTCTCGAGCCCAGCGCCGGCAGATGGCACAAGAGAACCCGAAGATGCACAACTCTGAGATCAGCAAGCGTCTCGGCGCCGAGTGGAAGCTGCTGAGCGACTCGGAGAAGCGTCCGTTCATCGACGAGGCTAAGCGACTCCGCGCGCTTCACATGAAGGAACATCCCGACTACAAATACCGGCCTCGACGCAAACCCAAAACCCTCGCCAAGAAGGAGAAGTTCGCCCTGGCGCTACCGTACGGCGTTCACGCGGACCCCGAAACGTTAAAACCCTCCCCGGACTCGCTGCTGCGTTCCTCCGACAGAGCCAGGATCCTGTTTGCCCCCTCCATCTGCGCCAATCCCTACTCCTTCTTGGATTTCGGATCCAAGATGGCCGACTTCTCGCCACCTCCGCCTCCGCCGCCTCCCCTCCCTCCCACCATGCCGTCCTTCCCGTACCCGTCCTCGCTGGGTTTCCCGCCGTTTTCTGGCATCCACGCTCACACCAGCGCGCACAATCCGGCCTTCCTGATGCCGTGCAGCTGCAGCGCCTGGCCTTCGTCATCGTCCTCGTCGTCCTCGTCGTCCACGTCTTCATCGACGTCCTCGTCGTTTTCCACGCCGTTAGCGTACATCCTTCTGCCAGGCGTCGGAAAAACGCCGATGGAGCCGTATCACGCCTACGCCGCCGCGCTTTGAGACCAAGAGCATGCGCACAATCGAGTGTTTTATTCCTCTTACTCCACAACAACATCCCATCAATGACAATCTCACATTTACGGCACTTTTACACCATTTCTTTGGTCACATTTAGCGAATCTTAGCGATTACATCACCCAGCCTTTCGAAAAGCCCTGACACTGGAGACTCCTTCCATAAACATCACTATTTCTTTTTTTATTCCGTGTTGAATGAGCTGTTGCTATAGAAACGCTAACGGATAAGAACGAGCGCATGCATATAAACCTGCTGGAGAACTTAATCACCACCTGCTAACCAATCAGAGCACAGCGCTGTGATGTAATGGGTTCAAATGGAGTGTGACAATGTATGTGTGTGTATGTGTGTGTGTGTGTGTGTGTGTGTGTTTTGACTCCACACAACTTTCTGATGAAGGAACACTGCGGTCAGTGTGTGTGTTGTGTTCGCAGGAAGGACTTTCGGGCGAGACGATATGATGCGAGACGTCTCATGAGATGTTTCTCAGCACGATCGCTTCATTTCTCTAAACGTTATTTAAGGAATAATTCCTGAGGATTGTTCAGAAAAAATGTAAAACACTGGAGGAAACAAAATAAGCACTAATACCTGTATATAAACACGTGTGTGTGTGTGTGTGTGTGTGTGTGTGTGTGTGTGTGTGTATGTGTGTATTTCATTTTTTTTGTATTAAAAAAATTTACATAATTTAAACGAATGAAAAGTGTTAAAAAAATGTATGAAGAGATTTTTAATTTGTATATAATCTGATGTAATGTGTTTGGGGG
>JACRUU010000019.1:6217011-6222011 GCA_030449085.1 Kryptopterus vitreolus | reverse complement strand
CCTAAACCTAACCCAACCTAACCTAATCAACCTAAACCTAACCCAACCTAAACCTAAACCTAACCCAACCTAAACCTAACCCAACCTAAACCTAACCCAACCTAAACCTAATCCAACCTAAACCTAATCCAACCAAAACCTAACCCAACCTAAACCTAAACCTAACCCAACCTAAACCTAATCCAACCTAAACCTAACCCAACCTAAACCTAATCCAACCTAAACCTAACCCAACCTAAACCTAACCCAACCTAAACCTAATCCAACCTAAACCTAACCCAACCTAAACCTAATCCAACCTAAACCTAATCCAACCTAAACCTAAACCTAACCCAACCTAAACCTAATCCAACCTAAACCTAACCCAACCTAAACTTAACCCAACCTAAACCTAATCCAACCTAAACCTAACCCAACCTAAACCTAATCCACCTAACCTAAAACCTAAACCTAACCCAACCTAAACCTAATCCAACCTAAACCTAATCCAACCTAAACCTAACCCAACCTAAACCTAATCCAACCTAAACCTAACCCAACCTAAACCTAATCCAACCTAAACCTAACCTAAACCTAAACCTAACCCAACCTAAACCTAAACCTAACCCAACCTAAACCTAACCATACATCCTAATAAACATTACACATTTACATCTTCCCCAAAAATATACAAATATATTCAATCAGGACACGTGTGAGGCTCGAACAGCACAGTCCAGTGTAACAATGTTCCTCATGTGTAACAGTGTACACCTCATCAACTACTGAACACCTATGGGATGAAAGAGAACCTCCTCCACCTCATCTCCATCTCATCTCCTCCACCTCATCTCCTCCATCTCATCTCCTCCATCTCATCTCCTCCATCTGATTTCTCCCTGACTTTATACACGTACAAAATCAAGCATTGAACGTAATAGTACTGTCCATTAGAACGTAATTGGACAGTAATAGTGATGTTCAAAAATAACTTATGCTCAGGTGTCCACACACACACACACACACACACACACACACACACACACACACACACACACTTTCTGTCCCGTCACTCGGACATAATTACAGATTGTTGCAGTTTGTATTTTGACCACTAGGAGCAGTAATAACAGCGTCTTTTCACCAGGTGTGTGTGTGTGTGTGTGTGTGTGTGTGTGTGTGTGTGTGTGTGTTGTGTGTGTGTGTGTGTGTGTGTGTGTGTGTGTGTGTGTGTGTGTTCCCGCACGCGTTTGTGTGTGCGCGCGTGCTCTATGTGACCTGAAGCACCCATTTTAAGAGGGTACACCATACACTATACGGTGTGTGTGTGTGTGTGTGTGTGTGTGTGTGTGTGTGTGTGTGTGTGTGTGTGTGTGTGTGTGTATCAACTCTGCTCACTGGAGGAAAAAAAATTATCTAAAGCCGCACCTTTAACACCTGGACGTGTCGAATCCGAGCTTCACAGGAGTGTCACACACACACACACACACACACACACACACACACACACACACACACACACACACACACACACCGTGCCCCACTTTAAAGAGGAACTGATGTGACATTTTAATTTAAAAAATTTGAAGTATATTTTATGGAAAATGCATAAAAATATTTTTTATTAAACACTTAAAAACAAAACATTTTACATTCAAATATAATGTTTCAAATATCAATTCCATTTATATCCATCATTCATCACTCCGTCACTCCGTCACTCCATCACTCCATCACTCCATCACTCCGTCACTCCACACTCTGTCACTCTGTCACTGTCTCACACTGTCACTCCACTCATCACTCCGTCACTCTCATCTGTCACTCTGTCACTCCGTCACTCTGTCACACTGTCACTCCTCACTCGTCATCACTCTGTCACTCCGCCTTCATCACTCTGTCACTCCGTCACTCCATCATTCTGTCACTCCATCACTCCGTCACTCCATCACTCTGTCACTCCATCACTTCATCACTACGTCACTCCATCACTCTGTCACTCCATCACCCCATCACTCTGTCACTCCGTCACTCCATCACTCCATCACTCTGTCACTCCATCACTCCCATCACTCTGTCACTCACGTCCAGTCACTCCATCACTCCGTCACTCCATCACCCCATCACTCTGTCACTCTGTCACTCCATCACTCCGTCACTCTCCATCACTCCATCACTCCGTCACTCCATCACTCCATCACTCCGTCACTCCATCACTCCATCACTCCGTCACTCCATCACTCTGTCACTCCATCACTCTGTCACTCTGTCACTCCGTCACTCCATCATTCTGTCACTCCATCACTCTGTCACTCTGTCACTCACTGTATCACTCCGTCACACTCTGTCACTCACTCCACCATCACTGTCACTCCATCACTCTGTCACTCCATCACTCTCTGTCACTCCACACCCGTCACTCCATCACTCCTGTCACTCTCACTCCATCACTCCTTCACTCTCCATCACTCCTCTCTCTCCATCACTCTGTCAAGTCTCTCCATCTCTGTCACTCCATCACTCTGTCACTCCATCACTACGTCACTCCATCACCCCATTACTCTGTCACTCTGTCACTCCATCACTCTGTCACTCTGTCACTCTGTCACTCCGTCACTCTGTCACTCCATTACTCTGTTACTCTGTCACTCCATCACTCAGTCACTCCATCACTCCGTCACTCTGTCACTCCATCACTCTATCACTCTGTCACTCCATCACTCCGTCACTCCATCACTCCATCACTCTGTCACTCCGTCACTCCATCACTCCACTCTGTCACTCCATCACTCCATCACTCTGTCACTCTGTCACTCCATCACTCTGTCACTCCATCACTCTGTCACATCACTCTGTCACTCCATCACACCATCACTCTGACACACTCTGACATTCCATCACTCCATCACTCCATCACTCTGTCACTACATCACTCACTCACTCTGACACTCCATCACTCCGACACTGACATTCCACCACTCCATCACTCCAACATTCCACCACTAAACCACTCAATTAATCCATCACTCTGTCATTCCACCACTCCATCACACCCTAAATTCCCTCACTCTGTCACTCCATCACTACATCCCTCCCTCACGCCATCATACCTTCACTACATCACTCCTTCACTCCATCACTCTGTCTCTACATCACACCCTCACTCTGTCACTACATCACTACATAACCATCACTTCATCACTCCCTCACTCTGTCTCTACATCACACCCTCACTCTGTCACTAGATCACTACATAACCATCACTTCATCACTCCCTCACTCTGTCACTACATCACACCCTCACTCTGTCACTACATCACTACATAACTCCATCACTTCATCACTCCCTCACTACATAACTACATCACACCATCATTCCCTCAATCCGTCACTCCATCACTCCCTTACTCCATAACTCTGTCACTCCACCACTCCCTCACTACATCACTCTGTCACTACATCAGTCCCTCACTATGTCACTACATCACTACATAACTCCATCACTCCATCAGTCCACCACTACCTCACTACATCACTCCACCACTCCCTCACTCAATCACTCCCTCACTCCGCCACTCTGATACATCTTTATATAAACGACTCCTAAATAATCAACCAATCAGAATAAACTCCGAGCTCAAGTTTAAAACTTTATTTAATAATTAAATCAGCAGTGACTTCATGTGCAAAGAAAAAAACCAAAGAAAACCCGAAAATAAAACCCAAAACATGGAGTTGTCTGTCAAAAGTCATAAAACTTTGTTGAAAAGAAACTTTCTGGGCTTTAATGTGTGTGTGTGTGTGTGTGTGTGTGTGTGTGTGTGTCGTTCTAAATAGAGCTCTTCATATAACCCTGTAAAAAAATATAAAACATTTCATAAAGCAGCGACGTGTGTGAACACACACTCGACACACTCGACACACTCGACATCACGGCGCGACGAAAGCGAACACACGCGCTTACACAAATTTATGGATGTAGGACAGCCGACACACACTCTAATGTCAAGTCCATTTACACACTCGCACAACTGCTCCAGAAACACACACACACACACACACACACACACACAGTGAATGTATCCATATTTATACTAATCACTGAATAAATACATCTCTCAGTGTTTGTGATTTGGGCGTTGAACATTTTCAGGTAATTTGATTTTCGATCAGTGTTGACAGGAAGCACACACACACACACACACACACACATACATGCACGCACACACACACATATTGAGAGGATGTTTTAAAATGTGATCAATAAAAAAATACACATACTTACATGTCAGATCAGTGCAGAACAGAAAAAAGAAGAAAAAGATATATATATTATATATATATATATATATATATATATATATCTATATATATATATAATAGTGTGTGTATGTATATATAGATATATATATATATATATCATATATATATATATATAATATATATAAATGGGTGTGTGTCTTTGCCTTACTTTTAATCTACTACTGCCATGCAGAATCTTTCCAGACACAAAAAGGAAATCCTGATTATTTTTGATACAATAATTTTTTAGTACAACTACTATTACTATTATTATTATTATTATTGTATCAGAAATAATCAGATTTCCTTTTTTGATAAAATTCTATAATTTTTTATTTACATTTTATTAATACATTAAAATTTACAATTTAATAAATACATTTAAAAAATTTCTACACTATTTTAGATTTAAAAGAAATCATAGAAATGTAAAAAAAAGTGTTTGTGTATTTAATATTTATATATGTCTGTGTATATTAATAATATAAAATTGCATACATTTTATTGGTAAAAAAATGTATAATCATTTTTAGATTTAATAAAATTATAAAAAAGTAAAATGTATTTCATGTATTTGCAACTGATTGAGGAGAAATATACAATTATAAAGAACAATCATTCATTCGTACTGTGATATCCGTATAAATCTGTTTTCAGACAATTACTGGAATTCAATTAACATCATTAATAATCAATTCGAATAAATAAAAATAGTAATA
>JACRUU010000019.1:6173190-6216511 GCA_030449085.1 Kryptopterus vitreolus | reverse complement strand
AGGAAAAGAGTGCAGGCAGGCAGGAGGGTGGAGTGGGTGGAGAAGAGAGGAAAAGAGAAAAGCAGGCAGGAGGGTGGAGTGGGTGAAAGAGAAGAGAGAAAAGAAAAGAGTAGAAGAGAGGAAAAGAGCAGGATGGAGTGGGTGGGGAAGAGAGGAAAAGAGAGGCAGGAGTGGGTGGAGTGGGTGGAGAGGGTGGAGTGGGTGGAGAGAGAGAAAAGAGTGGCAGGAGTGGGTGGAGGGAAAAGCAGGAGTGGAGTGGGTGGAGAAGAGAAGAAAAGAGAGCAGGGGTGTGCAGGCAGGGTGGAGGGGTGGAGAGGAAGAAAAGAGAGGGCAGGGTGGAGTGGGTAGAAGAGAGGAAAAGAGGGTGGCAGGAGGGTGGAGTGGGTGGAGAAGAGAAGAAAAGAGAGCAGGCAGGCAGATGAGTGGCGAGAGGAAAAGAGTGGAGTGGAGTGGAGAAGAGGAAAAGAGTGCAGGCAGGGTGGAGTGGGTGGAGAAGAGAGGAAAAGAGTGGAGAAGAGAGGCAGAAAGAGCTGGCAGGAGGGTGGAGGGTGGAGTGGGTAGAAGGAGAAGAGCAGGCAGAGGAAAGAGAGGCAGAAAAGGTGGAGTGGGTGGGTAGAAGAGAGGAAAAGAGCTGGCTGGAGAAGAGAAGAAAAGAGAGCAGATGGAGTGGGTGGAGAGGCAGGAGAGGGAGGGGTGGAGGGTGGAGTGGGTGGAGAAGAGAGGAAAAGAGTGCAGGCAGGATGGAATGGGTGCAGGCAGGAGAGTGGGTGGAGAGAGAAGAAAAGAGAACTGGCAGGATGGAGTGGGTGGAGAAGTGAAGCTGCCACTCCTGGGCCCTCGAGAAAGGCCCTTAACCCTAAATCTGCCCAGTTGTAAGTTGCTCGGGATAAGAATATTTACATGACATTGATGGTCAGTGATTCATTTTTATGTAAAGTGTTAAAGCAACAACTTTCTGCTGTTTTTCTCAAATATTGTTTGTATTTATGCATGTATGTATGTATGTATAATGTGTTTATGTATGTATGTTTATATGTATGTATATGTATGTATATGTATAATGTATGTATGTAATAATGTATGTATAATGTATGTTTGTAATAATGTATAATGTCCCTCATAGGTAGAGGAGTGTTTGCTACCCAGCCTGTTGAAGCAGGAGCTTTTGTGTTAGTATACAGAGGGAAGTGAATGGAAGTGAATGACGCAACACTGGAGAGAGAGAGAGAGAGAGAGAGAGAGAGAGAGAGAGAGAGAGAGAGAATGTATCTGCTTGAATTTCAGTAACAGCAGTATAACTGGTGGTGAGTATATAAAGATGTTTTTTGACAGATATGTGAAATTTAATGAGCACACTTTTGAATATTTGAAGAATGAGTAAACACAGGACTAATCTATAATCACACATGGCAGGAGGAAAGCAGTTCATTCGAATGATGATGCTTAAAGACCTCCTGTACTCTACAATTTGGGTGATTTTTAATAGTTTTGTGTTTGTTCTGTGGTATATTGTAGTTTAAAGGGTTAGTGTATACAGTCATCACAAACTATTCACCCCCCCCCCCCCATGTATGTTACGTGGTTCTGTAATTGTAAAAGAAATAAGCACACATTACGTTTGTCATCATCAGGTGATGTGGTAGAGTTCTGATTGGAAAATCCCAGTTAACATGCAGCAGAAAGCTAGAAAAGTGTCTGTCAGGTTTAGTGCCTCACACACACGTTTTAACCTTTTCCGTCATGGGGCCCTCTCTGAAAATTGTTAGTTTCCTCTGGAACTTCTCACACACACACACACACAAGTTTCTAGATTTGTCTTTGTGGGGCCCTCACGAATCGTCTCACTCCAAGTGATTTCATATCATTGGAACAGCACTTGTCACTATTTCAACCAATATATTTACAGTTAGAAGACATCACTTTACAAGCTGCTACAGGTTAAGAATGAGTTGTGTGAATGTAACTGTCTGTACCAACTTATAGGGTGTGTGTTACACTTGTTATAACCTCTAGAAAAGACCCATATATGGGTACAGACTTCAGCTATATGTTACTTGAGTGAGAGTGTTCACATGAATTGACTTATCACTTGTAATTGTCTGAATACAGTACATTTGCTAGTTCTTTAAAGGTTCTTGTTCTGTTTTTCTGATTTTCAGTATCCAAAAAGCAGACTTTAAGCATCGTCATTTCGAATTAACTGCTATCCTCCTGTCTTCTACCTGCAATTATATTGGTTGAAATAGTGACAAGTGCTGTTCCAATGATATGAAATCACTTGGAGTGAGACCATTCGTGAGGGCCCCACAAAGACAGGTTTAGTGCCTTCACACACACACACACACACACACACACGTTTTATCCATTGCGTCATGGGGCCCTCTCTGAAAATTGTTAGTTTCCTCTGAACTTCTCACACACACACAAGTTTCTAGATTTGTCTTTGTGGGGCCCTCACGAATCGTCTCACTCCAAGTGATTTCATATCATTGGAACAGCACTTGTCACTATTTCAACCAATATAATTGCAGTTAGAAGACATCACTTTACAAGCTGCTACGGGTTAAGAATGAGTTGTGTGAATGTAACTGTCTGTACCAACTTATAGGGTGTGTGTTGACACTTGTTATAACCTCTAGAAAAGACCCATATATGGGTACAGACTTCAGCTATATGTTAGTTGAGTGAGAGTGTTCACATGAATTGACTTATCACTTGTAATTGTCTGAATACAGTACGTTTGCTAGTTCTTTAAAGGTTCTTGTTCTGTTTTTCTGATTTTCAGTATCCAGAAAAGCAGACTTCTGCTCCAGAAACGACCCCATCTCTAGATCATCACCCATCCTATGATGGCTCAAAAGTGGATGAGGAAATTGACATGCAGGTAAGGAAGTAATGTATGCAGTCGTGACAAACTATTCACCCCCACCCCCCCCCCATGTATGTTACCGTGGTTCTGTAATTGTAAAAGAAATAAGCACACATTACGTTTGTCATCATCAGGTGATGTGGTAGAGTTCTGATTGGAAAATCCCAGTTAACATGCAGCAGAAAGCTAGAAAAGTGTCTGTCAGGCTTTAGTGCCTCACACACACGTTTTAACCTTTTCCGTCATGGGGCCCTCTCTGAAAATTGTTAGTTTCCTCTGAACTTCTCACACACACACACACAAGTTTCTAGATTTGTCTTTGTGGGGCCCTCACGAATCGTCTCACTCCAAGTGATTTCATATCATTGGAACAGCACTTGTCACTATTTCAACCAATATAATTGCAGTTAGAAGACATCACTTTACAAGCTGCTACGGGTTAAGAATGAGTTGTGTGAATGTAACTGTCTGTACCAACTTATAGGGTGTGTGTGACACTTGTTATAACCTCTAGAAAAGACCCATATATGGGTACAGACTTCAGCTATATGTTAGTTGAGTGAGAGTTGTTCACATGAATTGACTTATCACTTGTAATTGTCAGAATACAGTACGTTTGCTAGTTCTTTAAAGGTTCTTGTTCTGTTTTTCTTGATTTTCAGTATCCAAAAAGCAGACTTTAAGCATCGTCATTCGAATTAACTGCTATCCTCCTGTCTTCTACCTGCAATTATATTGGTTGAAATAGTGACAAGTGCTGTTCCAATGATATGAAATCACTTGGAGTGAGACCATTCGTGAGGGCCCCACAAAGACAGGTTTAGTGCTTCACACACACACACACACACACACGTTTTATCCATTGCGTCATGGGGCCCTCTCAGGGCCCTCTCTGAAAATTGTTAGTTTCCTGTTAATTTCCTCTGAACTTCTCACACACACACACACAAGTTTCTAGATTTGTCTTTGTGGGGCCCTCACGAATCGTCTCACTCCAAGTGATTTCATATCATTGGAACAGCACTTGTCACTATTTCAACCAATATAATTGCAGGTAGAAGACATCACTTTACAAGCTGCTACGGGTTAAGAATGAGTTGTGTGAATGTAACTGTCTGTACCTAACTTATAGGGTGTGTGTTGACACTTGTTATAACCTCTAGAAAAGACCCTGTATATGGGTACAGACTTCAGCTATATGTTAGTTGAGTGAGAGTGTTCACATGAATTGACTTATCACTTGTAATTGTCTGAATACAGTACGTTTGCTAGTTCTTTAAAGGTTCTTGTTCTGTTTTTCTGATTTTCAGTATCCAGAAAAGCAGATTTCTGCTCCAGAAACGACCCCATCTCTAGATCATCACCCATCCTATGATGGCTCAAAAGTGGATGAGGAAATTATGCAGGTAAGGAAGTAATGTATGCAGTCGTGACAAACTATTCACCCCCCCCCATGTATGTTACGTGGTTCTGTAATTGTAAAAGAAATAAGCACACATTACGTTTGTCATCATCAGGTGATGTGGTAGAGTTCTGATTGGAAAATCCCAGTTAACATGCAGCAGAAAGCTAGAAAAGTGTCTGTCAGCTTTAGTGCCTCACACACACACACACACGTTTTAACCTTTTCCGTCATGGGGCCCTCTCTGAAAATTGTTAGTTTCCTCTGAACTTCTCACACACACACACACACACAAGTTTCTAGATTTGTCTTTGTGGGGCCCTCACGAATGGTCTCACTCCAAGTGATTTCATATCATTGGAACAGCACTTGTCACTATTTCAACCAATATAATTGCAGTTAGAAGACATCAACTTTACAAGCTGCTACGGGTTAAGAATGAGTTGTGTGAATGTAACTGTCTGTACCAACTTATAGGGTGTGTGTTGACACTTGTTATAACCTCTAGAAAAGACCCATATATGGGTACAGACTTCAGCTATATGTTAGTTGAGTGAGAGTGTTCACATGAATTGACTTATCACTTGTAATTGTCAGAATACAGTACGTTTGCTAGTTCTTTAAAGGTTCTTGTTCTGTTTTTCTTATTTTCAATATCCAAAAAGCAGACTTTAAGCATCGTCATTTGAATTAACTGCTATCCTCCTGTCTTCTACCTGCAATTATATTGGTTGAAATAGTGACAAGTGCTGTTCCAATGATATGAAATCACTTGGAGTGAGACCATTCGTGAGGGCCCCACAAAGACAGGTTTTAGTGCCTCACACACACACACACACACACACACGTTTTATCCTTTGTGTCATGGGGCCCTCTCTGAAAACTGTTAATTTCCTCTGAACTTCTCACGAATGGTCTCACTCCAAGTGATTTCATATCATTGGAACAGCACTTGTCACTATTTCAACCAATATAATTACAGTTAGAAGACATCACTTTACAAGCTGCTACGGGTTAAGAATGAGTTGTGTGAATGTAACTGTCTGTACCAACTTATAGGGTGTGTGTTGACACTTGTTATAACCTCTAGAAAAGACCCATGTATATGGGTACAGACTTCAGCTATATGTTAGGCAGCTGTCTAGTATTGGTTGTTGATTTCAGAAACCTCATGCGACCGTAAAAACTGTCTTTTGCATGATGTGTACCTAAAATTGCATTTTTAAATTTGTGCATGACGGATCCTGATCTTGACAACGTATTTTTTTTGTATACCTAGGCAAACAAGCTGCAATCAAAAGGAGCTGGACCAAAGATGAATGTGCTGCAGTAGAAAAGCACCTAAGGAAATTCATTGTGAGATATGAAGATGCAGGAGATACGGACTGTGAGCACTTGCATTAATGCAGAACCTCAAGTTTTAGCAAATTGAGACTGAAAGGCAGTCAAATATTTAATCAAAAACTGCATTTCTTCCATAAGAAGAAAAATACTTGTAAATTACAGGTATCTTCAGTTCCCTGCTAGCATTCACATTGGGACGCAAGTTCATGTTTTCAAAAAGCACATTCTTTTATTTTTATTGAATTATGGGAGTCCTGAGAGTTATCTGAATATTTACGGTAAGTGAATGTTGAGGAAATGATTCCTTTTCGGGTGAACTAACACTTTTGTTTGTTACATTATAAGATATGGACCAAGGGAAATGTCTTATGTGTCCAGTATTTGTATTATTTTCATGTTATGTAAAACATGTTGTTTCACGTGTTTCATTCACCAATAAAGCGTTTGGTATCCTTTTTGAAATGCCAAATGCTAACCTAACCTTTTTGTGTGAAGCTAATTATTATTAACAAATACATTCTATAGGGTGAAAAAGTAAATGTAAAGTCTTAACTAGTCTTGTTATACAGCCTCATTGTATTTTGCTCAGATCTGGCTAATCATGGGAGTGACTAAGCTAATAGGATTTTAGAATTGATTAACTTGGATATAGATTATATTCTATTAAGACTTATTGAAAACAAGTCCAAACCAATGGAAATTGGTGTTTCCAGATAGTCACTTTTGGACCCTGCAAGGATATAAAAACCAGAAATTTGTGTGTATCTTTAAAAGCGGACCTCACAAGTACTAAATGTTAGAACCGGACCCCGCAAGTGACCAAAAAACCAACATGGAAAATTTTTTTGCTGAATTTTGTTACTTTTAAGTGATATTAATTATTAAGAATTTTTTGTTAGCTTGCTTGATTTTTTATAAGTCCATAGCTCCATTGGAAAGGGTGGGCCCCACAAGTGGGTAAAAAACGCAGGACCCCACTATGGGACAAAGACAAGTATGTGTGTGTGTGTGTGTGTGTGTGTGTGTGTCTGTGTGTGTGTGTGTGTGTGTGTGTGTGTGTGTGTGTGTCTGTGTGTGTGTGTGTGTGTGTGTGTGTGTGTGTGTCTGTGTGTGTGTGTGTGTGTGTGTGTGTGTGTGTGTGTGTGTGTGTGTGTGTGTGTGTGTGTGTGTGTGTGTGTGCCGAGAACCTCTTACATGGCTTAGTGTTATGTTTTTGAACTTCACATTGTGTCCTGATGCACACACACACACACACACACACACACACACACACACACACACACACTCTCACACACACACACACACACACTACTTTCTATGCACCGGTCCTCGAGCAGCGAGTTTCTGATTCTAAGAATTGCCTTAAAAATGCACTTACACCGATTTCAGGGCCCGAGGCACAACTTTGTAACTTATCACGCCTCCACTCCGCTTAGCGTTATGCTAATACTCTAATCACCTAGCTGCTGCGGGAGAAGGCGCGAGCGCAGCCTGAGCTAATATTACTGCCATTTTATTTCCGCCAGAAAAACCCTGTTTTTTTTTTTTACTCCCCGAATCTCCAAACAAAATGTTTTTATTGTTCTAACTGGAATTGTAGCTAATTTATTTGACCCAAAATGCACTGTGAGCTAGCGATAAACTAGGTTATAAATATGCTAGATTAGTTCCAGGTCATTATTCCTGCACACACACACACACACACACACACACACACACACAAAACGTTTAATAATTTGCAGTCATTAATAATCATTTATAATCCTGGAGATTTACTTCATTATTTAATGATCTGATTTTTCAGCCTCTCGGCGTGTAATAAAGCGCTCGGCTCGTTACAGGAAGTGAAGGTTTCTATAACCACCATGAGGGCGATTCATTTTCAATTACAGCACGTCTCCTAATATAGTCAAATCCATTTACACCACATTTCATGCTTCTAAACCTACAGTATACAGCTTCCATAAACGTTTCAGTGCGGTTTATGTCTTATTATTTTTATACCTTATTTTACATATATATATATGTGTGTGTGTGTGTGTGTGTGTGTGTGTGTTGTATTAAGGTTTTAATTTTTCCCCTTTTATATTTATTAATATTTATACTTAATAACATATAATTAATATGCACGTTGCATTAATTGCACTTTAATCAAAATTTGTTCCGTTAAAAAGAATTAACACTAATACTTTATTAACGCATTCATTTTGACAGCCGTTCCATTTCTGTTCCGAATATTTCACAGCGTGAATTGATGGCGAGTGCGTGTTTTAGAGGCTGTGCCGAAAAAAAATGTAGCCACAAATTTTAAAACGTAGAAAATGCTTTATTATTCAGATCAAGAAATAATGACGTGAATCTGAGGGATTATAGATCATTAATAATGACAGTAAATTATTAGAGGCTGTGTGTGTGTGTGTGTGTGTGTGTGTGTGTGTGTGTGTGTGTGTGTGTGTGTGTGTGTGTGTGTGTGTCTGTGTCTGTGTGTGTGTGTGTGTGTGTGTGTGTGTGTGTGAGGGAGATTCAAAAGAAATGACCCGGAACTAATCCATCATATCTATAAAACCCTAACCCTAGTTTATCGCTAGCTCATAATGCATTATGGGTAATGGACATGATATCTAAATGGCTCACAAATCCATTAAGTAAATTGTTACAATAAGAATCTTTACGGCTGTGAATTTTATTGACCGGGAAGTTAAAACTCCAAAGAGTGTGAACTGATAATCTACTGCACACCTAAAAAGATGATAATCTACAGTCTTTAAATGTAAGTAACAGTCGCAGCCGTTAACAGACGGATCGTTACGGCGTCTTTAGCTTGTTAGCAGATCGGCGATTTGCTTCTCGTAGCCTCCGCGTTTCTCCTCGCACTTAGCATCACAATACAAATACATAGTTTTATTTCTCTCTCCTTTTTCTAATCCCAAATAAAGACAAAGTGCTCGCGCTTTCCCTTCGTCCAACACATTACGCACCATAAATCCATAAACAAGAGCCATTAGCAAAAATACAGATAATGCACTTCCTGCTTTAGCATGACAACGGAAATGTGTAAATTCGTGTAAATTCCGCATCACTCTTATCTGTGCGTGCTTTGAAATGCTATTAGCGAGAGCAAATGAGCTATTGTTGCTAACTTCAAAGACTACAGACACTCCACGGCCCTGCGCGAACATTCATACGTGGCTTCGCTAAAACAATGGCAATTCCATTGGAACTGGTATTAAGTGCACTTTGCCAGAACCCGGCGTATTGTGCGGCGACGGAGCGGCGCGAGCGTAATCCACACCGCCGCAATTAAAAGCCTGCATCATTAAGGGTACTTACGCGACCCACGTGCATTACCTGGGCCACTTACTGCCGAACCAAAGTGTACAACTGGAACTGGGACAAAACCAGGGACGGACAAAAGGCGAGGTGAAGGAACACCAAAATCCTGCTCACAAACATAAAGCGTCGTACCAATCTGTACATACTGCTCATTCCCACAAGTGTCAATTAAACATTACACTCAAATCAAACGAAGAGCTTTTGGAGAACCTCAGATGAGTCCCGTCGGACTTTGGGGTTGTCGATAATGCCGGTTCCGTTATCGTCATCTTCACATTTAGAACAGACTTTACAGAGCTAATGATCTGTAATATACATGAGAAGTATCATTTAACACTGAGCACTTATGGACTGATTATGAGCTGTTATATACATTTATAAACTAGCAGCATATAGAGTAGTAATGGGCATTGTGTGTAAATATTCGCCTTTATTAATGAAAAACAATAAACAGTATTAAGGAATAAAGACAGGAAACAGGATTAAAGTTTTCAGATCCGACAGTAACCTAGTTTGTGTCGCCACCGTGCGGTCACATGCTCACACTGCAGTTACCCTTAATTAAGGAAATGAACTCCAGCCGTTGTTTAACTCATCTACATATGAATATCCATATCTATTGTCTCATAATTAAACTAAATTAATGATAAATTTACTGTGGGAATTTTCCCCTGATGAAATCTGGGACAACTGTAGTGAAGAAAAACTCCATTAGATGGTGTGTCGAAGAAACCTTCGCAATAATCATAGGAGAACTTCATCTTTATGTGGGGTTCGAGAGAGAGACATTATAAACCTTTAAAACATCACAAACGCCAGAGTGTGTGAAATTCCTTCACCACCGGAGAAATGTCCTTTCTACAGTCTTATAGAATCAAAAGCTCCTGAGTAATAAATTCTCTCAACATCTCAGCACATCATCCTGCAACCTGGAGCTCTGAATAAACCCACAATAAAGCCCACTATAGTGCGCACACACACATACACACACACACACACACACACACAAACACGTGATTTTTTAACACAAAACGCGTTCGGCAAAAACAGATTCACTTTCAAAACACGGTTGTGAGAGGGACAACCCGAAAGCACACCTGGTGTAGACCGCTACCATGATCACAATCCAAGGCAATCACAATCCAACACAATCACAATCCATCACAATCCAACTACATTCACAATCAAACTACAATCACAATCCAACTACAATCACAATCCAACACAATCACAAACCAACTACAATCACAATCCAACTACAATCACAAACTAACTACATTCACAATCTAACTATATTCACAATCCAAGACAATCACAATCCAACTACATTCACAATTCAACTACAATCACAATCCAACTACAACTGCAATGCAACATAATCACAATCAAACACAATCACAATCCAACTACATTCACAATCAAACTACAATCACAATCCAACACAATCACAATCCAACACACTCACAAACTAACTACAATTCACAATCCAACTACAATCACAATCCAACACAATCACAATCAAACTACAATCACAAACCAACTACATTCACAATCCAACACAATCACAAACCAACTACAACTGCAGTCCAACACAATCACAATCCAACTACAATCACAATCCAACACAATCACAATCCAACTACAACCACAATCACAATACTACAATCACAATCACAACACAATACAACACAATCCAACTACATTCACAATCAAACTACAATCACAATCAAACTACAATCACAATCCAACTACATTCACAATCCAACTACAATCACAATCCAACACAATCACAATCCAACTACAACCGCAATCCAACACAATCACAATCAAACTACAATCACAATCCAACACAATCACAATCCAACTACAACCGCAATCCAACACAATCACAATCAAACTACAATCACAATCCAACACAATCACAATCTAACTACATTCACAATCAAACTACAATCACAATCAAACTACAATCACAAACCAACTACATTCACAATCAAACTACAATCACAATCCAACACAATCACAATCCAACTACAATCACAATCCAACTACATTCACAATCAAACTACAATCACAATCAAACACAATCACAAACCAACTACATTCACAATCAAACTACAATCACAATCCAACACAATCACAATCCAATTACAACCACAATGCAACATAATCACAATCAAACACAATCACAATCCAACTACAATCACAAACCAACTACATTCACAATCAAACTACATTCACAATCAAACAATACAATCACAATCACAAACCAACACAATCACAATCTAACTACATTCACAATCAAACTACAATCACAATCCAACTCAATCACAAACCAACTACAATCACAATCTCCAACTACATTCACAATCAAACTACAATCACAATCCAACTCAATCACAAACCAACTACAATCACAATCTAACTACATTCACAATCAAACTACAATCACAATCCAACACAATCACAATCCAACACAATCACAAACCAACTACAATCACAATCCATCACAATCACAATCCAACTACAATCAAACAATGTTTAACATGCAAATGAACCAACATGAGCAGTTCCGGTTCAACTGCAAGAAAAGACGGAATCTCTGATCGATTAAAGAAAGGAAATGGGCGAAAGAAATTTTGGTACAAACAACGCGTGTGCAACAAACACACCAATTAACAACCCTGAATTAACCCCAATTAACACGTCAATTATCTCGCATTGACAAGTCCATTAATACACCAATTAACGGCAATTAAAACACCACTTACCTGCAGTGAGAGTAAAAATGATGCTGTAGGAACTCCATCTGCACCTCCACCTCCATCTGTACCTCCATCTCCATCTGCACCTCCACCTCCATCTGTACCTCCACCTCCATCTCCATCTGCACCTCCACCTCCACCTCCATCTCCATCTGTACCTCCACCTCCACCTCCATCTGCACACCTCATCTCCACCTCCACCTCCATCTGCACCTCCATCTCCATCTGTCCCTACCCTCCATCTGCCAACCTCCATCTCCATCTGCACCTCCACCTCCTCTCCATCTGCACCTCCATCTCCATCTGCACCTCCATCTCCATCTGCACCTCCACCTCCATCTGTACCTCCACCTGCATCTCCATCTGCACCTCCATCTCCATCTGTACCTCCACCTCTGCATCTCCATCTGCACCTCCACCTCCATCTGCACCTCCACCTCCACCTGCCACCTCCCTCCACTCCATCTCCATCTGCACCTCCATCACCTCCATCTGCACCTCCATCTGCACCTCCATCTCCATCTGCCCTCCACCTCCACCTCCATCCCCTCCACCTCCACCTCCATCTCCACCTCCACCTCCACCTCCATCTGCACCTCCACCTCCATCTGCACCTCCACCTCCATCTGCACCTCCATCTCCATCTGCACCTCCACCTCCATCTGTACCTCCATCTGCACCTCCACCTCCATCCACCTCCACCTCCATCTGCACCTCCATCTCCACCTCCACCTCCACCTCCATCCCCTCCATCCATCCTGCCACTCCACCATCTCCCCCACATCCCCTCCATCTGCACCTCCACCTCCATCTCCACCTCCATCTGCACCTCCACCTCCATCTGCACCTCCATCTCCATCTGCACCTCCACCTCCATCTGCACCTCCATCCACCTCCATCTGTCCACCTCTGCACCTCCACCTCCATCTCCATCTGCACCTCTGCACCTCCATCTGCACCTCCATCTCCATCTGTACCTCCACCTGCATCTCCATCTGCACCTCCATCTCCATCTGTACCTCCACCCATCTCCATCTGCACCTCCATCTCCATCTGTACCTCCACCTCCATCTGCACCTCCACCTCCATCTGCACCTCCATCTGCACCTCCATCTCCGTGTCTGAACACCATGTCTCCGATTTCTGAACTTTCACTCATAATTGAAAGGACCAACATTTGGTTAGTTATTTTTCTCCTTCATCACCATCCTCCTCATCATCCTCATCTACATCATGGTGAAGAAAGTCACAGACAGTGACCTAGCCAGCATTTACACTTTACACTCACTGTTATACACACAGTGGCAAGAAAAAGGATGTGAACGTTTTGGAATTTGATGGTTTTTTGAATAATATTTGTCATAAAATGTTTATCTGATCTTCATTCTAATTCATTGGTATTGACAAACACAATGTGTCTAAAAATAATAACACCAAAAAAATCCAATCTTTCTTGTCTTTATTGAACACAATCATTCAACATTCAAAATGGCAGTGGAAAAAGTAAGTGAAAGCTTGAGTTAATGACCTGAAAAAAGCTAATTGGAGTGAATTCTGGAGTCTTGTTAAGAGAATAAGTTTGGAGGTGTGGACTACAGATACTTCTGACTGATAAAAAACCCCTCAAACCTTTGGAGTTTGCTCTGCACAAGAAGAACATGATTATGTGAGCCATGCCTCGCCAAAAAGAGCTTTCAGAGGACCTACCATCAAGAATTGTTGATTTACATGAAGCTGGCGAGGGTTACAAAGTTATTTCAAAGACTTTAGAAATTCACCAGTCTACAGTTCGGCAAACAATCTACAAATGGAGACAATTTGGGACTGTTGCTACTCTACCTAGAAGTGTTCGCCCCGTCAAAATGACACCAAGAGCACAACGAACACTCATCAATGAGGTAAAGAAACAACCCCGAATGACAGCCAAAGATTTGAAGGCATCATTGGAACTTGCTAACATATCTGTTCATGAGTCTACAATACGTAAAACACTGAACAAGCAGGGTATCCACGGCAGGACACCGCCAAGGAAGCCGTGCTTACTAAAAAGAACATTGCTGCACGCCTTAAGTTTGCAAAAGAGCACATTGACACTCCACAGCGGTATTGGCAAAATGTTTTGTGGACTGATGAAACTAAGATTGAACTATTTGGAAAAAACACACAGCACTACATCTGGCGTAGAAAGGGCACGGCATATCGTCATGAAAACATCATCCCAACTGTAAAGTATGGTGGAGGAAGCATCATGATTTGGGCCTGCTTTGCTGCATCAGGGCCTGGCCAGCTTGCAATCATTGAGGGGAAGATGAATTCCCAAGTATATCAGACAATTCTTCAGGATAATGTGAGAATGTCTGTACATCAGCTGAAAGTGTGTAGAAAGTGGGTGATGCAACAGGACAACGACCCAAAACACCGGAGCGAGTCCACAACAGAATGGCTTCAGAAAAACAAAATCCGCCTTTTGGAGTGGCCGAGTCAGAGCCCAGACCTCAACCCAATAGAGATGCTATGGATTGACTTGAAGAGGGCCGTACACATGAGACGTCCAAAGAATATGACAGAGCTAAAGCAGTTCTGCCAGGAAGAATGGGCTAAAATTCCTCCTCAGCGATGTGCAGGTCTGATCCACAGCTACAGGAAGCGCCTGGTTGAGGTTATTGCTGCCAGGGGGGGTCAACCCGTTATTCATTCTAAGGCTTTCACTTACTTTTTCCACTGCCATTTTGAATGTTGAATGATTGTGTTCAATAAAGACAAGAAAGATTGGATTTTTTGGTGTTATTATTTTTAGACACATTGTGTTTGTCAATACCAATGAATTAGATGAAGATCAGAATTTTTAACATTTTATGACAAATTTATTCAGAAAACCATCAAATTCCAAAAAGTTCACATACTTTTTCTTGCCACTGTATATATATATATATATATATATATATATATATATATATATATACACATATATACATATATATACATTATAAAAAAAGCCACTTTTTGTATAAATAAAACAACTAAAAATTGATTCCGAGGAAAAAAAGACAAAATGCCTGCTGTCCCATTGGCTGACACCGGAGTGGGCGGGGCTTAAACGATTAAAGTGAGAGACACATCAGGACAATTTTACCTTTTAGTATGAAATACGACACTGATTCCACTGAACGATCTCAGGTCATGTGACCGGTGTACGTCCCGTTAGTTACAGTAAATCACGTTTCTGATGCACTTTGAGACATTTTGAAAACAGTTTCTCCAGTGAATGGATTTAGAAATGTTTTTATAGTTTTATAGTTTGGACTGAGAGAGAAACTTAACATTTAAAAAAACAAACAGACAAAAAATGTTTATAGACACTGGAATACAAAATATTCATATTCTCCACCTGTAGGTTTATAAAACTTGCATTTTTTTCTCTTCTAAAGTGATTTAAAATGAAATGACCGGAATATATAATGTCTAAGTATAAGTATATAAAATGTAGACTGTATTATTTCTTATTCATGCGTGAGCTTTATGCACATGTGATTAGCATGTGGTTCAAGAGCCTTCAGCCTTCTACAGCATCATGTGATGTTGAGTATGGAGAGATGGAGGTTTTATTGTTAGTGAAAAGTTTTACATTTCCTTTCAGCACACACGAGCACGAATCTCACCACACGTGATTCAGGAACGTTATCTGAATGTTTCCGAGATAACGTTGTGCGAAATGCGTCCTGCTGATACTCTAATATCGTTAAATACAACACTCAAGTGAGTTTTGAGTGTGTGCTGCATGACTTTATGGACGCTCTGATTGTTCGTGAGATCCTTCACATGTGGGTTTACATACAGATGTTATGAATGTTCAGGGAAGTGCTGGAATAAAGTGTGCTGTGAGCACGGAATATACTCATCTCAATACATGAGAGAAGAATCCTGACGATATTGTGCATCTGAGTGAGCAAATATAAATGTAGATGAAGATCTCAGAGTTGGTTGGCCTGTGTCATACGGGTTTTAGATGTTCATCTGACTCTCACAGCAGATGTGACGCCAGCAAGAAACAAAGTCATGTTACGTTTGCCTTATTCATTTGAGAAGCACACACACACACACACACACACACACACACACACACACACACACACACATAGGCTCCATGAAACTTTGCTCTAGGGCTGATTTGTTTCTCACACACACTCTCAGTGTTATGTGTGTGTATGTCAGGTGATGACCACGAGGCCTCAGCTCTAATCCTCATAGAAAAGAATGTACCAATCACAAAAACATAAAACTCTGAACACACACACACACACCGAAGTGGGTTTTAAATACACCCCCCACACACACACACACAGGGGTATTTAGTCCGTATCAGTAAGGGTAGGTAGGACGATGAGGATGATGAGGACGGTGCTGCTGATGATGAAGGTGCTGGTGTGCTGCTGGTGCGGTCTCGGCGGGGTCCGGGCGCAGTTTCCCCGTGCCTGCAGCTCGGTGGAGGCGATCGATTCGAAGCGCTGCTGCCCGTCACCGAGCTCGGACCCCAGGGACGCGTGCGGCGCGACGTCGGGGCGTGGGATCTGCAGCGCCGTGCGCACGGACACACGCCCGTGGGGGGGCACGTACACGCTGCGTAACGTGGACGACCGCGAGCGCTGGCCCACCAAATTCTTCTCGCAGACCTGCACATGCTTCGGTAAAGAAAAGGAAAAATACATCTCTTCTCTTTTTACTCTTTCACTCTCTCTTTTCATTTTCTTCCTCTGCATTATTTTAATAATCCCAGAGTTTTAATGTACAGTAAATCTGATCTACAATTTATTTTGTAATAAACTTCTAACACACACACGCGGGTGTATTATATTATTGCATGATTCATCACGCGCCCCATTGTGTACCCGATAAAGCTCCTAATCCGCTCTGTATACAAACCTAAAGGAGATTTACAGGTACCGGGGTTCAGATGTGGGACCTGCTGTGAATGCTGGATTGTGGTTGGCTAGAAATAAATTCAGGTGTAATTACTGGATTGTGATTGTCTGGAAATGAATTCGGGTGTGAATAGTGGATTGTGATTGGCTGGGAGGTCTGGTTATTGCCAACTATTGCATTGTTTCCTAATGGACTTATTTATCTCCATGGAGGAGTTTAGCATGTGATGGAACGTATATGGTGAATATGGTATTAATAACATTAATATTTACATGTATGATGTAATAGATGACTGAAATCTTGCCAGACTGTGACACACTCGATGTGTGTTTTCACGGCAGGAAATTATGCGGGTCACGACTGCGGTGAGTGTAAGTTTGGATGGACCGGTCCCACTTGTAATCTCCGCAAGCCTCCTGTGACCCGCAAGAACATCATGTCCCTGAGTGTGGACGAGAAGCAGGTGTTCCTGGAGGCGCTGCAGCTTTCCAAACGCACCATCCACCCTCAGTACGTCATCGCCACCGAGCACTGGCTCGGCCTCATCGACCGCCAAACCAACCAGACTCGCTTCAGCAACATCACTGTGTACGACCTGTTTGTCTGGCAGCATTACTACTCCGTGAGGGACACGCTGCTCGGTGAGGAACGGACAGGAATGCTGTAATTACAGGGATACGGGATTGGGAATGTGATCGTGTGTAGGGTTTAGTTTTGGTGAACCATGTTGCTGTTTGAAGGTCAGAAGTCACATTAAGGGTTCAAGCAATAATTAAAAGTGTACTATAGACATGCGGATGTGTTTGGGTTTAACGATTAGACTTAAAGTTTGCAATTAATATTTAGGTTCTAAACCAACATGTTTATTCTGGAGGTTGAAATCTGAAGGATTAGAAGTTAGACTTGAGATTAGAGTTAGGTTTGGAGTTAATGTTGAGGTTTAAGGAATAGAGTTTATGATTGGGCTTGATGTTAAATCTTAAGGTTTAAAATATTAGTCTTGTGGTTAAAAATCTAGACATGAGATTAATTTAGATTTGGGGATGATCGGGATTAGGAGTTAGTGTTAAGTCTGGAAGTTGATACTTAGTGTCAACGTTGTCTTAGTGTCAGGTTGGTGTTAGGTTTGGGATTGATAATACATAAGGATTAACTTTAACATTTATGGTGTAGAGTTTAGGCTTGCACTTGGTGTTAACTCTGGGTTTATAGTTTTAGCTTTAGGTCGATGTTAAGGCTTAGAGGTTAGACTTTAGGTTTAAGATTAGTATTAGACATGGTGTTGACCTTACTCTGAGGGGTTAGTCTTTAGTCTTGGGGTCACTGATTATTTTGGGTTTTTAAGTTTCAGGTTAGAGTTTAGGCTTGAGGTTAGTCTTAGACTTGTGATCTATTTATGTGACATTATGGATGATTTCCAGGTCCTGGACGGCCGTTCAAAGGCATCGATTTCTCCCATAAAGGCCCCGCCTTCATCACCTGGCACAGGTACCACCTACTGAGCCTGGAGCGAGACCTTCAGGTGTGTAAAACGAACATCATGGCATAATCAGAGTGTGTTTAGAACATCCGTCTATTCTATCACTGTTTCTCCTGCAGTGAACAGGAGGGATATCAGGGTTAAACTACACAAAGAGCAAAACAAACTCCTAAAAAGGATTTAGGATTAAGATTAGCCTGAGATTTAAGGGAATATTAGAGTTGATCCAAAAAGTGATATCAGTATTTACTGTGTAATCAGAGGCGGATTAAACTCGTGATGAAGTTGAATTTCTGGGCTCCATCTTTATCCATGAAAACGTCTCTACGCTCATTACTGAAAACAGCACTTAATCCACAGCAGATCGGCGATCTGTGGTACTTCTCCGTATTTACAGAAACTGATTGGTGATGAAACATTTGCGATCCCATACTGGAATTTTGCGACGGGAGGTTTGGAGTGTGAAGTGTGTACGGATGACCTTCTGGGTGGAGAAGACCCCGATGACCCCTCACTCATCAGCCCCGCATCAGCATTCAGAGACTGGGGCATCGTGTGTGATAGGTGTTTCTCAAACCTATTTATACACATACACACATAATATCTATTTCTTTTTGTTTGCTGACCCTAGAACAGAACAGAGGGGGGGGGGCAAACTTTTATCTCACAGGGGCCACAATGACTTTTAAAATTTGCATACCAGATACATATCAAACATAAACATATAACAGGCATTAATGTTAATATTCAAAGTATCTAGTGCGCCACCTGGTGGAGCTCCATGCAATTACAGGACAAGGTCAAATGAATGGGGTTATAATGATGATATGATTTGATTTGCACGTCTTCCCGCCGCTGCTCTACAGGCCGAATAGAGCGAAAAAATAAGTACTGATCACAAGGAAACAATGTTTGCTATGTCAACATCATGAGAAAACAAGAAAACAAATGAAGGCTATTAGGACGTTTTTTTCTTTATGCCACAATGAAATGTTTGTGAGATTGTGAGTTTGGATGAAAACACAGCTGCACTATTTTATCACACTTTAAAAATATTATTGCTCCGCTGTAGCTTGGACGAGTATAACCGCTTGGTGACGCTGTGTAACGGGACGAGAGAGGGATTTTTACGTCGCGGCCCGAAGGAAAGACGTAATTTTACTTTACCGACGATGGACGACGTGCACAAATGCCTGCAGTTACGAGACTTCGACAGGCCGCCTTATTTCACCAACTCCACCTTCAGCTTCAGGTGCAAAAACTAAATACACCGTTTTTTTCCCTGCATGAATGAACCAAAATATCAAACACTGTTATGTAAATTCTCTACTTAAGTCACATTTTACTCCATCTGTACTTTTAAAGTAATAAAGTATATAATAAAGTATTTTATTTGGAGTGAATACAGTCTCAAATCAAATATCTTACTTTTTAAACAACTGTTTATTAATGAGGATAAAAAAAAAACTGGTGAACACGCAGTAACACACTAATCAGGATAGGGGGCGCTGTTTAGTGCTTTTTGGTCGAGTGGAGGTTTAAAAAGGAATATTTTATCTCTACTTTAACTTAAATATAAGCTTTGTGTACATTATGTACCTTCTGTAACGTCCCACAGGAACGCCCTGGAGGGATTCGATAAAGCGGACGGGGAACTGGACACTGGTGTTACGGGATTACACAACCTCGTCCACGACTTCCTTAGCGGTACCAACGCGTTCTCTCACTCCGCCGCTAACGATCCTGTCTTCGTGGTGATTAGAATAAACACACACACACACACACACACACACACACACACATATGAAGATGAAGCAGAGATAAATGATCCCTGTGATTGTTTTAGGTGTTACAACAAACAGAACCAAACACAACAAAACTTCAAAACAAACACGCCTTCACAGACGCCGTATTTGAAGAATGGATGCGGCGTTTCCCGAAAAACGACAGTTTTCCTGAAGAAATGGCTCCAATCGGACACAACCGCCATTTTAACATGGTTCCGTTCTTTCCTCCGGTTACAAACGAAGAACTCTACATTCCCTCCACAGAGCTGGGCTACGCGTATGAAATCGACCTCACAGGTACACACACACACACACACACACACACACAGATTTACAATAACATTAATCTAATAGTGTTGTGCTAATGCATTGGTGTGGGTGGCGCTCTCTAGTGGGGAATAAACGCATGACAGGGTTGGCATAATGAACGGCGGGATTTATTTACATTTTTTGTTATGATTTTCTCTGTTAAAAAGTAAATTCCACAACAATTAGGTCCTTAATGTAAGTCAATACAAAAAAATCACTAATTGTATCTAACATATGGTGCACGGAGGTTTAGTGTTTATCACGTTCGCCTCACACCTTTAAGGTCCGGGTTCGATTCCCGTCTCGGCCATGTGTGTGTGGAGTTTGTACATGTTCTCCCCGTGCCTCAGGGGTTTTTCTCCGGGTTCTCCGGTTTCCTCCCCCGGTCCAAAAACATGCACGGTAGGTTGATTGGCACCTTGGAAAATTGTCCCTAGTGTATGAATGTGGTGTGTGTGTGTGTGTGTGTGTGTGTGTGTGTGTGTGTGATGGGTTGGCATTCCATCCAGGGTGTATCCTGCCTTAATGCCCATAGACGCCTGAGATAGACACAGACTCCCCGTGACCCGAGGGAAGATCGGATAAAGCGCTAGAAGATGAATGATGAATATCTAACACAACTACATATTTATGTATTTTTTATTATATTTATGTAATATATTACATATTTTATTTATTTAGAACTTATTTAATATTTATGTTAATAATAATTAGACTTGTAAGATATTTAACAACTATTTTTGTGGTGATGGCGGACAGAAAAGGCTTGAATATCTACAGGAGGGGGAATGGCGGGAAAAATTGCGAGAACTTCCGTGCTACTGTGTGTGTGTGTGTGTGTGTGTGTGTGTTGTAGACCCAGTTCAGTCCCAGGTTGGATTCGTCATTGCTGGTTCTTGTCTGGCTCTTGTCGTCCTCATCGCCCTCGCGGTTCTGTTCACGCGTCAGAGACGTAGACGCGAGTACGAGCCGCTCGTCAGCACCGCATATCCTGTTGTGAAATACACGGGGGAGGCGTGATCCCAAATACATCCCACAAAATGGTGCAAAGTGATAGATTTCCAAGGCAACAACAAAAGAATTAATTAAAGTAATCAAATTAACACGGCTCACGATAGCCAGCAAATTATCACCTTTATCTCACACCGACGTTCACGATAATCACATCCGATTTTTGGCATTTAAGGAAATAATAAACCCAATTTAAGCATATTGTTTAGAATGTAGCATTTTACTTTGATTTATTTACCAGCTAGAATTAGCTTTTTATGTTTTTAGCAAACAAACAATACACCGTTTATTTCCCTCATAATTGTGCTACCTAAAAATGCAGTCTTGTGTATTTAGGTTTGTTTTGTTTTGTTTTTTTTACACGTGAACAGCAGCGACGTGCAGCCGGATTTACTCTGACCGGATTGTTTTCATTTTTAGCTTATTTCAGCTTTAATTTTTACAATTTTTGCTTCAAGTTATGTCATGAAAATGTGCTAAATTTTGATGTTTGGTCTTAAGAAATTACACTCTGTGCAGAATTATTAGACAAATAAGTATTTTGACCACATCATCCTTTTTACGCACGTTGTCGTACTCCACACTGTATATGCTTAAAAACCTACTACCAATGTAGTATATCAGCTGCATGTATGCGTGTGTGTAATGAGAAGGGGTGTGGTCTAATGACATCATCACACTATATTAGGTGATTAGGCAACTTCATTTCCTTTAGTAAAAATTGTGAGATGTCTCGCAGAGCGAAACAGCAGCTTTGAAATTGCCGAGCTTTTAAAACGTGATCACAGAACAATCAAGTGTTTCATGGCAAATCGCCGACAGAGTCGCAAGAAACGCTTTGAAAAAAGAAGGCGCAAAATAACTTTCCAAGAATTATGAAACATCGAACGTGAAGCTCCAAGATGCCGTTCATCACCAGTTCTGCCATATTTCAGAACCTCCAATATTACTGCAGTGTTAAAAAGCACAAGGTGTGCGATACTCCGAGAGATGGCCAAAGTAAAACCACCACCACTGAACAAGAGACACGAGATAAAACGTCAAGAAACATCTCCAGACTGATTTTTATGGTCAAGGTTTTATGGTGTGATGAAATGAGAGCGAGTGTTGATGGGACAGATGGACGGAACCTTGGCCGGATCAGTAAAGGGCAGAAAGCTCCACTCCGACTCAGACACCAGCATGGTGGAGGAGGGGTTCTGGTATCGGCTGCTATCATCAAAGATCAGCTTGTGGGACCTTCAAGTCCTACCGTCAGTTCCTGGAAGACGCCTTCAAGCAGTGCTACAAGAACTCGTCGCCATCTTTCAAGAAAAACATGATTTTCATGAAGGACAATGTTCCATCACACGCCTCCAAATACTCTGAAAGGTGGCGATATTGCTCATTGATTTATTTTTGAACGTCAGAAATGTTTATTTGTAAGTGCGATGGGAATATACTTGTTTTTTAATAATTCTGCACAGTAATAGTTACCTGCGCAAACAGACATCCTCCTAAAATAGCTACAACTAAAAAAACCCCGACTCCAACTTCCACATAAATTCAGCTTCCATATTTGTGAGTCTTTTGGCTTGATTGAGAATAAAGTAGTTGTTCAATAATAAAATGAATCCTCAAAAATACAACTTGCCTAATAATTTTGCAGACAATTTATACTGCTCTGAATTTCTTACCGTATAAACAGCATCAGATTCATCCAGTTAATTTTATTTAGTCTCGTGTGTTAATCTCTAACAGAAATATCCACATTAACCTCATCACCTCCCCGGGAACTTCCTGTGGTTTCTCTTTATATTCCGGTTTTCTCTGGGATTTGAAATTATGGCAAACTGTTTTTTTTTGTGTAGGAAAGAAAATGAATATTTTGCATGTTTTTTTGTTTTGGTTGTTGTTGTTGTTTGTTGAAAACTCCGTTGTAAGTGATAACAAATGAGTTTCTTCTCCTCTTTCAGTCATTATGGAATAAAAGAACTTATTGATTCCACATGAACAGATCAAAAGATGTGAATGGACGCCTGCTGTAAAATCACAATCTGATTGATTAAAACAACAAATATATATATATATTTTAAAGTCTGAAAAATCTGAAATATGATTGGATATTAGCGCTTACCAAAACATACTCTGAGAAATGTTATGAAATGAAAAGAACAGAATACGAGGGCTAAATTTATGGACTCTTTTTAACAAGTAAAAAAATCTATATTTTTTTCACATTTTATTTTACTAAAAGGGGACACGGTGGTTTAGTGTTTAGCACGTTCTCCTCACACCGCCAGGGTCCGGGTTCGATTCCCGTCTCGGCCATGTGTGTGTGGAGTTTGTGCATGTTCTCCCCGTGTCTCAGGGGGTTTTTCTCCGGGTTCTCCGGTTTCCTCCCCCGGTCCAAAAACATGCATGATAGGTTGATTGGCACCTTGGAAAATTGTCCCTAGTGTATGAATGTGTGTGTGTGTGTGTGCCCTGTGATGGGTTGGCATTCCATCCAGGGTGTATCCTGCCTTAATGTCCATAGACGCCTGAGATAGACACAGACTCCCCGTGACCCGATGAAAGATCGGATAAAGCGCTAGAAGATGAATGAATGAATGAATGAATTTTACTAAAAAATGATCATTTTATCCGGGTTTCCCTCCAATTCCGCTCTCAGACAGCAGAGGGCGCAAAAAACCCTTTAATATTCCGGAAAATAAACACGGTCATATTTTTTTTAAACATTTAAAAACGCTCCAAATGTAACGCAGTAAAGAAAATGAAGTATTTTAAGAGAAATGTACTCACATGAAATGAATCGCGACTCGATGATTCGTTCCTGTTGATTTATTCGTATCAAACATTTATTCATTAAAAGACTTAAGAAAAAAATCATAAACATCTCTCTAGATTTATTATTTAATATACAAAATGGGCTTTCTGCTTTTTTCTGTACTTACACAACATGTATTACAGATTTGCATATAAGACTAGGTGACATTAAGACTCGTGGGCCACTTTATTAAGAACACCGGTGCAGTGCAAACAAACAAACAGAAAAACATCGCCTGCGCGTGGACTGGAGTGGGAGTGCAGGTGTTCCTATTTAAGTGGCCACTGAGTTTCATGTATATAAAAATAGACATTTGTTTAAAAAAAAAAAAAATCTATGGAGAAGTGACGTGAATGTGAAACAAGTGGCATTATGACGTGTTCTACAGCGCCGGGTTATAAAAATAAATAAATATGGGTTACTTTATAAATCACACTGCAACGTTATAACCTGGAACTGATGTTAATGCGTTATTTTCAATTATATATATATTCTTTGTGTTCAATCATATATATATATATTATATATATATATATATATATATATATATATATATATATAATATATATATATATATATATATATATATATATTAAAAGTCCTTTCCTTTAAAATCCACATTTCGGCATCGTCCTCACTTCTCCGTAAAAAAAAAAAAAAAAAACTGGAACGTTTCATAATTGTGCAATTTGTTTGTCTTTATCCATTTTGTTGTTTATCATGACTCGTATTCCTGCTCCAAAAAATCATCCTCGTAATGTGACGGTCCCACCACCAGGCGGCACTATTACAAACAAGATTGTAAAATAAGAGATAAAAGAGATCTTGATCTCAATGTGTGTTTATCTGGTTAAATAAAATAAATAAAAAAGATCATCTACATTTGATGTGCAATTAAATGTCGTTCTAAAGAAGGAATTAAATACAAATCGAGATCTTTTTCACTTCCAACGTTACAAAATGTTAAGTTTAAGAGCGTGAATATTTAATCAAGAAACTGAAACTATTATTATTAGTATTATTATTATTATTATTCCCCTAATGGTGAACAAATCAAGTGCACTGAGTGTATCTATGTTTATTGTACAAATTGAAATGCTCTTCACTCCACCACCCAAAAAAACTGGAACAAGAAACTGAGTAAAAACAGATTAGAAGAATGCAGCATGAACGTGGATAAAAAAAAAGTGAATGTTATTGTAGCTAGTGTTTAGCTATTATTCCTGGAGGCGGGGCTTCAGCTACTGGGCTAAACAAATGATTTAAACTACGCATTTATTTATTAGTTTAATTCATGGCATTTAAGAGACCAAACTTTACTCATATTTTTGAAAAAGTGGTGAAGGACAGAAGCAGCGTAACGAAGAGTAATGTTATGAAGTGAAGATAAAAGAGAAAGACACCACCAAAGAAACTGCAATCCTACGGAGAGCGCGAACGTCCGTCCATCCATCCATCCATTCATCAATCCATCCATCCATCCATCCATCCATCCATCCATCCGTCCGTACGCGTTCATTTCCTTCATCCTGAAACTGGAATGATGCGACGAAGCAGACGAGTGTAAAGGTGTGTTATCTTTGCTGATGGAGAGGCCGGAGGATGAATAGAACCGAGTGGAGGGCAAGGAGGAGGAGGAGGTTGGATAGATGGAGGTGTGAAGCAGAGGATAATTCCTTCTCCGGGTTTTCTGTGGAGAGAGTGGTAGGTGTAGAAAAACATGACTCGATGCAGCCACTCCCACTTCCTGATCCGCTCATCTCATCACCTGGAAAACAGAGAGAGAGAGAGTGAGATAGAGAGAGAGAGGGAGATGGAGGTAGAGTAAGTGGAATTCGGGTGATAAGTATTGATGTTCTCACTGGAGTCTTCGTCGAGTGTTTGGTAGCCGTTATAAGCGCGCTTGAGCAAGCTGAGAATCGGCGCAAAGTCGATGGTTGGTGCGTCCACGGCGTCAGAGACGTTCCTGATGTACACACACACACACACACACACACACACACACACAGAGTGAGGGAGGAAACGTGCGAGGTGTTTATAGACGTCTTTGTGGTCACTGCATCAGCGTACCGGCGTTTCTTCTCTCCGTCCCAGCAGTTCGTCTCGTCTTCACGAGCCGCCACGTTTTCATCCTGACACACGAAGTTGGGCAGCGACGACCAGAACGACTTCACCTCCGACAGTTTCCCCTTCACATCTCCAACCTGCAAAACACCACAAAACATCTACATCATCTATACAATACAGAAACACCAGATGGCAATACGTTACTTTATTAACATTTAGTTCCACATTTCTGTTATAATTGGCTGCGTTGAGAAGATGCTCCACTACATTTTGTATGTTGCCTGTCAAGCGCATTAATGTTCATCCTTTTTAATAAAGTTCACAGCAGGAGATCTCATGGAGCTGGCTTTGTGTACAGGAGGTCATACTGAAAGTGTTTGGGGTTTGACATGAAGCGCATCCTACACATTACTGAACCTCCTTTGTGGAAAACGTACAGAACACAGGAGGTTCGGTGTCCCGATACTTTTGGCCAAACAGGATGAGAAAGAAATCAGTTTTTCTTCCTGCATCGCTGAGTGTAAATGTGAACTTTTGAGTGTAAAAGTGAAAAATAAGTGAGTGTAAAAGTGAACTTTTCCCCCAAAATATTACAAATTCCAATATGGCCGCATTCAGCGTCTACAACGTCTATCATATGTTTCTATAAATCTGACATTTTTCATGAGATTTGGTTTTTTTTTAACATAGTGTAAAATTACATGTTCACGTCCATAAAAAATTGCACTAAATACAGTAAACACAGTCGTTCTCGTCTCCGTCGCGTCATTGGTGCGGTTGATAAGAATTTCCCAGAACTATAATTACACAAACTCACGGTTTCACCCGGAATAAATAAGTAAAAGTACTTTTTAAAAAAAACTCCAGACTGAAACCACAATTAAAATGTTTTACACTAAACTTTCATTTATTCTAAGAGTTTATTTTTTTCTGTATTACAGGGAGGAGAACACTGAGGAAAAGTATTGTCAGGAGTAGAGTCAGGAGTATAATGGGGGAATGGCAAGTATGGTTATTGTTTTTTTCCTCCATCACCACAGCGGATGGTCCACTTATTAGATTTGGTGTATTTGTATTCCCTTCCTAACGCAACACTCCCAATTTATCCAGGCTTGGTAAAGTTATTGGTATAGTAAGGAAAAATAGAAGTATTTTCAGGAGTATAAATACTATATTCCACATTATACATACTATACTATATTGAGGAGTAGTGAGGTATAGTGAGGAGTATAGTATTTATAGTGTGGAGCAAAAAAAGGAGTAGAGTGTATGTATAGAGTATACAGTATGTATAGTGAGAAGTATACATGTATAGTGAGGATTACTGTGCGGAGTATAATATGTATAATGAGGAATATAGTGAGGAGTATAGTATGTATAGTCGGAGTATTGTGTGTATTATAGTTGGAGTATCATATGTATAATCTGGAGTATAGTGTGGAGTATAGTGAGGAGTATAGTATGTATAGTGAGGAGTATAGTATGTATAGTCAGAGTATAATATGTCTAGTGTGGAGTATAGTATGTATAATGTGGATCATAGTGTGGAGTATAGTATGTATAGTCGGAGTATAATATGTATAGTCTGGAGTATAGTGTGGAGTATAGTGAGGAGTATAATATGTTGTGTGGATTATAGGGAGGAATATAGTGAGGAGTATAGTATGTATAGTCAGAGTATAATGAGGAGTATAGTATGTATAGTCGTAGTATAGTGAAGAGTATGGTGAGGAGTATAATATGTATAGTGTGGAGTATAGTGAGATGTATAGTGTGGAGTATAGTGAGATGTATAGTGTGGAGTATAGCGAGATGTATAGTGTGGAGTATAGTGAGATGTGTAGTGTGGTGTATAGCGAGATGTGTAGTGTGGAGTATAGTGAGATGTATAGTGTGGAGTATAGCGAGATGTATAGTGTGGTGTATAGTGAGATGCATAGTGTGGAGTATAGTGAGGAGTATAATATGTTGTGTGGAGTATGGGGAGGAATATAGTGAGGAGTATAGTATGTATAGTCAGAGTATAATGAGGAGTATAGTATGTATAGTCGTAGTATAGTGAAGAGTATGGTGAGGAGTATAATATGTATAGTGTGGAGTATAGTGAGATGTATATTGTGGAGTATAGTGAGATGCATAGTGTGGAGTATAGTGAGATGTATAGTGTGGAGTATAGTGAGATGCATAGTGTGGAGTATAGTGTGATGTATAGTGTGGAGTATAGTGAGAGTATAGTGAGATGTATAGTGTGGAGTATAGTGAGATGTATAGTGTGGAGTATAGCGAGATGTATAGTGTGGAGTATAGTGAGATGTATAGTGTGGAGTATAGCGAGATGTATAGTGTGGAGTATAGTGAGAGTATAGTGTGGAGTAGTAGTGAGATTTATCAGTATAGTGAGTATAGTATAATGTGGAGTATAGTGAGATGTATAGTGTGGAGTGTGGTGTATAGTGAGATGTATAGTGTGGAGTATAGCGAGATGTATAGTGTGGAGTATAGTGAGATGTATAGTGTGGTGTATAGTGAGATGTATAGTGTGGAGTATAGTGAGATGTATAGTGTGGAGTATAGTGAGATGTATAGTGTGGAGTATAGTGAGATGTGTAGTGTGGAGTATAGTGAGAAGTATAGTGAGATGTATAGTGTGGAGTATAGTGAGATGTGTAGTGTGGAGTATAGTGAGATGTATAGTGTGGAGTATAGTGAGATGTATAGTGAGGAGTATAGTTATATGTATAGTGTGGAGTATAGTGAGATGTATAGTGTGGAGTATAGTGAGATGTATAGTGTGGAGTATAGTGAGATGTATATTGTGGAGTATAGTGACATGTATAGTGTGGAGTATAGTGAAGAGTATGGTGAGGAGTATAGTGAGATGTATAGTGTGGAGTATAGTGAGGAGTATAGTGACATGTATAGTGTGGAGTATATGCGATTTCTGTATGATGGTAGTGCGCGCGGGGAGGTTCTGTGGGGTCTAGTGTATAAAAAAATCAAAAAAGTTTAAAAAGTGACGGAGATTTCTATAGTGTGGGTAGTGTGGAGTGTGGTATAGTGTGGGAGGGGAGTATATAGTGAGGTGTATAGTGTGGAGTATAGTGAAGTGTATGGTGAGGAGTATAGTGAGATGTATAGCGAGCTGTATAGTGAGATGTGTAATGTGGAGTATAGTGAGATGTATAGTATGGAGTATAGTGAGATGTATAGTGAGGAGTATAGTTATATGTATAGTGTGGAGTATAGTGAGTATAGTGAGATGTATAGTGTGGAGTATAGTGAGATGTATAGTGTGGAGTATAGTGAAGAGTATGGTGAGGAGTATAATATGTATAGTGTGGAGTATAGTGAGATGTATAGTGTGGAGTATAGTGAGTATAGTGTGGAGTATAGTGTGGAGTATAGTGAGATGTATAGTGTGGAGTATAGTGAGGAGTATAGTGACATGTATAGTGTGGAGTATAGTGAGTATAGTGAATTCAATTTTATTTATAAAGCGCTTTTTACAATGTGTCATCGTCCCAAAGCAGCTTTACATAATACTCATGTGTGAAAAGTGAAAATCAGTTTTGGCCTAATTGTTTCTTGTTGAGCCGAAGCGACGGTGACGAGGAAAAACTCCCTGGGAACAAGAAGAAACCTTGAGAGGAACCCGACTCAACACAGAACCCATCCTCATTTGGGTTGTTAGTGTTGTGTGTGTGGTTGAGGATGTATATTGTGTAGTGTGGAGTGTAATAGTGTGGAGTATAGTGAGATGTATAGTGAGGAGTATAGTGTGGAGTATAGTAGTGTGGAGTATAGTGAGATGGGAGTATAGTGTGGAGTATAGTTATATGTATAGTGTGGAGTATAGTGATATGTATAGTGTGGAGTATAGTGAGATGTATAGTGTGGAGTATAGTGAGATGTATAGTGTGGAGTATAGTGATATGTATAGTGTGGAGTATAGTGAGATGTATAGTGTGGAGTATAGTGAGAAGTATAGTGTGGAGTATAGTGATAGTATGTGGAGTATAGTGAGATGTATAGTGTGGAGTATAGTGAGATGCGAGATGTATAGTGTGGAGTATAGTGAGATGTATAGTGTGGAGTATAGTGTGGAGTATAGTGAGATGTATAGTGTGGAGTATAGTGAGATGTATAGTGTGGAGTATAGTGAGGAGTATAGTGAGATGTATAGTGTGGAGTATAGTGTGAGTATAGTGAGATGTATAGTGTGGAGTATAGTGAGATGTATAGTGAGGAGTATAGTTATATGTATAGTGTGGAGTATAGTGATATGTATAGTGTGGAGTATAGTGAGATGTATAGTGTGGAGTATAGTGAGATGTATAGTGTGGAGTATAGTGACGGATGTATAGTGTGGAGTGTGAGAGTATAGTGTGAGTATAGTGTGTATAGTGTGGAGTATAGTGGCGAGGAGTATAGTGTGGAGTATAGGTGGGGAGTGATATGCGTGGTGAGGAGTATAGTGTGGAGTATAGCGAGAGATATATGCTTTATGTCTATTTAGTGAAAGTGATGTATAAATCATTCATGGCGTTAGAACACTGAAACATCACACCACACCACGCTAAATATAAATCTAACTGCTGCTTAAAGACCAAACCAAATGTGCAGTGTGGGTAAGAACACTCTGTCTGTGGAAGTGGTTTACCACAGTCAGCTCACACACACACACACACACACACACACACACGAGCTGAAGTAATTGAGGGGACGTCTGGCACCCGAATCCTCAACAATCATAAATAATACTGAAATATTTTATGAAACTCTTAAATGTAGCGTGATCACATTCCAGACGCTCTGATCTCCCCGAGATCGCCTTCATCACGCCATCACATCATTCATTAACTTCTGAAGTAATGTTTATCTCACGCTGAAATAAAATGTTGCTGAAAAATAACATTAAAAACTAAAACAATAACCATAAAAATAAATCAATGGGAAAAAATGTGGACCAATAAAAGTTGAAAAGTTCCTGGTTATTTAGCTCGCGTTTTTAAACCATGTAAAATAAAGTATATTATTTTCAGATAATTAGTTCGATATTCGCTTCATGTTATGATTACACCGAGATGCTGAAGGTTGTAAATGTTTACCAGTTTTTGGAGGTTTGTTTGGGGCGACTCGCTCGGTACCAATCTTTCATCAAACGTCTCCAAGACGTCACGCGCAAATCTGTTCTTTTCCAAAAGCCTGGGATGACCACAACCTTGAAAAACCTGCAATTATGCAAAAAGAGAAAAGAAAAATCATTTTGGATGTAAAGTTTTAAGCGAACATCACGTTTGTGTTGGTCTGGCAGTCAGGAGCGTTCAGCCAATCACACGCCGTCTAAAATCATCTCACATGCAGGAGTGTTAAATACAGCTGTTAGTAAATATGTTTATGTGGTACTTCGTTTGACAGCTCCATGGTTCTGTCTTGCATGTTCATGATGGCGTCTGAAATTTTGACGTCCATCGGCTCCATGACGGACTCGATGTTGAACGGCCCTTCGAGTCTCGCGATCAGCAGCAACATCGCATCTGTAAAGAAGAACATTTCATATTTGTTATATTAAAACCCTGTAAATAAACATTTGTATTTTGGAAATGTTTCTGTGAAATATTTATCACAGGAGCAGATCGAGCGCTTTGCTTGTTTTTCTAATAGCAATTTAAAAACAACCTCTGACCTCTGAACCTGATAATAATGAATTGTTTAAATAAAAATCCCTGAAAAAAATGTTTACAAATAAACTAAAGGCTAAAGTTGTAGCTGTAAAGTCCACACATTCGTCAAATTAAATACATTAGAGATTTATTATTCGAATGCTTTAAACATGAATTAAATTCATTAAAATGAACGATAGCTCCAGTGAAGGCGCTCCCTGTGACTCTGTGCAGCCTGGTGCTGCCACCTACTGGTGTGTTACAAACCGTGAAACATTTTAATGATTTTTTTTTTAATTATTTTTTTTTCATCTTCTACCACTATATCCGATCTTCCCTCGGGACACGGGGAGTCTGTGCCTATCTCAGGCGTCTATGGGCATTAAGGCAGGATACACCCTGGATGGAATGCCAACCCATCGCAGGGCACATACACACACACACACACACACACACATTCATACACTAGGGACAATTTTCCAAGGTGCCAATCAACCTACCGTGCATGTTTTTGGACCAGGGAGGAAACCGGAGAACCCGGAGAAAAACCCCCTGAGACACAGAGAGAACATGCACAAACTCCACACACACATGGCCGAGACGGGAATCGAACCCGGATCCTGGCGGTGTGAGGCGAACGTGCTAACCACTAAGCCACCGTGTCCCCTACACTTAAATATCATGTGATTAATTAATTAAAAAAAAAAACTTTTCAAATCCAAATTCTCTCTCACACACACACTCACACACACACACACACACACACACACACTCCTACAGACAGACATCAATCAGACGATGCCTTTATTTTCTCAGCACGATCGTCTGCAGTGTTGAGGTGAACGAGGGCGAAACTTTTTTTTTTGTCTCGCGCACATGGACTTTTTTTTTCTTGTTCCCGGTTTATTTTGGTACCATTAAATCCACTCTGAAATGCCCCGTAAAGCCACAGAAATGTTTGAGGAAATCCTGCTCTTCCTGCAAACGTGCATTTTACACATAGTTTGGGATTACGTTTGTGCCACCAGACCGACCGGCCGTGCGTCATGCGGACGCCAAAATACCGACACCTGGGGTTAAAGACGGGCGCGAGAGCCGGGCGGAAATTCTTACTGATAACGACATGACATGCTTCTCTGTGCAGGACGAGTAGAAAGTGTGATGGTTTCAGTGGATTTGAGTTTGAAGCCGTGTGAATATTCTCTAAGCGATGGATGTTTTTTGTTTTTCGCACCACTCTTGATTTTTGAAAAGTCACGACGTCCGAGTTCACGTTTCCCGTCAATTCTGATGTCCTGGACTCGCATCTGCATACATGGTTGGTCTATCTTACATGGAATGTGTGTGTGTGTGTGTGTGTGTGTGTGTGTGTGTGTGTGTGTGGTTAGGAGCACAGCTGTAAGCCATTATCCTCGGCCTACAGCTGCTCGTCTGTCCACTTATTCACGTTTATTTAACCTCCAAAATAAAATAAAACCAAACCGCCGAGGTCACATAAACACTCATTATAAACCCATCCAGACAGCGCACTGTGCAGCGAGCAGGGTGTGCGGTTTGGAACAACATCCTCGCCGCGCCGCCGATGACGAGACCCGCGCACCGACGCTTCCCATCCAGCGAGGTTCGGGTTCAGACGAGATTCTTACCGATGTATCGGATCCACTCGTCCTTCATCCGGAGTCTCCGCTTCAAACACAGTCCCAGGACGTGAAGGCAGTAACGTTTACACGGCTTGGACGTCGTGACGCCGCGGCAGTACGGGCAGTACAACATATCCGTCACGTGGTCGACACACGCCGCGCTCATGTTCACCTGGGAAACAGGAAATCGATCGTTACGACAGAAATCACTTTTTTATTTGCAATTAAAAAACAATGAATATATAACAAACGCTAATTAGACAACAATCAACAACTTCTGACCAATCACAATCCAGAATTCAATGCATTTATTTCAGCAATAAAATCTTTCATTAAAATCATTCAAATTTTTCATGCAATAAATCCGTGTTATTTCTGAAAAAGAAAAGTTGATATTTTCACCCACATTAGTTTTTCTTTTTCTCCTAAAGACACTTTTTTCCCCCTAAACCTTCATTCTGGCCATTAAAGAGGAAATGAACGGACCTGGGAGGCGTTATTCACCACTTCATTCCCGAATCTGAGCCCCTGGACGAAGGTCCGCGCCACGACGAACGACCTCAACACCTGCACCTTCATCTTTTTGGGCACGTCGCCGAAGGGCTTGAGGTCATCCATGTGCTTGTTAACGCACTCCATGTAATCATCGTTGATGTCGTACTGGGAGTTGAGCAGCTGGAACATGCGCTCCATCAGACGGGTCCAGAAATCGTCGATCATGTCTTCCAGGTTGACGTTTCCGCCCGTGTAATAACGTTTCAGTTCGGAAAATAGTCTCTGGAAGACGTCGGCGTTTTGCGTGTACAATTCGCCGTAAGTGCGCACGAACATCTCGTTCAGCGAACGCTCGGTTTTGTCCAGGAGCTCCAGGAAGAAATCTGGTGACGCAGATGTTACAGATCATTATTCTGTAATACACTGCAATCTGTGTCAACTTTCAGCATGACGAAATCTGATTAAACAATTAAAGCAGGATAAATAAATAAATAAATGCCGTACCATCAAACCTTTTATATCGGGACTCGAACATGTTCCTCAGGTCTTCAGTGGCCTCGTTCACAAACTTCTCAAACTCGTGTTTACTCCTCTCCATCAAGTTCTGCTCCATCTCTGGGCTGCAGCACGTCAGATTCCCAACGCAGACCTGCAGGGAATCACCTGGAACATGACGGAGGAGAAAATAAGATAAAACTAGACTCGGGAAATTTCCTGAAGAAAACGTGAGTGATTCTTGCCGATGCAAACCGCAGCTCCGGGCGCGACAACTTTAATATTTAGTGTTGAATTCGAAATGTGAGCTCATTCAGAGAGACGCACGTTTTGGGCGTTTTAACGGGAGCGGGTGGGACTAGTGACGCAGGTCTGTGTCCGAGTTTCACCATTTCGGAGATTTTGCACATTTGCGGTTACGTGACGTCATGCGGCAGTCATATGATCACAACCTCCTCCATCTCACCTACGAGTGTTTATGTCACATGTGCATGTCGGGCGAACACGGGCCGAACAGCAGAGCATCAAATTTCCCCATTCATTCTCTATGGACCCGGAATGTCGCGGATTCCCTGAAATTCTGAACGTGTGTGGGATTCGGGAGGTATATGATCGTGATCCACTCCGGACCCCCTACGAGTGGATTTGCCATATGTGCATGTCGGACGCTCACAGGCCGAAACTGTGAGTCATGAAATTTCAACCCCGTTCATTTTCTATGGGAAAAAATTCCCGCTTTTTGGCTCTGGGTTCGGAATTCCGCGCTGTGATTCCTTATAAAAGTAACAGCACGTCTCACACCATCGGGACGCACGATATGAGGTACGATTCGTGACGATCGGATAAAAACTGCAGGACGAGTTACACGCCGAAAATTTGAGCAAAGAGAGAGAGATTATAATAGTGATGCTTTTGCACACGGCACTAATAAGGGGTTATAAATAATCACATTTATTTATTACTTTATCCGTTCATGTTTTACAAATATATATATATATATATATATATATATATATATATATAATCCAGTTGAAAGCATTTTAAATTCTGGGCAGCTTTATATACATACGTATATACATATATATGTATGTATGTGTGTGTGTGTGTGTGTGTGTGTGTGTGTGTGTGATATATGACTTTATATAATTAATGTTGTGTTTTAAAGTTAACTGTTTTTATTTTCAGGGTTTCTCGTGTTTTTAGGAACTTTTAGAATCGTCTTGTTTTGGAAAGTAAAATCTCTGAATCCGATCAACACGAAACTTTACTGATACTTTGATTTGTTCGATTTCAGCACGATGTGGCGCGAGATTATTCCAGACGAATCCCAGACCGTCGACCGTCTTTTGTTGTTTTTTTAATTAAAAGTCCTGAGTTACATCGGAGGCTGCAGTTCGCTGTAAAGATAGCTCTGGAGCATGCTGGGAAATATCTTTGGTGTACCAGAAATATTTGTGTTGTTTACTTAGTGTGGCACAGTCGGAATTCAATCTCTCGAAGACTGTATTCCGGAATTACACAGACGTCGTCACGCTAACAATAACTTTCTAAGCCGGAGTCGGTCTCGACGCACAGCGACGTCTAATGTAGGCTAAAATAACTGTATGTAAAATAACCCGGATAAATAAAAGGGAAATTGTACATTTTCTGACGGGAAATGTGGATGAGCGACTTTCAAGGAAAATGACGGGAAGTAAAGAAAACGTAAAATTCTCTTGATCCGGATTAGTGAAGACGGAGTCGGGAATACGGTGTGGTTTGACCCGCTGGATCTCGGAACGCACTGCCGCTTTTCCAAAAGCCTCGAGGTTTACGTAAATGTAACGTAGATAAACCGTGATGATCGCGCTGTAAAGGGAGGCGGAGCTCAGAGGTTAAAGTATTGGCCTTTTGACTAAAAGATCACAAATCCCACCACCACCACCAAGCTGCCATAAGTGGGGCCCTTGAGCAAGGCCCTTAACCCTTGATTGCTCAGTTGAAAGTTGCTCTGGATAAGGGCATAAATGTAAATATTACACAGATCTCTGTAAACATAAACAATCAACACCAACACCACGATCTCGTCTCATCTTCGAAAACGCTTTCACAATGATCGACGTTTGCACTAAAAATCCGCCATTATGTCGCTGTGAAGACGCGACGCTTCTAAACCAATCAAACTGACTCATGTTCAGGAAACGCTGGACTTTTTCCTGCTCATGGTTGCGGTGGATCTGGAGCCGATCCCAGGAACACTGGGCACCAGGCAGGGATACACCCTACACGAGATGCCAACCAAACTATAATCTCACACACACACACTCAATCAGGGGCTGTTTATCTGAGGTGATCCGAGATGGAATGTCAGGAGAACCTGCTCAGAAGCATCAGAGTGAAGATGAAACGTTTCTCTGGAGGATCTGCAGGATCTCTGTCTCACCACACACACACACACACACACACACACACACACACACACACAAACTGCTGATGAATCACTTTTCTGAACATCGTACAGATATTTGTTTCGTGATGTTTTGTGATGTTTCTGTTTCTCGCTCAGTAATGATTCAGAAAATCCAGCGTGTTTTTCTTTTCCGCAGAAAAACCAAAACGCGTTCAACAGATCAAACTTCTGTAAAGGTCAAGGAAGGTCGTAAATTGTCAAGAGGTTTATTTCGGTCCGTTTCTTTGGTTAGATGATGATATGTTTTAGCTGAAAATGATTGATTTATTTTGTGTGTGTGTTGAATGTGTTTATTCAGCAAATTGTCTCAGAAACAGTTTCAAACCAACAACCAGATTCAGGACTAATATTATAAAACGCTATAAAACATTTAAATCTGAGATTACTGACGGACAATAATGTAAATTATTTATCTGTTGCTCCGTTTTAATAATGCAGCCTAAATAAAGTACAATAACATTTACTTTTATATACAATAACACTGCTGAGGATAATAAACAGCAGTATCTAAAAAAATAAATTTCTTTATTCATTCATTCATTCATCTTCTAGCGCTTTATCCGATCTTCCCTCGGGTCACGGGGGGTCTGTGTCTATCTCAGGCGTCTATGGGCATTAATGCAGGATACACACTGGATGGAATGCCAACCCATCACAGGTACACACACACACACACACACACACACACACACACATTCATACACTAGGGACAATTTTTCCAAGGTGCCAATCAACCTACCATGCATGTTTTTGGACCGTGGGGGAGGAAACCAGAGAACCCCCCGGAGAACCCGGAGAAAAACCCCCTGAGACACGGGGAGAACATGCACAAACTCCACACACACATGGCCGAGACGGGAATCGAACCCGGACCCTGGCGGTGTGAGGCGAACGTGCTAACCACTAAACCACCGTGCCTCTTATATATATATATATATATATATATATATATATATATATATATATATATATATATATATATAGTGTGTGTGTGTGTATATTTTTCTTTTATAAAGTGTAAAACTCGAGGCCTGAGGGCCGAATGAGACCTGCCATGTCATATTGTGTCCCACAAGAGATTAAAATGTGTGCGATTGTGTTAAAATAAGCGATGACACTTTAAAACGTGCATTGGTAATAAACTACATCTGCAGTTATGTTATCCGCCACTAGAGTGCAGTGTTTCCCCACATCAGTGTTTACTGAGGCCGATTTATCCAACAAATCCCAAAATGTCCAGGAAGTGAAAAATGGATGCAGACTGAAGGTGAAGAACGATGTGAAAACATGTTTGTGCTTGAAGGAGAAAAAGCGTTGTGTGTGTTTTGTGTTATGAGGCGACGTCGCACATCACACACACTCTATACTGATGTGGAACACGGTGGTGATGATGAACAATTTGGTGAAAATGTAAAGACGGAGCATTTGTAGATGACAAATGTAATGCAGATTGGTGTGGGCGTCGCCCGAGTCGTTCCAAAACCCCTCAGGTATGACCGCGTTTGATAGTTTGTGAAGCCCTGTGAACGTCTCACATCCCATAATCCTCTGCAACAAGAAACACTATACAACTTGTAATGGGATGAATGAAGTGTTCCGGTGATGATCCTTCAAACTGCCCTGTACCGATGATGTTAACAACAGGAACGCCCGCGAGACGCCGACACAGCGATCAGACCTGCTATACGATCTTTGCGTAGGCATCATGGGTAACTATGGGATCTATTTTAGCCGCGGGAACAGTGTCCGATGTCGAGGCAGGCGCATGTCTGTAGGAGGGCAAACAAAGTCCTACCTTCTACTCCTACTTGGTAAAAAAGTTGGCACGGTTCCTCCAAAATGCCTGTGGTTCTTCAGATGTTGCCTTTTTGCTCACTTGGTAAAGGCAAAGACTTGAAGGACTGTTTTTAGTGTTAATGCTAGTTTACGATGTAAAAACAAACTGACTCAGGATCATGTCTATATTCTCTGTTGGGAACGGTAGAGATAAGACGACGTATGGAAGGGGGATTTGCTCTTCTCAGGCCAGGTTTTTGGGGTGCAGGGTATTTTTGGGGTAATCTATTCTAATCCTAAACTAATAATTGGTTAATTAAGATCGAGTCACCCGCTCCTGATTGGGTTCCTGTATAGTGTGACGTGAGAACACCACTGCCACAATCACTGATCATAAACACCCAAGGTTTGCTTTACAGGATAGACTTGGCTTAGGCAGTGGACTTGGATTCGCAAGGTTACGAGTTCAAATCCTGACCACAACGAGGTGCCGATCCCGGGCCCCTAAACAAGGCCGTTAACTGATCCTTGGAAACAAGGATTACACGGTCTATTTGCGCTCTACTATTTATCACGATTGCATTAATAAATAAACCATATTTAACCTTGTCGATGGGCCAGATCGGGGAAAGCGTTTTAGCAGCATGTGAAAAATGCGTCTGGCGAGTTCTGCGTCGTCTGAATCAGCCGCTGCTCGTCACCGATACCATACAGTAGACAGCGCTGACCTCTAACCCACAGGTCTGTGCCGCAGACCTTCATCACCGGCGACAGGTAGAGTTATGACCTGTCATGTATCTCTGGTGTCCAGGACATGATGCTGACCTGGATCTCAGCTGTCCCGAGAGCCTGCATGTCTCACGCCACCTGATCCCACTGCCATGTCATAAGATTCCAACAGCACACATGCCTTCTGCCAACAAACTAATTTATGATTGGCACATCATGAGTCGAGAGTCTGTAAATATATTCCAGTGACAAAGCACAAGGTCCTGAAGTGCTGAGACGGCTCCTCCAAGCTTCTCATCTGCTGCAGAACCGGTTTCGCGGTGTGCTGGAACCAGAAAACGCGCTCAAATCTCACAAACATGTGCGGACTTTGTACACTGGGAGGATGTTGGTGTAAACACAGACCACTATGTTTACCACAACATGATCCACATTGTACTTTGCATTGTTGTTCTACCGAATCAAAAGAGTTAGAACTTTAAGGTCGTAGAAATACATCTCGAGTCATCTCCGACCTCGAGATGATCCTAAATACTGCTGATTCAGCATCTCATGTAGAACAGAGTCAGGGAGTCTCTAAAGGCAGATCAGTCTGAAGATCAGCATCAGTGCCTCGGATTTACCTCAATAAAACATTTCAATTTTCTAGAGAAGAAAAAAAACTCTAGAAATGGAGTGATTTGAAAAAAGCATAATGAAGGTGTAAAAACAGTTTTAAACAATGACACTAAAAGATGTATCTTTGTGAAGGTGTAAATGCAGTATCTCGGTGTTATCAGTGATCATGTTGATGTTTTGGTGGATGTTTCAGACGCAGATTTGCACATGAGCATTTTGGAAGTTTCTGGACCTTCACACGGGTTTCACGCGCATTTCTAAAACCCGCAGAGTGGCTTTAATGCTTATAATGGGACTGTAATGGAATTGTTTTAGATTTTATAATTCTTGGTGTTTAATGAACAACATCAGAGACGTTAAACCTGCTATAAACTTCTTTTGCTGATAGTTTTTGAAGTGGAAACATTTCACTTTCTGTCTTTAGTGAAAACTTTGTTAAACTTCACAATAAACAGACGCGTCACGTGCACTCGGCTGTTTCTCCGGTGTGTGTGTGTGTGTGTGTGTGTGTGTGTGTGTGTGTGTGTGTGTGTGTGTGTGTGTGTGTGTGTGTGTGTGTGTGTGTGTGTGTGTGTGTGTGTGTGTTACCTGCGGTTTAATTGTCGGGGACGGTGTCGGTGTGTGTGTGTGTGTGTGTGTGTTACCTGCGGTTTAATTGTCGGGGACGGTGTCGGTGTGTGTGTGTGTTTGTGTGTGTGTGTTACCTGCGGTGTAATTGTCGGGGACGGTGTACGTGTGCGTGGTGTGTGTGTGTGTGTGTGTGTGTGTGTGTTACCTGCGGTGTTAATTGTCGGGGACGGTTGTGGTGTGTGGTGTGTGTGTGTGTGTGTGTGTGTGTGTGTGTGTGTGTTTACCTGCGGTGTAATTGTCGGGGACGGGTGTACGGTGTGTGTGTGTGTGTGTGTGTTGTGTGTGTGTGTGTGTGTGTGTGTGTGTGTGTGTGTGTGTGTGTGTGTGTGTGTGTGTGTGTGTGTGTGTGTTACCTGCGGTGTAATTGTCGGGGACGGTGTAGGTGTGTGTGTGTGTGTGTGTGTGTGTGTGTGTTACCTGCGGTGTAATTGTCGGGGACGGTGTCGGAACTGAAGCCCATGTCCCGGTACGCCTGTCTCACCGCGCCGCAGTCGGCGCACACCGGCGCACAGAGCGCGCACAGGAGGAGAGCAGCGGCGGCGGCGGCGCGCGCGAGCACCATCGCACACCCGCGATATTCCCGGTAATTAACGACGATGATGGAGGAGGAGAAGAAGGAGAAGGTGGAGAAGGTGGAGGAGGAGAAGAAGGAGGAGAAGGTGGAGGAGGAGAAGAAGGAGGAGGTGATGGAGGGAAAAAGGAGGAAAAGCAACGAAGTAAAAACTGATCAAGTGAAAAAGATTAACCAGCACCACATCCGGGTTGAGCGATCACCACCATCATCATCATCATCATCATCATCCTCAGCATCACCACGATCATAACCGGACACGCACGCGACACTACTCCAGATGGGTCTGTTGGTGCGCGCGAGGAGGTCTGGAATATAACAGGCGGATCAGCAGCGGTTCAGTGTGAGGGCGTGGACACCGGGGGGCAGTGAGACACGGACAGACAGACAGACAGACAGACAAGAAGGTGAGCCCAGGTGTCTCACCGCCCACCACTAAGTATCTACTGGACATTGCTGCATTTATCTTCACCTTACACCACCAGCATCCATCCATCACTTCATTAACATAACACTGCACACGTGGGAACTTGGAGAGATAAAATCTGGGGAATTTTCTTTCGTGTAATCATTTTTTTTTTACTCTAAACTGGTTCTGGTTGGTTCGGGCTTCTGCTGGGTGGATTAGACCGACTCATGGTGGGTCGACATGGTTGAAGTTGGTTCAGGTTGGATTTCTCACGGAGTCACAAAATCCTTCAAACGCTCTTTATGGGACTTACATGTTTCTCTCACACCAAATTCTGAGCTTCTGCACCCATCCAACCCAATCCTATCCAACCCCATCCTGCCCTATCCAACACCAACTAATACCATCCAACCCAATCCTATCCAACCCCATCTAATACCATCCAACCCCATCCAACTCCATCCTGCACCCATCCAACCCAATCCTATCCAACCCCATCTAATACCATCCAACCCAATCCTATCCAACCCCATCTAATACCATCCAACCCCATCCAACTCCATCCTGCCCTATCCAACCCCATTTAATACCATCCAACCTCATCCAATCCTATCCAACCACATCTAATACCATCCAACCCAATCCTATCCAACCCCATCTAATACCATCCAACCTCATCCAATCCTATCCAACCCCATCTAATACCATCCAACCCAATCCTATCCAACCCCATCTAATACCATCCAACCCAATCCTATCCAACCCCATCTAATACCATCCAATCCTATCCAACCCCATCCTGCCCTATCCAACCCCATTTAATACCATCCAACCTCATCCAATCCTATCCAACCCCATCCTGCCCTATCCAACCCCATCTAATACCATCCAACCCCATCCTGCCCTATCCAACCCCATCCAATCCTATCCAACCCCACCTAATACCATCCAACCTCATCCAATCCTATCCAACCCTATCCAACCCCATCTAATACCATCCAACCCCATCCTGCCCCTGTACGAGTGACTGTACCGACAGTGTGGGGTTGGTTTGGTGTCTGAAGGAAGTCCAGATGATCCCTAACTGATTGTAAATGTACTGAAATACTGAGTAAGCAAAATATACTCCATGTAATTACAGTCAAGTCGGCTTTTATTGTCATTTAAACAATACACAGTGCAGTAAACAATGGAAAAGTAGAATAACTCATTAGTAATAAAAAGCGAAGTGTACATGTGCCTCCCAAGACAATACAATAAAGATGGTTGCGACCATCTACTATATAATTTGTGCAAAAAAAAGAGGATTTGTTCCTTTGCGGTAAAAGATAATATAAATAGTGTGATATGATGTGAACTTTAGGCACGCAGAGGTAGCAGTCTGCTAATTAATTCCCAAATATTATCGCATCATAAATGTTTGTGGATCATGTGGATTGGGGTGGGGGGGGGGGGGGGTGGGGGGGGGTGTTGGTCAATGTGCGGTTTTTATTTTTTTTATTTTTGTTTTTTTTAAGTAAGGCCAAAATTCCAACATTTCTCATCTACAGATTTCTAAGAGATGTATTATATAATTAACTTGCAAATTTGGACATGAATTTTTTTTCGCTCATCTCCAGAGAAAGCAGATCTCCATCAGAACTTCTGCTCCAGGTCGGGTTTCAGGATCAGAGTTCTCATCTCAGCTGTACATCATCCTACACATCACATCACATCACATGGGAACACAGGAGAATAAACAGGGGAACAC
>JACRUU010000019.1:6153190-6165690 GCA_030449085.1 Kryptopterus vitreolus | reverse complement strand
TCCACACACTCCAGGCGAGACTTCTGGACAGATCCTCAGTTACGCACCTTCTCCACACCGCGATGTCGTCTCACGCCTCAAACCAGCACCAAATCATTACAAACACTGGTTTTGTCACCAACGCGACGGCCAGTGAGAACTTTATTTTCCATTTAGAGACAAATTTAAGAGTGACAAAAAAGTGACTTTCTGTATGTAATAAACACAGCACGGATCACATGATGTCATCATTTAGGAATCAATTAAACAAACAGCACGATTTTTATTTCCGTTGAAGCTTCGTATATTAAAACTCTAGATTATTTACTGTATAAATATCAAACATCAGTGCAGCGTTCAGGTTCATTAATAACACACTCACACACACACACACACACACACACACACACACACACACACACACACACACACACATCACTGCTATTGCTATCGTCTGTACATCGTTTTCACTCCATACGAGGAAGAAGCGCAGAACCATAAGGAAGCTGAAGGACCCGTATTTATACCTCCAAAGAGTAAAAAGACAAAACAATTAAGATTATTTATCAATACTTTTTTTTTTCCAAGAGTTATCAATTGTCACAATACCTAAAAATGATTATAAAAATATAGAACTAAATAAATGTCACATTTAAAAAAAGGAAAAAATAATAATCACACTAAACACTATAGTGAGGAAATCTGAGCTTATTATTCATCAAAAACAACGATCCTTAGGGTTTTTTTTTTGCTTGTGAAATAAAATGGCTGTAGTTTAGAATTGTTTTTATCTGCAATATTTCATTTCAGTTTTATAATAAGAATACATTAAATAGGATTTTATTGCTATTTATTTTATTCAAAGTCAATAAAAAGCAAAAAAAGGGAAGTGTATCATTTTAAACCCTGAATAAACTCCACTGAACTCAGAGATTCGTCAGTAAACGTGACGATTAAACGTTATACGGGTTTGCAGTGACTTTTCTCTGTTACAGGAAATCCCGAACGTCACCCAGCTGAGATGCAGAAATGCGGAGATGGGGTGAAGCGGTGAGGTGGTGATGCTGAGATGCGGCGATGTTGTGAAGCGGTGATGCTGAGATGCGGTGATGGAGTGAAGCGGTGATGCGGAGATGCCATGATGGGGTGATGCGGAGATGGGGTGAAGTGGTGAGGCGGTGATGCTGAGATGCAGTGATGGAGTGAAGCGGTGATGGGGTGATGCAGCGATGCGGAGATGGGGTGAAGTGGTGAGCCGGTGATGCTGAGATGCAGTGATGGAGTGAAGCGGTGATGGGGTGATGCAGCGATGCGGAGATGGGGTGAAGTGGTGAGCCGGTGATGCTGAGATGCAGTGATGGAGTGAAGCGGTGATGCGGTGATGGGGTGATGCAGCAATGCGGAGATGCCATGATGGGGTGATGCGGAGATGTGGTGAAGCGGTGAGGCGGTGATGCTGAGATGCGGCGATGTTGTGAAGCGGTGATGCTGAGATGCGGTGATGGAGTGAAGCGGTGATGCGGTGATGGGGTGATGCAGCGATGCGGAGATGGGGTGAAGTGGTGAGGCGGTGATGCTGAGATGCGGTGAAGCAGGGATGCGGAGATGAAGGGATGCGGTGAATCAGTGATGGGGCGATGTTGTGAAGCGGTGATGCGGAGATGAGGGGATGCGGTGATGGGGTGTTGTCGTGATGCCGTGATGGGGCGATGCGGTGATGCGGTGATGCGACCTGACGCGTGTTCAGTGGAGATAAACAATTTTGCATAAAAGTGAAAAAATGACGGATACCTCGCAGTGAAACATGGCGGTGGCGCACTGGAGCTTTAGTGGCCTGTTATATGCGGGGGGGGGGGGAGTAATAGGGCGAGGTGATGGGGGTAATAGGGCGAGGTGGGGGGAGTAATAGGGCGAGGTGTGGGGGGGGGGGTAATAGGGTGAGGTGGGGGGGGGTGATAGGGCGAGGTGGTGGGGGGGGTAATAGGGGTGGGGGGGTGAGGTGGGGGGGTAATAGGGTGAGGTCTGGGGGGTAATAGCGCAGGGTGGGGCAAGGGGTACCGAAAATGACCATCAACCAGGAGCTTTCAACCTCAGCAAGGAGATTACGCCCTTATAGACAAGAGACTTCATAGTGATCAAAGAGATTTATATAATAATGATAATAATAATAATAATAATAATAATAAATAAAAAAACAAAGAAGATATGATTAGAGTAAGAATAAAAAGGAAGGAAGAAAATAAAGATGAAGAAAAAAGAACATGATGAAGGAACGCAGATGAAGAAAAAGTAGAAGTAGATGGAAATGACAAAGACGACGAGGAAAGGAAGAATAAATGTGATTTCTTTTTTCAAATGTAAAAAAAAAACATGTTCGAGTTTAATTTTTCATGGATATTTAAAGTATTTTGCACTCAGATGTGATGAGATAATAAAAAGGCTTTGGGTGAAGGAGTTGAAACATATTCTTTCTTGGCCACTAGGGGTGCTGTTTGACAAAATAAAACCAGGGTTCTTCAGATTACAGTGTGTGATTATGATGAGGCTGATAATGATGATGGTGGTTATTATTATTATTATTATTATTATTATTATTATTATTATTATTTAATAGCCATAAATTCAGAATTGTATTTTTATCGACGTGTCATTCTTCATCATGAAGATAAATTGGTGTCTGGCTGTTTTTTTTTTCTCTACAGGTTTTCCTCACTTTTCCATCCAGACTCTCCCTGATATAAATAAAAAGATAAAGAGATGTTTCTGGTCAAAACTGAGTAAAAGTCCTTTTCTCGTGAACCTCCAGATAATCTGGTTGGAAATTGAGCTGTGTTTTTAACTCCCAGTATTCTCCCCTGTTAGCTTTTCCGTACACGGCGGCTTGCTGAAGTCTTTCTGGATGAAGGTACTGATGCGTGAGGTCGTAATCTGGAGAATACTGAGCGGTGGTGTGTTTGCAGGGTAAAACGGATCGACACGAGCCCTGGTGGTTTCTTGCCAGGATGTCTCGATAAAAAAAGTTATCCTCTGGCAGAGGAGAAGGTCTGGTGCTGGTGCTGAACTCGGAGCCGTTGACGATGCTCCTCAGTTCCTCGTCTGAGGTGTAGGACGCCACGTTCTGCTCGTCATAATCCGGGTACCTCTCTTCCAGAACATCGTCGCTGGTGCACTTGGACGCCGAGAGAGGAGGAACGTATTCGTAAACATGACCTTCTGAAGTCCTGACCTTTCCCGCCGGTCTGTCAACGTAGATTATATTGAAGGAACCAGAGTCCGTGTTTTTGTTCTTCTCCTTTTTATGGCGTTTGATCTTGAACATGGTGAAGAAACCGGCGCTGATGAAAACAGTGGCGATGAAGATCAGGAGCAGCGTGAGGATGAGCACAGACAGAGGAAACGGGGAATCCGGTGTACTGTAATCCAGAGTCGTCTCCAAAGTGACCGTGCTGCCCGGGAAGGATTCTTCTGATGGTGGAAAAAGGGAGGTTTGAAGGTTCGAATCAACTTGGCAGAGATCAGAAGAATGAACCAGGCGTAAATCCATCGCGCTGAACTTCGGTGGAGACTCACAAATCACCTCGTTCACCACCGTTCCGGAACTGAGCTCTTCCAACCATTTCTTCATGTCCACTATTGAGCACGAGCAATCCCAGGGGTTCTCAAACAGATCGATCTGCACCAACGAGTCCAGATCTTCTAAAACACCACTGACCGGGACGTTCCTCAGGTGATTGTTGCGTAGGTTCAACCGCGCCAGGTTTAAACCTCGGAAAACTCCCACCGCTAAAGTTCTGAGAAGGTTATTGTTGAGGAACAGGAGCTGAAGTTTGGGTAAATGCTCAAAGGTTCCAGGTTCTATTTCCCGGATCACATTGTACTCCAAGTAGAGGAACTGGAGATTGTCTAAGCCTGAGAACATCTCGTCACTGAGACGCTCAATCAGGTTTCCGTTCAAATAAAGTCGTCGCAAGTTCTGTAACTCCACAAACGCTTTGCTGTGGATGATGGAGATCCGATTATTGCCCAGGTGAAGAAGGTCCAGTCCAGGAGTCTCCAGAAAGTCTGAACTGTGCACTGAGATGATATAGTTTCCAGTGAGGTACATCTTCTTCGGGTTATAGGGTTTGGGATTCAGATCCGAGATACCCTCAATTTTCCTCTCTTGGCAGTTCACATTCAAGCCGAGGTCTGAGATTTGGAGATTGCAGGTGCATACGGCGGGACAGGCAGGAGAAGCCGGGGGTTTGGTCTGGGACGCCACCATAGGGCCGTGATTTTGCGGTTTGTTAGGCGGAACCCTCGGCGTCGGTTTGGTTCGGAGTTTCCCCGATTGCCGGCTGCTTTTGGTCGGCCGAGCGGACCGTATGATATTTGACGACGCGATGGCCTCCGGTTCCTGAAACGTCTCCGCACCCATTTCGTATTCCGCTACAGGTCTCCGGGGGCAGAGTTCCTGCTTGGAGATGGCGTCGAGGTCTCTCCCGTGGAGCCGGAACGGCGTTTCGCACACGACGTCTCCCGCTAACGGCGTATACGAGATACTTTCCAGCCAGTCTTTCAGGCCAATCAGCTCGCAGGTGCAATTCCAAGGATTTTCTTCAAGTTGTATTTCTACAATTTTGGATAAATGTTCCAGGAGTCCGTTATAGGGCAGAACTTTCAGCTGGTTCCCTCTGAGATCGAGGTGGGTCAAAGGAACGGACTGAAAAACATTTCTGGGTAAAGAGTAAAGCAAGTTGTCGTTTAAAATCAGGACGTCTAGACAACGCAGCACACTGAGGGACTTGGGCTCGATGCGGCTGATGTAATTATAATCCACCTGAAGGTACTCAAGATGTTCCAGACCCATAAAGGTATCGTCCCTGAGCACCTCGAGTTTGTTGTTGTTTAAATGCAGGCGCTTTAATCCGCTAAGTCCGTTAAAAGCGCCGCTCTCGATTTCGGCGATGTTGTTGTTGCCCAGGTGTAAGATCCTGAGTCCTTCGTAACGCGAGAAATCGTCGAACGAAAGTTTCCTCAGCAGATTCCCTGCCAGGAACAGATGATGCGTATCCAAGCGCAGGAAGCCCACTTCGGAAAGACTCGCGATTCCTCGTCGTTCACAGCTGGTGGTGGAAATTCCATCTTTGTCTTCGCAGACGCACAAACTCTCGCAGACTTCCTCATAGACATCGAACGTCTCGCTAAAACACCTCGACACGGCGATAAACAAGATGGCCAGGAAACGGACGCTCATGTTTATCGGCGTGGAGGAAGACGACCTCTTCAGTATCGTCCACCTGAGAAACGAAAGCAGACTTTACACACACGTATAACGTGCTGACACTGGAGACTCCTTCCTGGAACAGTCAATAACATTCTTTTTATTTGAATGTGTGATTATTACAGATGTATTAGATCTGATCGAAAGCGACGCTGCAGCACCGCAAAGCCGATCTGTTCTGGAAACACCAATCAGACGCGAGCTTTAAACCCCACTCCTACACAAACACTGTAATGTTTATTTCAGTTGACTATAAATGAACATTTCTCTGCGTCTCTATATTTGTATCACTATTTTCAATCATTTACGTACAAACGCTTTTTACAAAAATAAGTGATAACGGTTAAAAATCTGAGATATTGGTGAAGACATGCGTGTAAATTTAGATGAAAGTGTACACTATGACCCACATGTCCTACACACAGATCCCTCTCTTTCACCTGCAATATTTGTGACTCTGTGAAGGAAAGGAGGATCTTCTTACCGCTGATGGAGAAATCAACAGAACCTTTCTTATTAAAGCAGAACTGTTGATTCATAATGATGATGTGGATGACGAATACAGCAACATCTCCGTCCTCCGTCTGTCTCCTTTCTCCCTCTCTCCCTCTCTCGTTTAATCCTTCCTCTTCTCTCCTTCCTTTTCTCCGCTGCTAGCCAATTATTTGAAATATTTCTCTCCGTTTATGTAACAAGGCAGATTTACAAAAGAACAGAGCATGAGCTGCAGTCTCTCTCTCTCTCTCTCTCTCTCTCTGTCTTCCCTCTCCCTCCCTTCTTCTCTTTCCCTCTCTCTCCCTCTCTCTCCCTTTTTCTCTTTGCCAGTTTCTGATTGGTTCTCATCTCTTGTATTATCCTGATTGGCAGATGAATTCTTTTGCTAGGTAAAAACACAATGTGCTTTATTTGCATCACAAAATCACGTGTTACATTTTACACAGGGATAAATACACAGGGAGAAAACCAACATGACGAGGATGAGTGTGGAGAGACCATTACCTCTATATATGTGTGTGTGTGTGTGTGTGTGTGTGTGTGTGTAAATAAACATGTTTACTGGTGATTTATATTTGTACTGCAAATGACTGGCACAAAGGCCACACCCCTTCATTCAGACACACACACACACATATACATATATATATATATACACACACTTACGCACATATATATATATATATATATATATATATATATATATATATATATATATATAATCATCACACCTCTATTAGACTCTAAAGACTGACAGAGGCCTATGTTGACCCATTCTGACTAACAGATACAGAGGCCACGCCTCTTGCACATAGGCCACACCTCCTTTACATTGACAAATAGAGAGGCCACACCTTCACTTAGACTGACAGATACAGAGACCACGCCTCTTTCATATAGGCCACGCCTCCTTTATACATATTGACAGACAGTAGCCATGCCTACGTCACTTAGACACGTTTTCTTTTGTTTATTTCCACACACACACACACCTCTAATTTATTGCGGGTGTAATCTTTTATTCATGAGACCCTAATGTATGTAGGACACCACATTTAAATCCTTACACACACACACACATATTGCTTTGCTGGTGTGGAGTGTGTTTACTGCAGTTTATCAGCGAGCCTTTAAATGTCAAAGTCTCCAGAACACACACACACACACACACACACACACACACACACACACACACACACACACACACACACAAGGAAACAGTGTATAATGACGTGACTGACAGCAGCTCCTTCAGCTACAGCCTCAGCATTTATCTCCATGAGATCCGGATCTCACGCTCCATTCCATGCCCATCTTTACCTTTCACTCCAGAGCAGGTAAAAGTGTGTAATTGACAGAAAAGAGCAGAGGATTTGGACGTCACACTCGTGTTGTCTTGTTCTTAATACTTCATGAAGGCTTTGAGCTTAAAGGGGGAAATCTGGAGGAGGCCACGGATCCCGAGCTGACTGCTCTCCTTAAAGAGCAGCCGTGCTGACTGGAGATACGAGATCTGACACGGCAGGTAGGAAATGGGTCAGAGCCAATCTCACAGCTCTACACACTCACACTGGTGTCTCTGGGGTACACACAATATATAATACACACAGAACCTCTCATTTTGTACTTTTCCCACACATGACAAATATTACACCAAGTATGCAATGATATAAAAAATAAACATGTACAAACAAAAACAATGGAGGAACTTCATGTTGAGATCCAGATTATCTTTCACTTTTTTTATAACGTCCGTTTGTCCAAATACTATTGAGCCTGTGAATTTAAAAACCAGCCGTATTGCAGTAGTTTTGTTAAAACTCGCGAATTAAAGTGTGTCTCGTTTGCTATTTATTAATGCAGGTAAACAATAATGATCATCCAAAACATCCAGATGAAATGAGATCCAGGTTCCATTTTAATGACTATAAAAAATCTATTAGAAATGATCCTATATTTATAATTATAATGATAAAATCATTATAGTGTTCATGATAATAATTATAATCTGCAAGAAAGAGATTTTGGGGCCAAACATCCTGATTTTTTTTGACTTTATCTGATAATAAAGTCACAGTTAATTAAATCCAGATTATTTCCGGATTACCTCTGGTTTTAGTGTGGAGGAAAGATCTACTCTTATCTTCAGGGTTTGCTGTTACAGTGTGGAGCGTTCAGCACATATATAATATATAATGATGTTTGTACACTGGTGCATTAAAGGGATGGAAGGTTTGTGTTTGTGTATTTTGTATTTGAGGGAAAGAAGAGGGTCATTACCCATAAACACCATCAGGGCATCATCCTCCTCTGAACCTGCCTCGGGAGACGCTCTGCCCCGGCGTGAGCTGCTCATCTCAGGGAACATCTGGAATTTCAGCATCTGTACATGCAGCGAGCAACTCGTTTCAGCTAACGATCATAACATCATTTACATAAAATATGACTCAATGCATCAATATAATAATAATAATAATAATAATAATAATCAGTTTAACACACAAAGTAAAAGAGCTGCATATAGCAAAGAGAGGGACAAGTAGCATTACTCATAACGAGAGATGGGAGGAGAAGAGAGAGAAAGAAAGGATGAGAAGAAGAGAGATGGAAAGAGATAGAGAGAGACAGAAAGAGAAGAGTATAGTGAGTAAGACAGAGAGAGAGAGAGAGAATATGAGAGCAGATGAGTGTTATATAAGTGATGATGAGTCAGACATCACCGGCGGCTCGCTGATCTGATCCACGTTCCTCCTGATTAGAGCGAGCAGACACGGACCACACCGAGGAGCACAAACATCATCTTTATTACACGACAGGCACTAAGAGGGAAACGGTGTAGAACATCATCACACACTAACAATAACACACGTACATTTCACTACCACACAGCGCTCACCACCACCACCACCACCACCACCACCACCACAGGGGTCAAACGTCATTCAAACCAAATACCAACTAATAACTCAGATCCATATAAAAATAAATTCAGTTTATCCGAGAGACAAAACAAAAACAGAGAGAGAGAGAGTGAGACAGGAGTAGAGTGAGACAGCAGCTGACACTGAGGGCCTGTAATTGAGAAGTTTTATTGGTTCTCCTCTCAGGCAGAACGTCATCAGATAACGACAGTATGACAGTATTAATCTGTACATTTACATTCATCTCAACTATTAATTATAAAACACACAAATAAAATAATAAAAAAAAAAAAAACTCCCATAAACATGTCCATCAAACTTGCGTCCCCCAAAAACCCAGTCCTATAAACCCCCGTCCCATAAACATGTCTCTCACACGCATTCCTTACAGGACACGCCTACACACAGCAGCACCGTGACGCCCCGGCGCCATGGCAACAGGACGAGGTGATGCTCAGGAGCGTCCTGTTCCTCTGGAAACTTGGTGTGACTGCAGTGTGGATTTTCTCTCACACACACACACACACACACACACACACACACACACACACACACACACCACACACACCACTCTGCAGTCTTCTCTATATACAACGCTTTTAGTGTAAGATACAAAACATTGTGTGTAACATGTTCATCCCTCAAACCCTGTGATCTTCATCATCATCATCATCATCATCATCATCAGACTCTCAGTCCTCGTTATTTACTGACCGACAGCAACAGATTCACCTGCAGACACACACACACACACACACATACACACACATCATCTCATACACGTTTATTCAGCTGATATTTACTTACATCAGTCCATTACTCCACACACACACACACACACACACACCTGTTCCATAGATGGACAGGCGATGATCTGCAGGTCCTCTCCACTGTACTCCTCCTGCAGAAGTGCATGAAGCTTCACGAACATCTGCTGAATGTTGTTCTGCAGTAAGACAGAGGGATGTGAGGAAACTCAGCAGTGTGGTGGGGCTGAGTGTCATGCTGCTGGTGCTGAGAGTGATGTGGTTCTGATGGTGATGCTGAGAGTGATGTGGTTCTGATGGTGGTTGCTGAGAGTGATGTGGTTCTGAGAGTGATGGTGGTTGCTGAGAGTGATGTGGTTCTGATGGTGATGCTGAGAGTGATGTGGTTCTGATGGTGGTTCTGAGAGTGATGTGGTTCTGATGGTGGTGCTGAGAGTGATGTGGTTCTGATGGTGGTTCTGAGAGTGATGTGGTTCTGATGGTGGTGCTGAGAGTGACGCTGAGAGTGATGTGGTTCTGATGGTGGTGCTGAGAGTGACGCTGAGAGTGATGTGGTTCTGATGGTGGTTCTGAGGGTGGTGCTGAGAGTGATGTGGTTCTGATGGTGGTTCTGATGGTGGTTCTGAGAGTGATGTGGTTCTGATGGTGGTTCTGAGAGTGATGTGGTTCTGATGGTGGCGCTGGGTTGCTGAGAGTGATGTGGTTCTGATGGTGGTTCTGTGGTGCTGAGAGTGATGTGGTTCTGATGGTGGTGCTGAGAGTGATGTGGTTCTGATGGTGGTGCTGAGAGTGATGTGGTTCTGATGGTGATGCTGAGAGTGATGTGGTTCTGATGGTGGTTCTGATGGTGGTTCTGAGAGTGATATGGTTCTGATGGTGGTGCTGAGAGTGACGCTGAGAGTGATGTGGTTCTGATGGTGGTGCTGAGAGTGACGCTGAGAGTGATGTGGTTCTGATGGTGGTTCTGATGGTGGTGCTGAGAGTGACGCTGAGAGTGATGTGGTTCTGATGGTGGTGCTGAGAGTGGTGCTGAGAGTGATGTGGTTCTGATGGTGGTGCTGAGAGTGATGTGGTTCTGATGGTGGTTCTGATGGTGGTTCTGAGAGTGATGTGGTTCTGATGGTGGTTCTGAGAGTGATGTGGTTCTGATGGTGGCGCTGAGAGTGATGTGGTTCTGATGGTTTTTATGGTGGTAGTGGTTGTGATGGTGATTTCCTGTCTATCTTTTACATACAACATTTAAAAGCATGAGTGTGTGTGTGTGTGTGTGTGTGTGTGTATGTGTGTGTGTGTGTGTGTGTGTGTGTGTGTGTGTGTGTGTGTGTGTGTGTGTGTGTGCGTGTGTGCGTGTGTGCGTGTGTGTGTGCATGTGTGCGTGTGTGGGCGTGTGTGTGTGTGTGTGTGTGCTGGTGATGATGTCAGTTGAACATGTGACCCACCCTGACGGGTTTGAACAGGATGAACTCTGTGTCCTTGTTGGCCAGGTACAGCGTCATGCTCTGTAACGTCAGTGGCAGTTTGGTCTTCATCACCCGGTACGTGTACATCACCAGGTCATTGATCTTTGCTACAAGCGCACACACACACACACACACACACACACACACACACACACACACAGAGAGATGAGAAATCAGAACTGATCCCTGTTTATTGTTTGTCTGACAGTATAATAATGAGACCCTCACCAGGCTGAGCCCAGGGCTGCTGGGAGAGCTGGTAACTCGGGCCTCCTCCAACCGCCATCGCCTTCAGAGAAGACACCTGAAACATCCAGAGGAACACCAGTGATATACATTACATGAATAGAGTAACAGATCTCCAGACCTGCTCCTGTACACAAACCCGAGCTCCATGAAGAGAAAGTTTATTTGTGATCTCACTAAGAGCTGAGCGTACCCCAAACCCACAGCTACAACCCAAAGATATATAGTGCAAACCCTTCCCACAAGAACACACTGAACCAGATATTCACCATGAGCATGTGGGTGGGAGAATTACAGGAGCAAAAACCTTTGGTGATATTAGTGTTGTACGATACACCGGTTCTAGTAAGGTATCGCGTTTAAAAGCGGTATGAGTCTTCTTTTAATTAGTGCCAGTAGTTAAATAACAATGGTTGTAGTTCACAGTGTTGGACTATAGGGGGCAGTGTGTGCACTGTGTGATATACCGGACTCTAGGTTATACAGTATATATATATATATATTAGCACTACCTGTTTTGTCTAACACACTATGGATAATCTGTATGATTTATCGTGTGTGTGTGTGTGTGTGACTCACCTTATTGAGGAATTCCTCGAGGTTTCCTACGAACATGCGAGTCTGCTGCTGGATGAAGTGCTCACAGCTGGACTTCAGGTGCCGGTCCACATCCTTCTTCGAGTCAATGTAGTGCTCCTTGATCTCTGGAGTTCCCTATCAAGTGTGTGTGTGTGTGTGTGTGTGTGTGTGTGTGTGTGTGTGTGTGTGTGTGTGTGTGTGTGTGTGTGTGTGTGTGTGTGTATGTGTGTGTGTGGAGAGAGAAACACACACGTTCTCAGAAGCCAGCCCCTGATATGATATGAGATAAGGAGCGTGTGAGGAAGAGGAGGAGTAGGTACCTCCAGTAGGAACTCCAGGATGGCCTTGTGGCTGTTGAGACGGAAGAACTTGGGAACGGCTTTGGGGTGGAGGATCTTAAACGCAGCGTCTGAGCAGGAAAAGGCATCAGAGTTTATTCATTCTGCAGAGATCTGATCTATCACACTGAGGGCAACCTGCACCTTTACAAACCCAAACCTTACTGACGTGGGGTCAGGGAGACAGACCGACAGACAGGACGGGCAGACGGAAAGACAGACAGGTGGACAAAGAGACGGACAGATCAGAGAGAAACGGTCAGGTGTAGCGGCAGAATAAAAAAAAGAGAGAAACTGATAAAGTGGCAGTCAATTGGAGACAGACAGATGGACAAAGAGACAGACAGATCAATTGGAGACAGACAGATGGACAAAGAGACAGACAGATCAATTGGAGACAGACAGATGAGAGTCATTTGGGGACAAAAAGATGGAGAGAGACAGATGGCCAG
>JACRUU010000019.1:6143190-6150690 GCA_030449085.1 Kryptopterus vitreolus | reverse complement strand
ATATAAACGAGCTGCTGGTTATGTAATTGAATGGCCTCCTGTGGTTGTGTATGGGGAAGAAGGATCCTTCATATACAGAGAGGATGGAGGATATTCATCTTAGTGAGTTAGAGATCCTCATAACAAAGATGTTCCTGATGGTGAGGATGTATTATTAATGGATTCACAGCCGCTGGAACGGATGGAGCTGCAGGTTTGTACTGGAAGATGAAAGGAAACACTTACTCTGGGATTTTTTGGGATCGCTGTTCAACCTGCTCGATTAGCGTCTGAAACCAGAGACACATTCATCATCATCATCATCATCATCATCATCTATAACCAGGAACATGGATTCATAACTCATTATAAACTATTCATTTTACTTCCATTAACAATAATGAATCATCATCAAACTCATGAGTTTTATTTGTGTTAATAATCTGCTTCTAATACACTTTAATTATGAATTCCAGGATTATGTGAATACATTCTGGGTAAATACATAAGTGTGTGATTATATAAGTGTGTAAACACATGGGATGTGTGCATGTAGGTGTGTGTCTGTGAATAAGTGAGAGGGAGGGGTGTGTGTGTGTGTGCGTTACTCGGAGCTTCGGTGCTGCAGCTCGGAATTTGACGTAGTACAGTGTGAAGGCATTGTCCAGGTTGGATGTGCTCACAGGGTCCTGACGGTATTCAACACAACACAGTTTATTCACCACCGCATCTCATGACAGTGATATAAATGTGATGGCTCCTGGTCATGTGATTCCTCACCCTCTTGGTGAGCTGATTGGTCAGGTTCTGCAGGGTGTTGATGATGTGGGTCTTCAGGAGATGTAACGCTTTGGACAAACACTGCTTGAACTTGGAGAGGTACACCGGGTAATCCTTAAAGTTCGGCTTCAGGATCCAGAGAAAGGGGGCGGAGTTTAGATTTAAATGAATCAAATGATCAAATACACAAACTTCCTTAAGCCTATATGAAATATTTATTTTACTTATATTGAGTTTATTTTTATTTAATTACTAGTCATTATAATATTATTCATAAATTATAAATAAAATGTAAATAGTTTGTGGTAAATAGGAAAATAAAATACAAATGAAGGTAAATGGGGGGGGGGGGGGTTTGGGAACGTACGTGTGAGGAGACGTACTCGATGCAGTCGTCCAGTTTAGACAGGGTGGGGATAAACGCCTCACTGTTCACCGACAGCGTGGGAGAGTTCAGTTTCTGCACAAATCACATGATCATCAACATGTACAGGTGAGAGACGATTACCTGTGTGTGTGTGTGTGTGTGTGTGTGTGTGTGTGTGTGTGTGCTGTTCACGTCCCTGAGTCATTACCATTACTAACGCTATAATGAGGAATAAGCGGGGAACTAATCAATGCCACAGATCCACAGAGAAATGGAGTGATTTGTGTACGTTACCGTGTTTATGTTCTCCAGTTCATTGAAGTATGAAAGTTTCTGCTGGATGCTCTCGGCCAAATCCACCAACTCTGACTAAAGGAGGAAGAAAACAAACATCAGATAGAGATTGATGGATCTTCAGTACCCTTCATGTGACACTACAGTTATCATCAATACTCACATAAATATCAACGAAACAATTATTATATTCATATATCACACGCAGAGCTGGTTTGTGCAACAGTGCCCTCTAGTGCAGTGTGAGAGCAGGTACACCACCAAGACAAGACACAAGGATTGATATCCTGATACACACACACACACACACACACACACACACACACACCTGCTCCTTCAGCAGCTGTTCACAAGCCTCGTGCAGCGTTCCTGTCTTTGTGGAAACAAATAAATATTGTCTTTGTAGAGAGTCGAGGTGACCGAGAGCCTCGTTCACATCCACCAATATGGAGTCACACTGCTGCTGATAACAACTCAAACACTCCCGTGTCATCCTGCAGAGAGAAGGGGAGGAAGAGAAATAAAATGCACCATATTCCTGCAGTGAGGAAAAGAATGAGAGGATGAAAGGCAAGTGGAGAGACAGAGAGAACTGAAGTGTGGGTGGAAAAGGAAGAGAGAAAGAGAAAAGAAAGACAGACTCAGAGGAGGTGAAACTCAGCTACAGGTTTTCGAGGCTTTAACGACCCGAGCCTTGTTGCTACGGTTACAGGAGTTTGGGATCAGCCAATCAGAGATGAGCGCGGGTGTGACGGTTGGAATAGCGGTGTCACGCGGTACACACCTGTATTTAGCACCTTCTTCTTGGTCCATGTGAGTCTGCAGTTTGGAGAACCAGGAGAAGAACTACAGAGGAGAACAGAAACATCCAGCACATTATTAACACACTGCAAACTACCCACAATGCAGTGGGGGAGGGTCTCCAGCGGGTTTAGGAAGGAAGGTGGTAGGTCTGAAGCGTTCTACCTGTTGAGCCGTCTCGATCCTCTCGTTCTCCAGCTGCAGAGCCTGGAAGCCCTTCATTAGCACATCCTCTGTGGAGGCGGGAACGGCGGCTGTGAAAGGAGAGAGCAGAGAGCGAGAAGACAGGACACACAGATCCTCGATCGGCAACTGGAGGAGGAAAAAAACAAGATCAAAGATCAGACGGAGAAGAACAAGATGAAGAAACAAGAACAACACTGAACAAGGGGGGTGAGTATTAACACAGCAACACTGTGGGAGACCCACTATGAGTATTACACTGGGGGGAGGGGGGGGATGGATGAGTATTACACTGGGGATGGAGGGAGGGATTGAGTATTATTACACTGGGGGGAGGGGGGATGATATTACATTGGGGGGAGGGGGATGAGTATTACACTGGGGTGGGAGGGGGGATAGGGATAGTATTACACTGGGGGGAGGGGGAGGGATGAGTATTAACACTGGGGGGGGGGGAGGAGTATACACTGGGGGGATGAGTATTACACTTGGGGGGAGGGGGGATGAGTATTACAGGGGGGACTGGGGGGAGGGGAGGGATAAGGGGGAGAGTATGATTACACTGGGGGGAGGGAGGGATGAGTATTACACGGGGGAGGGGGGAATGGGGATGAGTATTACATGGGGGGGAGGGGGGATGAGTATTACACTGGGGAGGGAGGGATGAGTATACACTGGGGGGGGGAGGGGGGGGGGGAGGGGGGGATGAGTATTACACTGGGGGGAGGGGATAAGTAAGGAGGCGTGTCTTATAGAATTAAAATGAACAGAGTGAGGAGGCGGGGTTCCGGAGTAACGTCATTTTGACAGTGTAGATATATCGCTGATGTGTGTGTGTGTGTGTGTGTGTGTGTGTGTGTGTGTGTGAGAGAGAGAGAGAGAGATATAACAGGATACACGTGAATTATATTTACATTAAGTCTCTGTGTAACTCTATAATAGATATAAATAAAGTGCTAGCCTGTTAGCTAACATGTACAGCTCCACTTGCGCACACTGCACTTCTCTGGAGTAACGCTTCATAACACGTTATAATCATAATCTGACATTTGTGTATGAATGTAGAAATAGAACATCTGATGCATTATAAGGTGCATGCGCTCCTGCTCACGCACTATTCACTATTACACACTACACAGATGTGGCGCACTATAAAGTGCACTAGTGTGCGGTTTGGGACGGAGCCCTCTCCGCGGCTGACTGGACCTCACCTCTGCGGGAATGGGGAGAGTCTCGGCGGCGGTGCGGATCTCCAGAACCGAGTCAGTCTGCCTGTCGGTGAGCGGCGCCATGGGCTCGGAGCTCCGGTCCCAGAGAGAGAGCTTCTCACGGGTCTCCTTATCCGCCAGTTCCGGGAGAGACTGCTCCATGGACGCCATCTTGCTGCCTACATCAACACTCAACGTCATCGTAAAAGCTCCGCTTCCGGGTCCGGGAGACTCTGACGTCAGAACGGCCGAAACGGCACGCGATTGGTCAGGAGTTGACAAACGAGCGGATTGGTTTAAAAGATTCATTAATGTTTTATTTGTTTTGCACAGAATTCAATTCAATTATTTCTCCATTAAGTGTATAATGTGTCATTAAAATACAAACTGTATAAAATATATTCAAATATATTTCAATGACATTTTCTCATACAATATATAAACAAACATTCATTCATTTATTCATTCATTCATTTTCTAGCGCTTTATCCGATCTTCCCTCGGGTCACGGGGAGTCTGTGTCTATCTCAGGCGTCTATAGGCATTAATGCAGGATACACCCTGGATGGAATGCCAACCCATTGCAGGGCACACACACACACACACACACACACACACACACACACACACACACACACACACACACACACACACACACACACACACACACACACACACACATTCATACGCTAGGGACAATTTTCCAAGGTGCCAATCAACCTACCGTGCATGTTTTTGGACCGGGGGAGGAAACCGGAGAACCCGGAGAAAAACCCCTGAGGCACGGGGAGAACATGCACAAACTCCACACACACATGACGGGAATTGAACCCGGATCCTGGCGGTGTGAGGGGAATGTGCTAACCACTACGCCACCGTGCCCCCTATAAAAAAACATGTAGTAGATAATAAAAAGAGGATCTCAGGTGTAATTATGGTCTCAAATGCAAAGACTGTTTATAGATGCTAAAACATACTTGTTTGTTTGCTGTTCCAGAGAAGTAAATAGTTAAATACTGATGTGACGATTTTCCTGTAACAGCACCATTTATAGCTATCTCACTTTCATTCATTTGGTGCAATGATATTATTTATTATGATGCAGATCCTAATTTCCTCTTCTTTACCTCGAATATTACACCAACTTGAGCATCCACGCTTTCTTCGCCAAACTTTCCATAACAATTCACAGACAAGAGCTGAGCTTAGAGTGTTTCTTTTTTGCTTCATTCTCTCTCTTTTTCCTTCTCCGTGTCTGACTCTCTTGTTCTCGCTTGCCACAAATCAGAGTGCAGATGCTCGGCATTGATTCACCGAGCACTGGACCGTAACGATATTTCATTATACAGTCCCTCTCTCTCTCTCTCTCTCTCTCTGCCTGCAGGGTGAATGAGAGCAGAGTGTGTTAGTTTTTTTCCATCCAAGCTCCAGAGCATCACCAAAATCCAAAAGCTAAAAATGGAGCTAAATAAAATAACCATATAGAATAAACCCCAACACACAGAGCGATGGAAACCTACGATGAACTCGGCATCTTTACCATTATACAGTAAGTACGGGGTTTTTCTTCCTGCATGTGAAATACGTTCTCTATTCATTCCTGAGGAAATAGGAGTTATAGGGTCATAAATGTGACTGCTTTATTGAAACCATGTTCAGAATGTGGTGTTAAAGGGGTTATCGTTTAAACAGCTAGAAGGATATTTTACACATTTGGTGCACCAGAAAGTTTCATTCTGTACACTGGATTATGGACTCTGTTATGTGCTGATGCTGTTTAGATACCAAATGAAATGTAAAGGTTTTCTGGTTTCTTTTTTAAAAAGGAAAGTAAAGTTCTCATGCGAATGCGAGTCCGTCACACTTGCCTTCAACAATGTGATCAATTCAGCTCGTGTGCTCGTGTGCTGGCTGAGCTTTTGTTGATTTGTTCACTTTTCTGGACATTAGTTCTAAACCCTGTGGTCACGCCTGAGAATTGCAACACAGAAGCCAACTGGGGTGAGATTCATGCTGCCCCACTACACCCGACAGAGAGACAGACAGACAGATAGATCTTGTATAGCACAGGTACACAGCTACGAAATGCAGTTAAGCATCTACCAGGATTGTAAAAACCAACATTTTCATTTTCATATTTCTATAAATACATGTAAATTGTAGCGTGAGAAGGTTTATGACTACATGACGAACTGATATTTTCTGTTCTGAACAAAAAGTGAGAAATAAAAGATCATTCGGTTTTGCGTAAACTGTTACTGGGTGAGTTTAAGACATTGAAAAGAATCAGATGAATAAACCACAACAAATGAAAGCGTTTTCCATGAGTATTGCACTCTATGTTCCTTGGTGAAATTTCCCTCTGCTTGAACCTCTTTCACTATGAACGTTTCTTTTCTCAGAAGATTTCAGACATTGGCTTGATATAGTCTGGGGTTTTATTTTGCTCAAAATGGAGGTTAATGTGTGTTTTGGCAGTTAAATGGGTTTAGACTGGGGCAGTGAGGACCGAATCGATCAGACAGATTTATTGAAAGGTTATTTTCATTCACTTCCACCATCTGCTGCTTTTCTCTTCTCTGTTCTCATTGTGAAGGAGTCTGGACCTGAAATAAACCTCAATTAGTAGACAGATAAATGGATGGATATATAGAACGATGGATGGATAGCAGACTTGTTCCATGTTCATCCCTCCTACATTCATCTGTCTCTCTCTCTCTCTGCACCTGCTAGTTATGAATGAGTCACAGACATTTCATTTCTTAGGTTCTAAGTGAATCATTTACAGTGAATCGGCTCACAATCACAGACGAATCATTTGTGTACTGTACCTGTGATGTTGACTTCAGATTACATGGTGATGTTGTTTACCAGTATGTCCTGGAATTTAGCGGTTGCTTTGTTTCCCCATCTACAGATTACTTTATAAATGTGGAGGGAATGTTTGGATTTGTTCAGTAGAGTAAAATGTGATGTTTCTTTTGTTGATCTCTCGAACCTGTAACTGAGGAACGAGACAAAGTAAGACAGAAAATGCAGCTTTTCAGGACCGTAAACTGTAAATCAATACAATACACATTCAATACACAACATCATGTGACTGTATAATACTGTAGAAAGGTTATTCCTCATAATCACACACTTTGGTGCTCGTGGTATTTCTCCCACTCGGGTGTTTTGTACTGTTTATGATCACACTTTAGATATCACTCAACGTTCTGTGCTGTTTTACATTCGCTAAAACTGCTTTGTGACCATTTCTATTGTGAAAATAGAAGTAAATAAAATTGAACTTGGATTAACTTAATGTTATGCACAGTGAGATGGTGTTATAATGAACTCAGGTGACCCAAACACTAAAGTATTTTCCAATCTAAATTCTAATCCTATTTTGGGATTTATTATTAGCATGATTATTGTCAAAATAGAAATCCTGCATGAATCGGTTCAAACGAATCGTTTTGAGTATAAATCCGAATGAACAGGAATGACGGAGTTGTTCTGGAGAATCGGATCCCTGAAGTGATTCATTACGGTCATGCTGTCTCTCCATCACTCCCCCTCTCTCTGTCCTCCCACGCTGCCTTCTGTTCTGCATCCCTTCTTATTCTTATTCTCCTGCTCGCATCCCTCTCTCACATGAAGAGCACGAAAACCTATCCATCCCTCCTCTCTCTATCCATCCCTCTCTCCTTCTCCATCCATCCCTCCTCTCTCCATCCATCCCCCTCTCTCTCTCTCCCTGATCCCTGCTCCCGCATCATGCCCGGGCGGCGCGATGGCCCTGACTCCGACACGGTGCCAGTGTAGCGGAAAAAGGGAAAAGACGCCGTGAGTGTGTGTGTGTGTGAGAGAGTGTGTGTGTGTGTGTGTGAGAGAGGTGTGTGT
>JACRUU010000019.1:6130690-6140690 GCA_030449085.1 Kryptopterus vitreolus | reverse complement strand
GTTGTTTGTACACTTTCACATGACAGTAAATATCCCAGGTGTACATTTCACTACGCATTAGCGCCGGAACATCTCGCTTTCAGTCCATTAGGAGAGATGGTGATGTCTGAGGCCAGTTTGTGTACAATGTAAACTGTAGTTTGAGAAGATTGTAGAATTGTGAGGCGAGCGGAAACACTAAAGCGCTGCTGCATCGCTGGCTTCAGCATCGCTGGCTTCAGCATGGCAGTAACAGCGAGGATCATTTCTGTGATTCGTTATATTCCCTCACAGTCGGAATGTTTGGCTCGGAAAACTGTGAAGAACAAGAACAAATTGATCTTGTATATCTGGTCTCAGTGTTGTATAAAACTGTACAGATGATTAAACTGAATTGCTTCTGATTGATCAGTAAAATAGAAATGATAATGCAGGATTACATCATCATTCACACATCGGAATTCCCAGTTGTATGGAATAACTGTATACGAGTTCAGTCTGGTGCAGCCACTGCACAACTACGATAACAGTCATGTGCAGATTATAAATATCAATATCTCTATTATACATATGTAAATATTCCAGTCATCCAGAATTATTAGTGACGTGTGCAAAAGCATCACTATTATAATCTCTCTGTAGCGAATCACGGAATCCCCACGGAATTCCGAACCCGGGGCCAAAAAGGGGGACATTTTTCCCATAGAAAATGGGGCCTGACAGCTCGGCCTGTGTGTGTCCGACTTGCACATATGGCATATCCACTCATAGGGACATACCCCACATATGTTCGGAATTTCGGGAAATCCACGACATTCCAGGCCCATAGAGAATGAATGGGGAAATTTGATGCTCCGCTGTTCGGCCCGTGTTCGCCCGACATGCACATGTGATATATCCACTCGTAGGTGAGATGGAGTAGGTTGTGACCATATGACTGCCGCATGACGTCACGTGGCCGCAAATGTGAAAAATCTGTAAAATGGTGAAACTCGGACGCTCGGCACATCGACAGGAGTCGGACGCTGGATAATTTGATTATGTCACATGTGTCAATGGCCCCGCCCCCTCCCGAAACCCCCCCCCAAAACATGCCTTTTAGGTGTCTAAACACTCGTCTCTCCGAACAAGCTCGCATTTCGAAGTAAACGCTAAATATTAAAGGGACCAGGCTGTAAGGGTGTCGCGCCCGGAGCTGCGGTTTGCATCGGCAAACAAAATTTCCCGTATCTAGTTTACCACTGCTGTTACATCCCTCAGTAATTATCTCAGTAATTTACAGTAACAGAGAACGGAGACGGTACACAAGTCTTCCATGTTGTTTCTACTCTAATCTCTATTTCTGCCCTGTGTTTAGTTTGTTATCACAGTGTGCTCACCTCTATTACTGTTGGTTTAAAATGTAAACATCTGTTTAGATGAATAATGACATAACTTATTATAACGAATGCTATCAGTCTTACACTTATTACATCTTATTCTCTGTATAATTGTCAGTGTTATATCCACAATTTTAAGACCGGCTGCAAATAATAATTGTAGCTTTGTTTAATTTGTAATCTGTCATACAATGCATTATATGTAATTACTTTGCCAACACAATGCACACAGAAGCCAGCGTTAGCGTAGCGACACTTCCACTCGAGAGTGCGTATCACTTTGCACTTTTAAATAATTGAAAATGGTCGTGCTCAGGAGTGGAGGTGAAACTCATCCTGTTCACTGACACCAATCACCGGCCAGGTCACCTCCAACCATTGAGAAGATCCCACCTCTATGTGTTCCAACAAAAAACACACCAAATATTCATTCATTCATTCATCTTCTAGCGCTTTATCCGATCTTCCCTCGGGTCACGGGGAGTCTGTGTCTATCTCAGGAGTCTATGGGCATTAAGGCAGGATACACCCTGGATGGAATGCCAACCCATCACAGGGCACACACACACTTACACACACAACACACACACACACACACACACACACACTCACACACACACACACACATTCATACAATAGGGATAATTTTCCAAGGTGCCAATCAACCTACCGTGCATGTTTTTGGACCGGGGGAGGAAACCGGAGAACACGGAGAAAAACCCCCTGAGGACACGGGGAGAACATGCACAAACTCCACACACACATGGCCGAGACGGGAATCGAACCCGGACCCTGGCGGTGTGAGGCGAACGTGCTAACCACTAAACCACCGTGCCCCTTACACACCAAATAGTAATAAGCTATTTTAATAAAACATTCAATCTCTTTGTGAAGTACACACTCGGTCATGCTAGCCAACATGGGATGGACTATACAATTCATTTTTATAAATGCAGTGAAGTGACATCAGTTAGAATATAATGAGAAATATCCTGTATTTACAGCCATCTCTCAGCTTTTGTCTTGTATTGCCCTTTGACCTGTAAGAATATGAAGTACACACTGCTCAGGGTTCTCTCAGTGTGCTGTAAATAAAAGCGATAATCCGAGACAACACACACACACACACACACACACACACACACACACACACACACTGCCATTTCAGGAACAGTTGTAGGAGGTGTAAACAGAAAGACAAGGTCAATGTTAACTATAGAAATGTACAAGTAGTGTCATTTATGGATAAAAATTACAACCAAAACATATTGAGAGACGTTAAAGCCGAATCCAATCCAAGCAAAAATGCAGCATAAAAAAAAAGCATAATCCAATACAGACTACCAGACGTCTCTCTAACCGCAAAACATATAGCTATTAGTCCAATCCGAACAGGGTCTAATCCGATCAAAATCTAATCTCATCATGAAGCTGTTGAATCTTATTATCCAATCTGAGCATAGAGTTCATCCAAATCCAAATTTAGAGCTGTAAAATGAGGTCCTATTAAAGTAAAGATCTTTTTAAACAGAATAAAAAGCAGCATTTCAATATAAGACAGAATCCAATCTGAGTAAAACCAGTGCGTGTAGAAGATGACTGAATGAGTAGATGAACAGATGGATTCATTAATGGCAATAAGGTGTCTAATGTGTTCAGATGAGGAGAGAGAGAACAGGAACGATCATCAGCCAATCAGAGCGTGAGGCTGTACTAGTGGGCGGGGCCTGCAGAGGCATACAGCAGCAGTGTTGTCAGTGAGCATCCAGAGGTTCCTGTGAGGTTCCTGAGTGGGAGTGAAGAGCACATCCAGGCTGAGCTGAGAGGGAAGAGTTACGCTGCTCATTAATTGTTCAGCGCACATTCCTCCACACGCTGCGTCATTTATTAATGAGTGTGAAGAGTGTTGCGTTTCACCGCGAGCATCAGACACCACGCTGGCCGTCACGGCACTCAGACCAGGCTCCGGGGATTACACACACAACACAACAGCATGAGTTCATCTAACCATGCGCCATTTCAAACGGTGAGTCACGTCATCCTCATCCTCTTTATCCCTCCATCATCTCAGCCTTTATTTCTCTCTTCATCTTCTCATTTCTCAATCAGCTTCTCATTTATTTATCTATCTGTTCACCGTCGTCCTTTCATCTCTTCTTCATCCTCTCGTCACCTGATTTCTCCTGCTCTTCATCACTTTTCATCTCCTCTTCATTTATTCATCCTTTTCATCATCTCACCTAAATTCTTCACCTTTATCTCTTTGTTTGCATCTTTCTCTCCTTATCATCTCCTCATGTCACCTCTTCATCGATCCATCTGCTTATATCTTTTCATCTCTTCATCTCTTCACCTCCGTCTCCGATGAATCTGCAGAGTGAATCCTGAGCGTTTGTGCTAATCACTGACTTTAATCTGACAACACACTTGTCTCACCTAAAACACATCTGTATCACATCTGTATCGCAACTCGTCACACCTAAAACACATCTGTATCACATCTGTATCGCAACTCGTCACACCTAAAACACATCTGTATCACATCTGTATCGCAACTCGTCACACCTAAAACACATCTGTATCACATCTGTATCGCAACTCGTCACACCTAAAACACATCTGTATCACATCTGTATCGCAACTCATCACACCTGAAACACCTAAAACACATCTGTATCACATCTGTATCGCAATTTATCACACCTGAAACAACCTAAAACCACATCTGTACACATCTTAATCGCAATTTAAACCTGAAACAATCTGTATCACATCTGTATCACAGATTATATGTAAAGTGTATAATATATATATATATATATTATATATATATATATATTTTTATTCATCTTCTAGCGCTTTTAATCCGATCTTCCCTCGGGTCACGGGGAGTCTCAGGCGTCTATGGGCATTAATGCAGGATACACCCTGGATGGAATACCATCCATCACACACACACACACACACACACACATTCATACACTAGGGACAATTTTCCAAGGTCCAATCAACCTACCGTGCATGTTTTTTTTTCGGACCGGGGGAGGAAACCGGAGAACCCGGAAAAAAAAAACCCTGAGGCACGGGGAGAACATCACAAAACTCCACACACACACACACACATACACACACACACACACACACACACACAACACACACACACACACACACACACACACACACACACACAACATATATATTGTATATATTGTGGGTCTGTGGTGTGTTGTGTATATACCAGCATAATATAAAGTGTATCCTATATATATATATATATATATATATATATATATATGGTGTGTGTGTGTGTGTGGTGTGTGTGTGTGTGTGTGTGTGTGTTTGTGTGTGTGTACAGTATAATACTAACGTGTAAAGTATATATATATATATATATATCTATATATATATGTGTGTGTGGTGTGTGTATAATGTATTTAGATAAATATTTATTAGCGTGACTGTAACCATGGTAACACACCTCACGTCCTTCTCTATATGTTTTTAATCTTTGCAGCCACAGGACCAAAGCTTCGGGCAGCTGGACGTCTTCTCACGCTCCTGCAGACGGCTGGGACACGGTGTCTAGTAGAGACGAGCGTGACTGCTTCATCGAGTGAGTCAGATGTAAACGTCTGGTTTATACGCACCATCGTTACCAGGGCGTGATCTGGTGTCCCTCTCTCCCACTTTACAGCTCTGTGATTGGTTATTTTAGGATAATGTTGCTCGGCTTTATAAGTCACGTTGTAAAAGAAACATCTCATGCTATGATAAAATACAAAACCATCAATAAGAGTTTTGCAAAGTCATGTGACAGCTTCAGGACTTTACATTAACGCAAAATATAATGCACCAGTCGTGTCGTTTTCAAGTATTTGAATAAAAATAAAAGCTCTATGTAGTGTAAAATAATGCTTATTGTGTTAATTAATCGTTGTCCTCTGTCTAAAAGTAAATAAATAATTTAAATTAGTAAATAACGGAAAGCGTACTGTATAAAGACGTGTTTTTTCCCTCGGTCATGTTTCGTCTTGACGTTACAGAAAAATAGCGACTTTTAGACCCGTATTGTTGTTGGAGACGCTTCCGTGATTTAACCAGAGACTATATAAAAAAACAATGTAAATAAAATTGTGCTATAAACGCTTGTGCAGGTTTATTCATTCAGATTTCTGGATCCGAGGCGCGTTTTTCCTGGGACGCGATGTGGTACGATATGTCGAGTAATAACCATAAATCTCTCCACGCGTGTACGACCTGCTCAGCGTTAAAGCTTTATTGTTTCACACGCGAAAGGCGAGTCTGCAGAGACCCCTAATCTGCGTTGGGCGTGAGCGACAGCGCGTGGGCGAGAGCCAAATTACAGTCTTTAAAACGAGGCCTTCCGTCGCTTCAACTCACAAAACCCGGCGCCAAGAACTGTTTTTACTTCATCAGGGATCAAAAGACGAGCAGCGAGGCAGCGGAGCCGCGCTGTAACCTCGCTAATGTGTCGCCTGATGACTGTAATGACAGACATTCCAGTCAACATATGTGAAAGTGGGTGTGGCCTGGTAGCAGGTGGCCATGTCAATGCACTCCAACATATAGCAGGATATAATCCCAGAACATGTGTGTGTGTGTGTGTGTGTGCGTGTGTTTTGTGTGTGTGTGTCTCTGTGTCTCTGTGTGTGTGTGTTCTCTTGAAGTAAAGATGTCTGAAAGATGTATTCCACATTTTATTAGAACTATTTAATCATTATTGTATACAATTTATTCAAACAAAAGGAGAAATGGGTTTTCCAATCAGGACATGCATTTAATGAAAACGTGCAGACTGATAGGAAGAGGGAGAAGGTGTGTTTTGGGTGTGAATGTGTGTTTTGGGTGTGAATGTGTGTTTTGGGTGTGTTTTTGGGGTGTGTTTTTGGTGTGAATGTGTGTTTTGGGTGTGAATGTGTGTTTTGGGTGTGTTTTGGGTGTGAATTGGGTGTGTTTTGGTGTGAATGTGTGTTTTGGGTGTGAAGGTGTGTTTTGGGTGTGTGTGTTTTGGGTGTGTTTTGGGTGTGTTTTTGGTGTGTTTTTGGTGTGAATGTGTGTTTTGGGTGTGTTTTTGGTGTGAATGTGTGTTTTTGGTGTGAAGGTGTGTTTTTGGTATTTTGGGTGTGTTTTGTGTGTTTTGGGTGGGAAGGTGTGTGTTTTGATGTGTTTTTGGGTGTGAATGTGTGTGTTTGGGTGGTGAATGTGTGGTTTTTGGGTGTTTTGGGTGTGAATGTGTGTTTTGGGTGTGAAGGTGTGTTTTTGGTGTGTTTTTGGTGTGTTTTTGTGTGTTTTGGGTGTGAATGTGTGTTTTTGGTGTGTTTTTGTGTGTGTTTGTGTGTTTTTGGTGTGTTTTGTTGTGTTTTTTGTGGTTTTGTTTGGTGGGTGTGGGTGTGCCCTGTGTGTTGTGTGTTTTTGGTGTGTTTTGGTGGGTGTGTTTGGGTGTGAAAGTGTGTTTTGTGTGTGGTGTGTTTGGTGTTGGTGTGTTTTGGTGTGTGTTGGGTGTGAATGTGTGTTTTTGGTGTGTTTGGGTTGTGTGTTTTTGGTGTGGGTGTGTTTTTGGTGTGCCTGTGTGTTTTTGGTGTGTGAATGTGTGTTTTGGTGTGACGGTGTGTTTTTGGTGTGATGTGTGTTTTGGGTTGTGTGTGTTTTTGTTTTTGGTGTGAAGGTGTGTTTTTGGTGTGAATGTGTGTTTTGGGTGTGGTGTGTTTTGGGTGTGAATGTGTGTTTTGAGTGTGAAGGTGTGTTTTTGGTGTGTTTTTGGTGTGTTTTGGGTGTGAATGTGTGTTTTTGGTGTGAAGGTGTGTTTTTGGTGTAGGTTTGTTTTTGGTGTGAATGTGTGTTTTGGGTGTGAATGTGGTTTTTGGTGTGTTTTGGGTGTGCCTGTTTGTGTTTTTGGTGTGTTTTGGGGTGCGGTGTGTTGTGGGTGTGTTTTGGGGTGTGTTTTGGTGTGTTTGGGTGTGCAGGGTGTTTTTGGGTGTGAGGTGTGTTTTGGGTGTTTGGGTGTGAGGTGTTGTTTGGGGTGTGTGTTTTTGGTGTGTTTGTGTGTTTTTGGTGTGTTTTTGGTGTGTATGTGTGTTTTGGGTGTGAATGTGTGTTTTTGGTGTGTTTTGTGTGAATGTGTGTTTTGGGTGTGTTCTGTGCCGGGGGTTTTTGGTGTTTGTCCCCCCGGGGGGTGTTTTTTTTTTGGCGTGTGTGTTGTGTGTGTGAGTGTGTGTCTGTGTGTGTGACTGCTGTGTTGTGTGTTGTGTGGTGTTTTGTGCTGTGTGTGGTGTGTGTGCTGCTGATGTGTGTGTGGTGTGTGTGTGCGTGTGTTGTGTGTGTGTGTGTGTGTTTGTGTTTTTTTGTGTGTGTGTGTTTGTCTGTGTGTGCGTGTGTGTGTGTGGGTGAGAGAGAGAGTGTGTGTGTGTGTGTATGCGTGTGTGTGCTCCTGTGATGTGGTTGGTGTGTGTGTGTGTGGTGTGTGGTGAGGTGTGGGTGTGTGTGTCTGTTGTGTGTTGCTGGTGTGTGTGTGTGGTGTGTGTTGGTGTTTGTGTGTGTGTGTGTGTGTGTTTGTGTGTTTTGTGTCTTTTGTGTGTTGTGTGTGTGGTGTGTGTGTGTGTGTGTGTGTGTGTGGGTGTTGTTGTGTGTGTGTGTGTGTGGTGTGTGTGTGTGTGTGTGTGTGTGTGTGTGTGTTGGGTGTTGTGTGGTGATGTGTGTGTGTGTGTGTGTGTGTGGTGTGTGTGTGTGGGTGTGTGTGTGTGTGTGTATGTTTGTGTGTGTGTGTGTGTGTGTGTGCTGTGTGTGTGTGTGTTGTGTGGATGTGTTGTGTGTGTGTGTGTGTGATTGTGTGTGTGTGTGTGTGTGTGTGTGTGTGTGTGTGGTGCTTGTGGGTGTGTGTGTTGTGTGTGTGTGTGTGGTGTGTGTGTGTGTGTGTTGTTGTGACCCACTCTGCTGGGTGTGTCTGTGTGTGTGTGTGTGTGTGTGGTGTGTGTGTGGTGTGTGTGTGTGGGGTGTGTGTGTGTGTGTCTGTGTGATGTTGTGGTGTGTGTGGTGTGTGTGGGGTGATGTGTGTGGTGTGTGTGTGTGTTGTGTGTGCTTGTGGTGCTCGTGCTGGGTGTGTGTGTGTGGTTGTGTGTGTGCTTGTGTGGTGTGGGTCCTGCTTGTGTCTCTGTGCTGTGTGTGTGTTGTGTGTGTGTGTGTGTGTGTGTGTTGTGTGTGTGAGTGGGTGTGTGTGTGTGTGTGTGCTGTGTGTGTGTGTGTGTGTGTGTGTGTGTGTGTGTGTGTGTGTGTTGAAGACCAGCTCTGCTCTCACTCCCTCATGTGAGAGATTCTTGTAGGTGTGCAGTGTTTGTGAGGAGCGGTGGAGATCTTCACACAGTCAGTGCTGTAATAAGTGAAGAGTGAGGAGAGAAGGAGAACGCAGCAGAGGAATGAAACAGGGATGAATTTCAATCATACACTAATTCTAACCTTCAGTTTATAATAAACATCCAAATCTCTCTTCACTCCTTCATCCTTATGTGTGAACATGAAGCTCTTCACCTGCATCGACACCGCTTCCTTCATGGTGCTGCTGCTTGGACCACGGCAGGAACATCAGCAGGAAACTAAAGTGTCAATAAATCATGAATAACAAAACATCAAAAATGCTCTTCACTTCTTGTCATATTATTGGAGAAATAAACAACACTTCAGGAAGAGTTTATTTTTAATTACATTTTCAAAAAATGATTATAGGAGACACGGTGGTTTAGTGATTAACACGTTCTCACACCGCCAGGGTCCGGGTTCGATTCCCCTCTCGGCCATGTTGTGTGGAGTTTGTGCATGTTCTCCCCGTGTCTCAGGGGTTTTTCTCGGGTTCTCGGTTTCCCTCCGGTCCAAAAACATGCACAGTAGTTTATTGGCACCTTTCAAATTGTCCTGTGGAGAATGTGATGTGTGTTGTGTGTGTCCTGGTGTGTGTGTGTGTGTGTGTGTGTGTGTGTGTGTGTGTGGTTTTTGTGGATTGAGTGTGTGTGTGTGTGTTGTGTGTTGTGTGATGGATTGCCATTCCATCCAGGGTGTATCCTGCATTAAGACCCATATACGCCTGAGATAGACACAGACACCCCATGACCCGAGGGAAGATAGGATAAAGCGCTAGAAGATGAATGAATGAAAAATGAATATCTCATAATTATAGCAGAAGCTGGAAAAACTGTGGATATGGATTTTTATGGAGAGTTCCAGGGATCGACTGTCGACCTCTTTTTATAAATAAGGAACATTTTATCTTGAAAACCAACAATTTATTATCAATTATACAGATATGATCCGATCAATCTGAATCCCAAATGAGTCGATTCTCTGATTCTAGCAACTGAAAAACAGTGAGTCAACTCCATGACACAGGAGTCGAGTTCACTCAAAATGATTCATTTAACACAAGGAGACGAAAAAAAGGAATTTAATATCCATGTACAGAATTTACATCTGCATGTGGGTCTATACACCTCTATCTCTCTATCTCTCTCTCTCTCTCTCTCTCTATCTCTCTATCTCTCTATCTCTCTCTCTCTCTCTCTCTCTATCTCTCTATCTCTCTATCTCTCTCTATCTCTCTATCTCTCTATCTCTCTATCTCTCTCTATCTCTCTATC
>JACRUU010000019.1:6119447-6130190 GCA_030449085.1 Kryptopterus vitreolus | reverse complement strand
AGCCGAGTTCTCTGGAGGAAGTGCGTCTGGGACTGGAGGGAGATAAGTTGGCTCCTCGGAAGGTGGAGATGAGACGAGACCCTGTGTTAGGCTTTGGCTTCGTAGCAGGAAGTGAGAAACCCGTCGTAGTTCGTTCTGTCACTCCAGGTAATAGTTCCTGTTTCCTCAGGCGCATTACGGAGAGCGAGCGGAACCCGGACACAGCCGCTTCAGCACCGAGCGAGACTTTCACAGGTTTCCTTTCATCCACAGGAGGTCCATCAGAGGGAAAACTGGTTCCTGGAGATGAGATCATTATGATCAACGATGATCCAGTCAGCAGCGCTCCCAGAGAGCGAGTGATCGACCTGGTCAGGTACTCCAACACCTCAACTCACCCCATTCCACACAGACCCGTCTTACACAGAACACTCGCATTTATCACCATCAGCAATGTCCACAAGATGTGATATTTAAATGAAAAAAATTCTAAATACAGACAAAAAAGACAATCTTTAAAAAAATGATTAATCACTGAATGAAACGAGTAAAAAGGTTCGATCCGAGCCAAAAATTGAAAAATGGAGAATTGATTCCAAAAATAACTAATAAAAAGAAAAAGGAAGAGGAGGATCACTTCCCAAAATCATTCACAATGAAGTGATCTATAAAATGAAAGGACAGGATTCTCACCGCTCTGTACTATTTTGGGAGGTGGTAGCCCAGTGGTTAAGGTGTTGGCCTCTGGACCGGAAGATCACAGGTTCAAACCCCACCATCACCAAGCTGCCACTAGCGGGCCCTTGAGCAAGGCCCTTAACCCGCAATTGCTCAGTTGTAAGTCGCTCTGGATAAGGGCGTCTGCTAAAATGCTGTAAATGAAATGTACTTTTTACTTCCTTGTGTTGTAGGAGTTGTAAAGAGGCCAAAAGTTTGACCGTCAAGCCGTACCGTGTAAGTGCCATCCGTTCCCTTACACACACACACACACACACACACACACACACACACACCACACACACCAAATTCATTCATTCATCTTCTTGTGCTTTATCCGATCTTCCCTCGGGTCACGGGGAGTCTGTGTCTATCTCAGGTGTCTATGGGTATTAATGCAGGATACACCCTGGATGGAATGCCAACTCATCATACACACACACACACACACACACACACACATTCACACACACTAGGGACAATTTTCCAAGGTGCCAATCAACCTACCCATGCATGTTTTTGGACCGGAGGAAAAACCGGAGAACTCCCCCCCCACTCCAGGAGAAAAACCCCCTGATGCACTGGGAGAACATGCACAAACTCCACACACACATGTCCGAGACGGGAATCGAACCACTAAACCACTGTGCCCCCCCCCCCCACACCAAACTCTCTTCTTCAATATTTATACGTGTTTATCACAGCACCACATCATGTTGATGTTTTTCATCCAGAATGTTTTTCCCTTCAGTCTCCCAAATCCGCCTTCATGAGTGCTGCTAAAAAGGCAAAGCTGAAATCCAACCCTGTGAAAGTGAGATTTGCAGAAGAGGTGATCGTTAACGGTCAGATTCCTGTAAGAAAAACGTCAAACACAGATTTAACTCCTCCCACTTTATATCACAGGAGTGTTTATTCATTGATGTGATTGTCTGCAGGAAACGGTGAAGGATAATTCACTGCTCTTCATGCCAAATGTCCTGAAAGTCTACCTGGAAAACGGACAGACCAAGTCCTTCAGGTTCGACTGCAACACCTCCATTAAGGTATAAAAATACAACTTCCATTCACAGAAACGATGTTTACAGGAACATTAACACCATCAGATCTTCAGACCAGCGCATGGAATTCTGTCACATAATCAACTTTTGTTTATTGTTTTGTTGATTGTGAAGGACGTCCTGCTGACGCTGCAGGAGAAACTCTCCATTAAAAGCATTGAGCATTTTTCTCTGATGTTGGAGCAGAAGATGGAGAACTCCAACACCAGGTTGGTTCTGCTGCACGAGCAGGACATGCTGAGTCGGGTACGCCTCGCACACGCAATCATTATTTACATTCATCTGATTGGAAAAACATGTAATATCAGAGTTTGGAGAGAATAAAACATGGTGTGTGTGTGTGTGTGTGTGTGGTGTGTGTGTGTGTGTGTGGTGTTTGATTATTATCGTTCCAGGTGACTCAGCAACCTGGATCGCACAAGATGAGGTGTATGTTTCGCATTGCTTTTGTACCGCGGGATCCAGTGGACCTTCTCCGCCGCGACCCCGTGACCTTTGAGTATCTCTACGTGCAGGTGAATATGTCGTTATTTATCCCACAGTACTTTCTCTCATCACATTTAGAAAGACACCTGGTTTGAGGAGATACCAGTTCAGGGATTAGTGGTTTATGAGGCTGGTGGTGGAACAGGGATCTGGGAGCCTGAAGGTGGTGCAAATGTCTGGCTGTGAGACTGAAGGTCGAGTCTAAGTGTTCGGAGGTGGAACGGGGTTCTGAGAAGGTGGAGCAGGAGGAAATGAGTGATGGAGCAAGAGACTGGATTTGGAGAAGCAATTTTGGAGACTGAAGGTTGAGCAAGGGCCAACTTGGAGGTGGAGCAAGATTGTGGGAAACTGGTGATGGAGCAGGGTTATGATAAGCGTTGTGATGGAGCAGGGTTATGATAAGCGTTGTGGTGGAGCAGGGATTTAAGGATGTAGGAGGTGGTGCAGGGATTTGGGTGATGTAGGGGGTGGTAGGGGGAGGAGGTTTGGGTGATGTAGGAGGGTGGTGCAGGGATTTGGGTGATGTAGGAGGTGGTGCAGGGATTTGGGGATGGGAGGTGGTGCAGGGATTTGGGTGATGTAGGAGGTGGTGCAGGGATTTGGGTGGTGTAGGAGGTGGTGCAGGGATTTGGGTGGTGTAGGGGGTGGTGCAGGGATTTGGGTGATGTAGGAGGTGGGGCAGGGATTTGGGTGATGTAGGAGTGAGGGATTTGGGTGATGTAGGAGATGGTGCAGGGATTTGGGTGATGTAGGAGGCGGTGCAGGGATTTGGGTGATGTAGGAGGTGGTTTGGGTGATGTAGGAGGTGGTGCAGGGATTTGGGTGTAGGAGGTGGTGCAGGGATTTGCGTGATGTAGGAGGTGGAGCAGGGATTTGGGTGATGTAGGGTGAGCAGGGATTTGGGTGATGCGGGGATGTAGGAGGTGGTGCAGGGATTTGGGTGATGTAGGAGGTGGTGCAGGGATTTGGGTGATGTAGGAGGTGGTGCAGGGATTTGGGTGATGTAGGAGGTGGTGCAGGGATTTGGGTGATGTAGGAGGTGGTGCAGGGATTTGGGTGATGTAGGAGGTGGAGCAGGGATTTGGGTGATGTAGGAGGTGGTGCAGGGATTTGGGTGATGTAGGAGGTGGAGCAGGGATTTGGGTGATGTAGGAGGTGGAGCAGGGATTTGGGTGATGTAGTCGGTGGAGCAGGGATTTGGGTGATGTAGGAGGTGGAGCAGGGATTTGGGTGATGTAGTCAGGGATTTGGGTGATGTAGGAGGTGGTGCAGGGATTTGGGTGATGTATTGGAGGAGGTGTAGGAGGTGGTGATGTAGTCAGGGGATTTGGGTGATGTAGGAGGTGGTGCAGGGATTTGGGTGATGTAGGAGGTGGTGCAGGGATTTGGGTGAGGATGTAGGAGGTGGTGCAGGGATTTGGGGGATGATGGAGGTGGTGCAGGGATTTGGGTGATGTATGAGGTGGTGCAGGGATTTGGGTGATGTAGGAGGTGGTGCAGGGATTTGGGTGATGTAGGAGGTGGTGCAGGGATTTGGGTGATGTAGGAGGTGGTGCAGGGATTTGGGTGATGTAGGAGGTGGTGCAGGGAGTTGGGTGGTAGGAGGTGGTGCAGGGATTTGGGTGATGTAGGAGGTGGTAGGAGGTGGTGCAGGGATTTGGGTGAGGATGTAGGAGGTGGTGCAGGGATTTGGGTGATGTAGGAGGTGGTGCAGGGATTTGGGTGAGGAGGTGTAGGATTTGGGTGGTAGGAGGTGGTGCAGGGATTTGGGTGAGGAGGTGTGCAGGATTTGGTGGTGGAGGTGGTGCAGGGATTTGGGTGATGTAGTAGGGATTTGGGTGAGTAGGAGGTGGTGCAGGGATTTGGGTGATCAGGGATTTGGGTGTTGTAGGAGGTGGTGCAGGGATTTGGGTGGTGTCAGGGATTTGTGTGTTTCAGATTTGGGTGTTGTAGGAGGTGGTGCAGGGATGTGTTGTAGGAGGTGGTGCAGGGATTTGGGTGTTGTAGGAGGTGGTGCAGGGATGTTGTTCAGGATTTGGGTGATGTAGTCGTTTCGGCTCGGATTTGCAGGGATGAAGTATGACAGGGATTTGGGTGATGTAGGAGGTGGTGCGGCTTTGGGTGTTGTAGGAGGTGGTGCTCCGTCTCGCCGCTCTTCACATGTACATCCTCACCATCAGCACCAAACAAACCCAGAAAGTCTCCTTCAAATACATCGAGTGAGTGATTCCACTTTCTTCTTCTAAGAACTCTCTATATTCTCAAGATCTCTCTCTCTCCTCTAGAAACTCTCTCTTCTCTCTCTCTCTCTCTCCCTCTCTCTCTCTCCCCCTCTCTCTCTCTCTCTCGCTCTCTCTCTCTCTCTCTCTCTCTCCCTCTCTCTCTCTCTCTCTCTCTCTCTCTCTCTCTCTCTCTCTCTCTCCCTCTCTCTTGTCTCTCTCTCTCTCTCTCTCTCACTCACACCTCCTCTCTTCTCTCGCTCTCTCTCTCTCTCTCTCATCTCTCTTCTCCTCTCTCAAGTCTCTCTCTCTCGCTCTCTCTGGCTCTTCTCTAGTATTTTGTGTTAAAGCTGTTTGATGGTTCTGTGCTGGTGTGCAGGAAGGAGTGGGGACTCGCTCTGTTTCTTCCTCCAGCTGTTCTGTCCAGCATGAAGGAGAAAAACATTAAGAAGGCCATCGCACACATCCTGAAAACCAATCAGAACCTGGTGCCTCCTGGGAAAAAGGTTCGCTAAAGACAGAATGTGCTAAATACTGACCCCTAGTGATAAATCACAGGAAGTTCATTAGTGACCATATTTAACCCCAGTAATGGATCTCATATTACTGTGTGTGTGTAGACTGAATTGATTGATTGATTGATTGATTGATTGATTGATTGATTGATTGCAGTTGACAGCGCTACAGGCCAAAGTTCACTACCTGAAGTATCTCACTGACCTGAGACTGTATGGGGGAAGAGTGTTTAAGTCCACGCTGCTTGTGAGTGTGTGTTTTTGTTTGTTTGTTTATAATGCAGATGTTTACTACACAATAAACCTTCTCAATCTGGAATATAAAGAAATCTCACACTCATTATTTAATCATTTTATTTAAATCTAAGTCATCTATTGTTTAACATTTAAATCAATAAAAACATAGCGTACATGTGTGTGTGTGTGTGTGTGTGTGTGTGTGTGTGTGTGTGTGTGTGTGTGTGTGTGTGTGATACCATTAGCAATCAGAGAAACACACAGAGGTAACGCTTCTTGTTGGACCACGACACGGAATCAGCCACGTCATCAACACCAAAACCAACCTGGTGGCTCTGCTGGCCGACTTCAGCCACGTCAACCGCATCGAGATGTACACCGAGGACGAGAGGAACGTCCGAGTAGAGCTCCATGTGCTCGACGTGAAGGTGTGGAACTAGTACAGTAGGAATGATGGATAGACGATAGATGGATGGATGGATGGATGGATGAGAATGGGTAAGTGGATGGATGGATGGAGAGTTTAGAAAAAGGACGTATAGATGATGATCACTGAGAAGATGCTTCATGTGCAGATGATGGTGTGATGGACAGATGGTATTTCAGATGATATTAAAGTTGTTGTTGTTGTTGTTGTTGTTGTTGTTGTTTTTTAGCCCATCACGTTAATAATGGAGTCGGGTGATGCGATGAATCTAGCGTGTCTCACAGCGGGGTATTACAGACTCCTGGTGGACTCACGCCGCTCCATCTTCACCATGGCCAACACCACATCCGGTAATAATGGACTTGTTTACTGTCGGCTCTTTGTTTGTGGTTCCTGTTTGTGGTTCCTGTTTGTGGTTCCTGACTTTGGGTTTTGTCTTTTTCCAGGCCACGATTCGGTGGAAAAGCACAATTTTCAGGCCATCGAGTGGAGCTATGGTTCCTGTAGCGGGTGTGAGGAGCACACCGGCAGGATCTCAGACTCCAACCCCGGTCCTGTGTATATGACCGATCTTCAGCAGGTCCACCAGGCCAGCAGGGGGAGCTGTATGCAAGCCAATACCCACACGCAGCCGTATTACATGGCACAGTCTGACGAATCCCCCCAAAACGCCAAGGTGTCGTTTATCTTCGGAGACGCTCCGTTGGACGGCGTGAACCCGCAGCATTTGGGGTACCAAAGATTAATGGAGGACATTCCGGAGGTCTTACACGATCAGCGTGCACTTTATCTGCACCAGGACGAATATAAATCCTTAGATCCGTGTTTGGACATGGACGGCTTCCAGTACGGGAATCACATGGTTTACGGCGAGGGTAAAATCTTCGGGAGCGCCGAGGGGATCGAGGAGCCGCTCCTGCACGAGATCTGCTACGCCGAGACCACAGACGACGCGGAGGACGAGGACGACGTTAGCTGCGAGGACGACATGTCGATGATGGCGATGTCGGACTCTCGAGAAAGAGCTCTGTCCCTCCTCTCCCTGTCGGAATCCGGCGACGACATCATCGACCTGACCTCACTTCCTCCTCCACCAGAGGGAAACGACGTGGAAGACAGCGACGTTCTCCTGCAGTCCTTAAACCTGGCCATCGCCGCTCCGCCGCCGGGATTCGGGGACAGCTCCGACGAAGACGAGCACCAGGGAGAACGGGAGACGAGAAACTCCGACATTCCCGTGTCGCTGATAGACTCCGTCCCGATGAGCGTCGACGGCGGGAAGGAGGAAGGCCTGGACGATGCCGTGGTTTCCACACTGCAGGCGCTGGAAGCTCTCGCGGCCTCTGAAGATCAGACGCACCCTCGATCAGACACTCATTCAGGTTCTTACTCCATCGTAACCTTCATCCAATAACGCGCTTTTCCAGACGCTGGCTCAGTGATCCATCTCACAAACATCCATATTGTTTCATGTGTATTTATTTACATCACCTGTCCACGTGTTTGTGTTTATTTGCTTCCATTGTTATTGTTGTAAACACATTCCTTGGTTTCATTGTCTGGCATTTATTATTTTGTACAAATAAACGATTGAAAAGATGTGCAGCCGTGTGAATGTTCGCTACGTCGTCGCGGTTTCACGGTTCCTGAAATTCCCACAGGAAGCTCCGTTCTGCTGTTCCTCTACATGTGTGTGGAGATCCACTCCGGTCCACTCCGGTCCACTCCGGTCCACTCCGGTCCACTCCGGTACTGATGGAGAGCAGCAGCAGATCTTCCACTCCAACCCATGGAAATCAGATCTTCATGGAGTTGGATGCTGGAATGTTGGATATTACACACGGTGTACAATTATAGGTTTCTTTGTGTTTTTTGTTTGTTTGTTTGTTTGTTTTAAAATTTGGCCCTCAACCACAAACACTGTAGAAGACGCACTGTAGTGCTGCGTTTGTGTAACCGTGAAACCGTGAAACCGCGATCCTTTTACCGCGATCATTGTAGCTCTGACAGTAGGAAGGTTAAATGCTAAAGCGTTTGTCTTTGTGTGACACAGGTGTAGAAATATCTCGGTCCTATAGCCCCGAGTCCGCCTCGGATTCAGGAAACGAGACCAATTCCTCCGAAATGACGGAGAGCTCCGAACTCGCTGCCGCTCAGAAACTCTCCGACAATCCCCTGAAAATGTTCGTGGTCACGGCAGAAGGCTATCAGACGCTGGACGCAGAGAAAACCGAGTTTCGCTTACGGGCCACGTCTAGACACCAGGAGGAAGAAGTGAAGTCCACGGCGGGAGCCTCGTGTCCGGCGCTCCATTCGGACCACCTGGAAATGGAACCGGAAACAATGGAGACCAAATCGCTGTCCGATTACTTCAACAAGATGCACATGGACGCCATGATGGGCAAGAGAGCGGGAAAAGTGGAGGAGGCGGAGCGCCGAAGCGGAACGTCCGGGAAAAACGAAGCGGCACAAACGAAGGCGCTGGGCTCGAACGCGGAGGACGCGGTCGGGAGATACAATCACGCCAATTCGAAAGAAGCGCTTCACACAGGGTTTGATCTTCAGAGGACACCGTTTCCGTTTCAGGACAGGAACGTACGATCACAGCAGATCCTCACCTGTAAAACAGAGGAGCGTTTTTACTCCAAAACGCCAAAGTGCGGCTCCAACACCGTCAGCGCCGGTACTCTCCGAGGATCTCTGATAGATCTGAACGCTCGCGCGCCTCCGGACGAGGCGTATGTCATCGAGCAGGCGTCGCACGAGCAGCATGACAAGGCACCGGCGTCGGAGAAGGAAGTGGCTCGGATGTACGAGTACCACTTACCGAAGAGGATGTCCTCGCTCCAGAGTGAAGGGATCCATTCCCTGCAGAGCTCCCAGTGTTCCTCCATCGATGCAGGGTGCAGCACGGGAAGCAGCAGCTGCGTGACGCCCATGGATTCGCCACACTGCGCTGCCGAGAACATCCACCTCATCTCCGAATCGTCTCTGAAAAGCCTCGCCGAAGACAAAGGCTACAGTCAAAGTCCACATCGCAAACTCGTCCATCACACTTTAGATTCGGCTTTTTTACGGAAGCACCATGTGACCCCTGGAACCGAGTCCGGCGCCGGACGTGATGGAGGCCAGAGGATCGCCAAGATCCGAGAAACTACAGGTATACACTGTTATATAAAACCTGTTATATACACCGTTATATACACCGCGGTCATTATATTATTATTATATATTACATTATATTATATTACATTACATTATATTATATTACATTACATTATATTATATTATGTTATATTACATTATATTATATTACATATACATTATTACATATTATACATTATTATATTATATATATTATTTACATTATGTATATTATATTATATTATATATTATATATTATATTTATATTAGGCCATATATACCTAGCATTACATTACATTAATACATTATATTACTTTACACTTATACAATTACTTACATTATTATATTATATTAGGATGACATTATATTACATTACATTATTTATATTATATATATATAATATTTCACATTATATTATATTATTATATAGGACATTATATTATATAACATTCTATTATATTATTATTACATTATATTATATATCATTATATTAGTTATTTGATACATAACATATTATAACATATATATTACATTATATTATATTACATTACATATATAACATTATATTATACATTATATTATTACATTCACATTATATTAGATACATTATTACATTATACATTATAACCTATATTAGAGGACATTACATTATATTAAGAGATTACATTATATTATATATTACATTATTATATTATATTACATTACATTACATTATATTACATTACATATATATTATATTACATTATATTACATTACATTACATTATATTATATTACATTATATTATATTCATTATATTACATTATATTATATTATATTACATTACAATACATTACATTATATTATATTACATTACATTACATTACAATATATTACATTATATTATATTACATTATAAATTACATTACATTATATTATATTATATTATATTACATATATATATATATATTACATTATTATATTATATTATTATATTATATTATTATATTACATATATATATATTAGCATATTTTATTATATTACATTATATTATATTATACATTATTATTATATTATATTACATTATATTATTACATTATATTACATTATTATTATATTACATTGTATTATATTACATTACATTACATTACAATTATATTACATTATATTACATTACATTACATTACATTATATTATATTATATTACATTATATATATTATATTACATTACATATTATATTATTACATTATTAGGATTATATTATATTACATTACATTATTACATTATATTACATTACATTATATTAGATTCATTATATTACATTACATTATATTATATTATTATTATATTACATTACATTATATTATATTATATTACATTATTACATTATATTATATTACATTATATTACATTATATTACATTACATTACATTACATATATTACATTATATTATATTACATTACATTACATTACATTATACATTATATTACATTATATTATATTACATTATATATATTATATTACATTATTATATTACATATATATTATATATATATTATTACATTATTATTACATTATATTATATTATATACATTATATTATATTAAGTACATTATATTATATATATTACATTATATTATATTATATTACATTATATTATATTACATTATATTATAGTATTATATTATATTACATTATATTATATTAATTATATTATATTACATTATATATATTATAATACATTACAATATTATATTACATTACATTACATTACATTATATATTACATTATATTATATTACATTACATTACATTACAATATATTACATTATATTATATTACATTATATTATATTACATTACATTACATTACATTATATTTATTATATTACATTATATTACATATTACATTATTACATTACATTATATTATATACATTATATACATATATTATTATATTATGACATTATATTACATAT
>JACRUU010000019.1:6096947-6116947 GCA_030449085.1 Kryptopterus vitreolus | reverse complement strand
TAATGATGGTGATAACGATGGTGATGATGATGATGGTGATAACGATGGTGATGATGATGGTGATGATGGTGATGATGATGATGATGATGGTGATGATGATGATGATGATGATGATGATGATGATGATGATGATGATGATGATGATGGTGATGGTGATGATGATGGTGATAATGATGGTGATGATGATGGTGATGATGATGATGGTGATGATGGTGATGATGGTGATGATGGTGATTATAATGATGGTGATGACGATGATGATGATTATGTTGATGGTGATGGTGATGATGTTGATGATGATGGTGATGATGATGATGATGATGATGATGATGATGATGATGATGATGATGATGATGATGATGATGATGATGATGATGGTGATGATGATGATGATGATGATGATGGTGATGATGATGGTGATGATGATGATGATGATGATGCTGATGATGTGATGATGATGATTGATGACGTTGATGGTGATGATGATGATGATGAATGATGATGATAATGATGATGATGATGATGATGATGATGATGATGATGATGATGATGATGGTGATGACGATGGTGATGATGATGGTGCTGAAACTGAAGGTTCATCATCTTTACTCATCACTGATCCACCATTCACAGCAGACCCGGGTCCGATCCAGGCGTCATGTCTCCACAGCTCTTCTGCGTTCATGGACTGACTCTCTGGCTGCCTCAGGAAGGCAGAGCTGGCGCTTCCACGGAAATCAGGCGGCAAACACGGCTTTCTTTTCCCTCTTCATGGAAACTCTTTTGGCTCAGGGAGCATCACTGGAACTTCAACCCAATGTGTGTTTGATTCTGGACAGAAATAAAATCGGACCTTTTGCATTTTCGTGATGGAAGATGAAGAGACTCAGGATCGCCAGCTGTCGTAGAGATTTCCCGGATAGAACCAGGAAATCCAGATCTCACAACCTGGTGTAACTGGGTGATGGAGATCGAAGTCCATCGCTCTGTAATGTGTGTTAGAACTATAACGGAACGATCTTCAAACAACAAGAAATAAAACCCTGCATTTTCTGGTCGTGAGTCGACGTCTCACTGTTTAGTCTCATCACAGAACGCAGCTATGACTCCAATCAGGTCCGTGTAAGTGCAAAAGGGTCGAGAACCTCCTGAGTGCATTCTGCAGCTCTGCGATGTAGACGTCTGGCTTCAAGTGTCTCAGACTCCATCCTGTGTTAGTCCTCATTACACAGTGTGATGGGGTTCGACAGGAGAAGGTTGATCTGCATTCACATTCATGGTGTTTGTCAGAAGCCCTTATCCAGTGAGACTGAGCAGATCAGGGTCTCAAGGTTCCATCAGTGTTAACTTCTGGGATTTGAACTCATGACCTTCCAAGCCATAATCTGATCCCTGAACCCCTGAGCGAGCACCTCCCTTAATCTTGGACGTCATTGGTTACAAAAACCCACGACCAAAGAATTCATCACGCTGGTCTTCAGAGCGAGTCTCAGTGGATTTGAGGACAGAATTCCCTCTGCAGACGTCGATCTGAGAATCCTTCAGCACATCAATAAAACCCACGAGACTCCCAAACACACACACACACACACACACACACACACACACACACACACACACACACACATACAATAAAATCTCACACCGACCAAAGCAGAGTTTGACTTTTTCACGTGAGATTTTCAGCCATTTTTATCTCATTCTGGGAGAAAAAAACAATAATGTGATATTTATCTCCTTCAAAGCCATAAACGTGATCATCACCCGCATCGCCACGTGGTGCTCGGAGACCGAATTCCTTCCGTCCAGGCTGGTGTGCTTTTATCGGACTTGTGTATATTTTATGTAAAGAAAAGAATTATATACTACATAGAATTTAAAAAAAAAATTTTTGGGTTATGCTTCTGTTTTAGTGATAATATCAAAATAAATATATAAATATATGGAATGTTGAGAATCAGCACACACTCGCCGCTCGCTTCATTCTGTACAATCGCTTTACTTATAGAATGATGATAAATACATTTTTTTTTGCATATTTATGAGAGTTGTGATTTATTTCCATGATTACATGTATTAAATATTTGGAATTATTATGGTCTGTTGTCGTCATGTAATCTCTGGGTAAATGTGTGTTTTTTTATAGATATATTAGTGAATAAAGGTGAAGCACTGAAGGTCTTTTATTCCCCAGTGACTCGCAGGAAAAGCTGCAGATGAATTTCCCCTCTTTTTGGGGGGGTTTTGCTTTCGTTTATGCGTAAATCGTTCAAACGAGTCCTTTCATTGCGCACCAGTGCTTATATTAATATTAGGTTTATAATGCAGGCTTATATTAATATTTTAATTAAACCCTGAACAGATTTACATATAGAAATACCACATTAGAAATGATTATTTGTAATATAATTGTATAAATCTTTATTCCACTTATTGTTTTTTTTGGACAGAGTTGAACCTGTGTTTAGGTGGTTTAATAATGAGGAAGTTACCAAAGTTATATATAAACACTCTCACTTGCCTTTATGGTTTAGCGTTCTCATGATCAAAGGGGGGAAAAAAACACAAATGGGTAAAAATCACTGAGAATTTCGTCTCCAGATCGCCGAGTGTGAGACGCAGAGGGATCGTCCGGCTGCGATGGCAGAATCCAACGCGGTGAGATTATCATTTCTGGCCATTTCATTTGACATATTTAGTGCATATTATTACAGCTCTAATACATGTTACAGTGTCTTACAATATATATATATATATATAATATATATATATATATATATATATATATATATATATATAATATATATATACTACTAGAATACATACACAGTGTATTAGAATGTATACAGTGTATATAATATTTGATATTAGATATTTTTATTTGATTATATTACACTTAATATCATTGTGCTGTTCTTTTAGACGGCATGGAGGCTCGTCGTCCTTTTGTTTTCCGCCGCGTCTGTTTGCTCGGAGAGTCGATGGTACCCCAAAAGTCTGCAGTGTGACGTGTCCAGGATTAGCAATGATACGGAAGTGAAAGTGGACTGCACCAGCCGGGGATTAACGTCCGTTCCCGCTGGAATTCCCTCCAACACCACCAACTTGACGCTTACCATCAACCACATCCCTCACATCAACAGCACCTCCTTCCTCGGCCTGAACAACATCACCGAGATCGACATGCGCTGTAACTGTGTGCCCATCAAAGTCGGCCCCAAAGACCACATGTGCACTCGCAGCGTGCAGGTGGATAACGGGAGCTTCTGGGAACTTAAGACTCTCAGGTCTATTTATCTGGACGGGAATCAGCTGTCCAGCATCCCGAGAGGACTTCCTCCCAACGTAGTGCTCCTCAGCCTTGAGGTCAACAGCATTTCTTCTCTTCTGAAGGAAAATCTCACAGACCTGACCATGATGGAGACTCTGTACCTCGGCCAGAACTGTTACTTCAGAAACCCGTGCAACAGATCCTACTACGTTGAAGACGACGCGTTTCTGCAGCTCGACAGACTCACCTTGTTGTCGCTGAAGTCCAATAATTTGTCCTTCGTTCCTCGCAGGTTTCCGTCGAGCCTGAAGGAGCTCTACTTATACAACAATAACATACGCCGGGTCTCGGCGGAGGATTTCCACAACCTGACCCGCTTAGAAATCCTGGATTTGAGCGGAAACTGTCCTCGTTGTTATAACGCGCCTTTTCCGTGTGTCCCCTGCGCTAACGGCGCTCCGCTTCAGATCCCTGATGATGCCTTCCTCAAGCTGGTGGAACTTAAAATCCTGCGTCTTCACAGCAACTCCCTCACCAGCGTCCGTCCTCAGTGGTTCCAGGGCTGCAGGAAGCTTCGGGTGTTAGACCTCTCCAGCAACTTTCTAGCCAAAGACATCACACACACCAAATTTCCTCGTTCGCTGCCTTTCCTGGAGGAACTCGACCTCTCTTTTAATTATGAGCTGCAGAGATATCCTTCTTCTCTAAACCTGTCTGTGTTCTTCTCCGCACTGAAGTCCCTCAGGATCCTGAGGATCCGAGGCTTCGTGTTCCAGGAACTCAAAAAGCAAGATATCTTTCCTTTAACGCTTTTACAGGGTCTGGAAATGATTGATCTCGGGACAAACTTCATTAAGTTGACGGACCTGAGCATCCTGGCCGAACTGAAGGCTTTCCACATCATCAATTTATCCGACAATAAGATTTCTTCTCCTTCGGAGGCTGAGCGCTCAGCCGGCCTGGCGATGGCACGCGGGTTTCACCAGCAGGACGACGCTTCCCCGATGTCACGAGGATCTCGGTACCAAAGTGAAGAAGTGAGAGAGATTCACTATTTCCGATACGACGAATACGCACGAAGCTGCAAAAATAAAGATAAAGAACTCGGTACCGTGAGTCCTTTTAACACGCAGTGCAGCTCGTTCGGGAAAACGCTGGATCTCAGCAGGAACAACATTTTTTTTTTACACTCCCGATTCCTGAATCTGCACGAGCTCCGGTGCCTCAACCTGTCCGGGAACGCCATGAGCCAAGCGTTAAACGGATCCGAATTCGTCCATCTTAAAAATCTGAAATATCTGGACTTCTCCCACAATCGCCTGGACCTGATGTACGACTCGGCCTTCAGCGAACTCGGCAACCTGAGCGTCCTGGACATCAGTTACAACAATCATTATTTCCAAGCGGAAGGTTTGACCCACATGTTAAATTTCACCAAAAACCTCAAGAAACTGACCAAGTTAATAATGAACCACAATCAAATATCCACCTCCACCAACACGGAGATGCTGAGCGACTCGCTGGAATACCTGGAGTTTAAAGGAAATCGTCTCGATCTGTTATGGAGAGACGGCGACACCAGATTTCACAATTATTTCAAACATCTCACCACATTAAAGTCTCTCGACGTTTCTCACAACAACCTGAACTTTATTCCCAAACAGATTTTCCAAAACCTTCCCGGAACGCTCACAGAATTCAAAATCACAAACAACAGGTTGAAATCCTTCCCCTGGGATTCTCTGAGATTCTTGGAGAAGCTGCAGGTTTTAGACCTCGGCAGTAACCAGCTGACCAGCGTTCCTGAGAAGCTCTCCGAATGTTCCAGCTCGATCGCCACGTTGGTCTTGCGCAAGAATCAGATCGCCAGGTTGACTCCGGCGTTCCTGCAAGATGCTTTCAGCCTGAAACGCCTGGATCTGAGTTACAACCAAATCAAGTACATCGAAGAATCCAGCTTTCCAGAAAACGTCATCGACAAGCTGGAGGTTCTGTTCCTAAACAACAACCGCTTTGTGTGCTCGTGTAACGCCACCTGGTTTGTCCGATGGATCAATCGCACTTCCGTGAACATTCCTCGACTGGCCACTGGCGTCACCTGTTCTTCACCCGGGACGCAACGCGGCCAGAGTGTCATCTCTCTCAACCTCCAGGCCTGCCAGCATAACTCACTCTCCATCATCCTCAGCATCCTCAGCACCTCCGTCATCCTCAGCGTCCTCACCCTGTCCATCTCCAGCCACCTGTTCCTCTGGGATGTGTGGTACATCTACCACTTCTGTCTGGCGAAAGTCAAGGGCTACCGTCGCATCCTCTCGGACAGCGCGCCCTACGATGCCTTCGTCGTCTACGATAAAAGCGACGTGGCGGTCAGCGAGTGGGTTCTGCAGGAGCTCCGTGTACAGCTGGAAGAGAGCGACGAACCCAGACTCCATCTCTGCCTGGAGGAACGCGACTGGGTTCCCGGTTGTCCCCTCATCGAGAACCTTTCTCAAAGCATTCAGCTCAGCAAACGGACCGTATTCGTCCTGACCGCTCACTTCGTCCGCAGCGGCCACTTCAAAACCGCCTTCTACCTGGCGCACCAACGCCTCGTGGACGAGAAGGACGACGTCATCGTTCTGATCTTCCTGGAACGATTTTCCTCCAATCACTCCAGGTACCTGAGACTCAGGAAACGCTTGTTTAGACGATCCGTGCTGGAATGGCCGAGGAATCCTCAGGCGCAGCAGTATTTCTGGTTTTGTCTACGGAGCGTCATGGCCACGGAATTCCAAAAACACTACAACAAACTCTTCCAGGAAACTCTGTAACACACCTGTACGTACAGTGTGTCGGCCAAAAGAATGCAAAACATTCCTTTACTTACTGGTACGATATAGATATAGAAATATAATAATGTAATAGACATATACTGACACTGGAGACTCCTTCCATGAAATGCAAAATGAAATCAGAGCACTGTTATATTACATCAGGCATTTCAAGGTGCCATCTTCTGACACAAGTCAATAAAAAAATACACTTTTAATGCCATTCATTTTCCCCTTTTGGTTTTTTAATCATTCCTTGTTTTTGTTTTGTCTGAAAAATAAAACGTTGTCAAGTAAATTTATTTGCATTCATGTTAAATTATTGCTTAAAGCGGCAGGAACGTTATCATCTCATTCTTTATATCTGTTTAAAACTGTAGTGGGCGTGGCTTAAAAAAAAAAACTCTATTTTTACAAATCCAACACAAAACCCAGAGGAAATTCAGCATCGTCAGCATAATGTATGAATTCTGACTCGAGTTCCTCAAACACGACTTCATCACACTCATCATTCATTCATTCATTCATTCATTCATCTTCTAGCGCTTTATCCGATCTTCTCTCGGGTCACGGGGAGTCTGTGTCTATCTCAGGCGTCTATGGGCATTAAGGCAGGATACACCCTGGATGGAATACCATCACATCACACACACACACACACACACACACACACACACACACATTCATACACTAGGGACAATTTTCCAAGGTGCCAATCAACCTACTGTGCATGTTTTTGGACCGGGGGAGGAAACCGGAGAACCCGGAGAAAAACCCCCTGAGACACTGGGAGAACATGCACAAACTCCACACACACATGGCCGAGACGGGAATCGAACCCGGACCCTGGCGGTGTGAGGCGAACATGTTAAACACTAAACCACCGTGCTCCATATCACACTACATATGTATTTTATTTATTTATATCTGGATCACACGTTTCCACCTGCCGGCTATAAATCTACGTCCAGGAGGAAACCCACCTCGCCGTTTTTACGCTGAGATATTCTGGCTGGAACGTTGCCGAACCACGTAAACTACATGTTGTGATTATTCTCATCTTTTATTACATTTGAAATGTTTTTTTTTTATTTGTGAAACAGATTAAACTGTGAGGAGGAAGGAGAAGTGAATCTGCAGCACTTCCTCCTGCTCTCAGGGGACTAAAAATAAACCTGTTTCTGATGTAGAGCTCAGCGATGGAGGTGAAGTGTGTGTAGTGATTTGTTCAGAAACAGCAGCCCATAAAAGCACGTTTTGATGTAAAGGTGTGGGGAAAAAACAAAGATCTAATTTAAGTTGATCGCCAGGTGGTAACGAGTCGAGTGAGAACCGGCTGGCAGTTACAACCAAACTTCCTGTTTTCCCACAGAGACGAGTGTGTACGAATCTCTCCATATCACTCATTCGGTTCGCGACTCGTAAAGGAACGACACGTGAGACATGGTGAGAACGTTTCATCATAACCATTCTTTTCCATCACATTTTACACTCTCAAATACACACGCTGCACTCGCTCTCGCTCACACACACATATATATATATATATATATATATATATATATATATATATAATATTTATATATCATTTCTATACATAAATCTAAATAAGTGTCATTTTGACTGCAGTACTTGTTATTTACTAATGCTTTTCGTTTGTACAGGCGTGTAAACACATGTGGTTGACGCCGGAACTCTGTATGATCCTCACATTTCTGCTGATGTCGGCCGTGTGCACGTTGGATCTGAAGTTCCTGAGGACGAGTCCCTGCGACATCCACCAGAATTACACCAAAATGAGCGTGACGTTTGATTGCCAAGGCAGAGGATTGCACGACATGCCCAAGGTTTTTCCCAACACCACCAGTCTGGATGTGTCCGAGAACAACATCAGGAACTTAACATCTGTGGCTCTGAAAGACCTGCGACGGCTGAAAAGTCTCAGTCTGAACTGGATGAACCACAATCGATGCGTGAACGTCACCGAGGGGGTTTTTGAGAATTTGACAAAGCTGGAAATTTTACAGCTTAACGGATTCGGTCTTCCAGAAGTTCCTCGGCATCTTCCGAAGTCTTTAAAACAGTTGAGGTTGGACAGTAACAGAATTTCCGCATTAAGACTCCAAAGCTTTTCCAAACTGAAAAACCTCACACATCTTTATCTTTCCAAAAACTGTTATTATGGGAATCGCTGTTCCATGCGCATCGAGATCGATAACGGAACTTTTTCGAGGTTGGACTCGTTAATACATCTGAGTTTGTCGTATAATAACCTCACCTGCGTTCCCAGGTATTTGCCTCCATCCTTAATTACACTTGAACTTGCTTCCAACATGATCCCGTCCATCGGAGAAGATGATTTCAAGGAGCTGCGCAACCTGAAAACCCTTAAAATCCAGGGAAACTGTCCACGATGTCACAACGCGCCGTATCCCTGCGTCCAGTGCGCCAACGGATCTATCGATATTCACGAACGAGCTTTCGACCAGCTGGGAAACCTGACATTGTTGCACCTGGCCGGGAATTCCATTTCTGTCATTAAGGAAGGTTGGTTCAAGAACATTTCAAATCTGCGTGAACTTTACCTTTCCTACAATTTCCTGATGAAGCCGATCGAGGATGGAACGTTTTTACGTAACTTACAGCTTCTAAGAAAACTGGATCTCTCCTTTAATTACGGATTACAAGCTTATCCGGAAACCGTGCGTCTCTCGCCGGCCTTCGCCAATTTATCCGGTCTTTGCACGCTTCACCTCCAGGGTTTAGTTTTCAGGAAAATCCAAAAAGACTCTCTGGTTTATCTTTACGGCTTGGAAAATCTGACCACTTTAGATATCGGAGTCAATTTTATCGTTAATGTGGATCAAGACGTGTTTAAACAATTCCGTAGTTTGCGACTGCTGTATCTGTCGGAAAACCGTCTCTATCCCGTCACTAACACCGAGGACGGAAAACGGGACGGGAACGGCGTGAAGCCGCTGCGCGTCAGCCTGCCGGGCCTGAGCGAGACCGGTACAGAAAGGAAACTAGAACCTTACAAACCGATCGGAGGCCTGGTCAAACCCGAGTGCATCGCTACGGGACGAGTTCTGGACCTGAGCAGGAATAATCTGTTTTTCATTTCCCCAAAGCAGTTTGAAGGATACGCCAACATTTCCTGTCTTAACCTGTCCAGAAACGGTTTCGCCTCGGCATTAAACGGAACGGAATTCACCACGCTGCCCAAGCTGAAATATTTAGACTTGTCCTTCAATAAGATCGATTTGGCCTACGATCACGCTTTTGAGGAGTTAAAGGAGTTGGAGGTTCTGGATCTCAGCTTCAACCCGCATTATTTCACCGTTCCTGGTGTCACGCACAATTTAAACTTCCTGAAGAATTTACCCAAACTGCGCGTCTTAAATATGAGCTCCAACAGCATTTTCACTCTGACCACCAAGTACATGTACAGCGAGTCGCTTGCAGAACTTCAGTTCCAGCAGAACCAGCTGGGACGGCTTTGGCACAAAGACATGTGCGTGCGACTTTTCTGGAACTTGACGAATCTGACGCACCTCGACATTTCCTACAACAACATCAAGAGCGTCCCTGCCGATGTTTACGGCTTCCTCCCCGTCACACTGAAACGATTCCGACTCGTACACAACGGCCTGACGGACCTGAACTGGACTTCCATGAGCATCTTCACGCAGCTGGAGCAGCTGATTCTCGGCTACAACAGCTTGACCTTCATCTCCAGGAACATAACCCTGAATCTCCCGTCGCTGCGTTTCCTCGACCTGAGGCACAACCGGATCTCGCAGCTGGAAAACAACTTTCTCCAGGACGCTGTCAAGCTGAGCATGCTGGATCTGAGTTATAATAAATTAACCAACATTAATCAGTCCACCTTCCCGTCCAAGGAGAACAATATCTTGAAGACCCTGTGGCTGGATAATAATCCGTATCGCTGCACCTGTGATTTACTTGACTTTGTACTTTGGATATTTGAAAGTAAAGTGAAAATCCCCAAGCTGGCCACTCTGGTGAAGTGTAAAACGCCCGATGCCACCAGGGGCTTAAAGGTGGTGGAATTCGATATTAAAGACTGTATCGATAACCATGTGGCCGTCTTGGCCTACTGCTTCTCCACTCTGCTTGTTCTGATCGTGACCTTTGTGGCAACACTGATGCACGTCTTCTACTGGGACTTTTCCTATGTTTACTACTACGCAAAGGCCAAATTCAAAGGCTACCAGCACCTGAACTCCGGAGACAACGCCTACGACGCCTTTGTTACCTACGACACCAAAGACTCGCAGGTTTCCGACTGGGTCCTGAACCATCTCCGGCACCAGCTGGAAGATGAAGGAGATCACATCCTTCCGGTCTGTTTGGAAGAACGCGACTGGCTGCCCGGCTGCCCTGTCCTGGACAGTCTGACCCAAAGCATTCGCCAGAGTCGCAAGACGGTGTTCGTCCTCACTCAGTCCTACATAAACAGCGGCTCCTTCAGGATGGCCATGTATCTGGCGCATCAGCGTCTCCTGGATGAAAACGAGGACGTGATCGTGCTGCTGCTACTCGAACCCGTGCTGCAGAACTCGCATTTCCTGCGTCTGCGGCGCCGGCTCTGCAGCCACAGCGTGCTCGAGTGGCCTCGGACGCCCGCCGCAGAACCCTGGTTCTGGCAGTGTCTACGAAATTCTATTCGGGTGGAGAACAAGGCCATGTACAGCAACATCTACTCCAGATACTTCACTATCAGAAACGCACCCAGAGTGAAAGAATAAATGACACAATATTGGATTGATGTAATAATTACATTTCAACATTGTTTCATATATATATATATATATATATATATATATATATATATATTCATTTTTATGAAAAGAAAGATGTTTTTTCTTCTTCTACTCTGAGTAATGTTGCTTGTTCTGTATGATTAAAAGAAATAAACTAATCTATTGAAGCTTTTGTAAATATATCAGGATTTTTTTTACATTGCACCTTGTTTGTCTAAATTTATAAAATAAAGAAAAATTGCTGTACATTTCATTAAACGTTTGAATATTAGTATTATTATTATTATTATTATTATTATTATTATTAACTTGTTATTATTTATTATTATTATTATTATTATTATTATTATTATTATTATTATTATTATTATTATTATTATTCACACATTGGCCAGCAGATGTCACTCTTGCTCGCTTTCTCAGGGCGTTGGCTGGCTTCGTTCTCATTGGCAGTATGCAAATCAGAGGTGTGACGACAACAGTCTTATTTGCATATGGACTATAAAAGGCTGCAGCAGTCCGCCTGCCTCCACAGCGCTTTGCTCTCTCTTTCTGTACATCATCTGTTTTCTTCTGCTCTCGAATCCGGTGAGTGTATTTTATACATTATTTAATCCTCTTTATGTTTTTTCGCTCTGAGCTCCAAATGATCCAGAAAAAACGTGCGCGTTTTTATTACAGAATATAAATCTGTCTTCTGGGAAATCCATTGCTGGATTGTGATGGATGACAGAAGGTTATAAAGGTGTAATAATGATTATTAAACATCTGTGTAATGATGTCACTCGTGCAAAGGGCGGAAAAAAAGCACCAGGAGCGACGTTTCTTTGTTCACATCCATCTCAGTGTGATGTGATGCAGGATTTAGGAAGGAATCAGACAATACATTAAATATGGATTAGAATAATCCCAGTAATAATAATAATAATAATAATGAGGAGGAGGAATAGATAGGAATGAATGATGTAATAAATAGTAATAAATGATGATTAATTGTGTGGTGTTGTGTTAGGGCGGTGTCACATCCCACACTGGGTCACAATGCATTAACGTGAAAATAAAATAGTTTTTATTTTATTTTATGCACATTATTTATGATCTCATTGTTTATTTCCACGACGTCTGATTAAAATAGATTCTGTTTTGTGTAAGTCTTGATTTCGGACAAAATCAGGATAATACCTTTTTTAGGATATTTTTATTTCTCTCTAAATGACGCCCTTTTTCCTTTTTTTTTTTTTTTTTTTTTTTGCTCTTTTAATTGTCGTAGAAATCACAATCATGTCAGACAAACCCAACCTGGAGGAAGTGACCAGCTTTGACAAGACCAAGCTGAAGAAAACCGAGACGCAGGAGAAAAACCCTCTGCCTTCTAAAGAAAGTAAGATTTCTTCTTTTTTTCCCATAAAATTTCACAAATCATCATTTTTAATACATTTATTTGCGCACAGAGATCAGTGTCAGGAATATAAAAATGATTATTTCCTCTTAAATCTACCACGCAGAGCAAAATGTTATTTATTTATATTTATATTTATAGACTGATGATTTTTTATTTTTTGTATTGATTTTTGCAGCCATTGAACAGGAAAAGCAGGCGGGCACGTCATGAAACTTCCCATCGAGACTCCACTATGCACTGCACTGCCTTCATCTCGTCACCTTTTCTTTCTTTTTTTTTAATGCGCTTCATTTCTTAAGAACGAAAAAATACCCAAAACCATACGATGCGTTCTGATTGGACGAAAGAAAACCCCGCCCTGTGGCCACCTGCATCCTTAATATCGTTATTATGATTATTATTATTATTATTATTATTATTAAAGAATTAAAAGGGAAAGAGCTCAGAGAAGAGAACGAAGGAGTTCATAAAGAGGATGGAGAGAAGGAGGCGGGGCTTCGGCCTCAGCCTCAGGGCGGGGCTAAGAGTTTGATTGACAGCCTGTCTGGGACTTTAGGATCCGAACCCTGTGTCTGATTGCAGAAGAAAATCATGCAGTGTTTTGGTTAAAAAAAGTTTAATGTTTAAGATTATTTTATAATCTAAAGTTAAAACCTTTGAATATTTTGTTTATGCAAATAAAAGAGAAAAGAACACATTCTTGTTTGAAGTATTTTTTATATTTTCTGATAACGGAGAGTTTGGAATAAAACATCACCTGCAGATCCTCCTGCGTTCACGCCATGATGTATGTTCATATAAAACATGAGCTAGCATAAACATTAACCACGCTTATCAGAATCCAGCTTTTCTGAAATTAATCCATTTAATAAGGGAATAAAATGAATCATCACTATTTAAATCCTTCATGGTTCGATCTCATTACGACTCCTTTATAACCATTCATGAGCGAGCGAGACTGATCTGAGACCAGGCGGCCATTTTGAACTTTTGCACGTTGTTATTCAGTGGACAGAAATCTCTAAAGTTCAAGGTGTTGATTTTTAAGGAAGGAGGAAATGAGGTCACACACACTTTACCTTACATCTCATTTCAGACTCGTGTCCTTGTTTTTTAGGAATTTATCTCCTTTCAAATCATTTGCTATAAAAATAAGATCCTTGGCAACCCTGAGATCTGCAGTGAAGACGTGTGATGGAAATGTCTGTAGAGTAAACCCAGGCTGGGGAAAGGACAGCTTTAGGGACAGTGTTAGTCCTGCCCCAGAACACCTCCACTCAGTAACACTGGCTGCAGTTCCACATTTGACCACTAGGTGTAGAAATGATGACATTTCGAGACTCAAAGGAGGAAAGAGATTTTTCTTTTGAGTTTTAAATGAGGACTTTAGTGATGTTTGTGGCCCTCCTGTACATTTCCTTCTGCAGACAAAACACACACACACACACAACACACACACACACACACACACACACACACACACACACACACACACACTTGGACATCAGCACATTTATGAAATCATCTGTTTGCCCTGAATATCTGCAAAGAAACTTCACATCTATCACACACAGCACTTCTGTCTCATACTTCCTGTTTGTTGCGGTTTTTCACTACTTGCATTAAATACTCACACACACACACACACACACACACACACACACACACACACATACACACACACACACACACACACACATACACACACACACACACACACACACACATACACACACACACACACACCATACACACACACACAACACACACACACACACACCCACATACACACACACACAACACACACACACACACACACACATCACAGACACACACATCACACACACACACACACACACACACACACACACACACACACACATACATATGAATACAGAGAATGAATGTTTATCATTTTATAAAATATTTAAATAAATATTCACACACACACACACACACACACACACACACACACACACACACACACATACACACACACACACACACACACACAACACCACACACACATGCACACACACCACACACACACACACACACACACACCGTCTACAACACATACATATGAATACAGAATTGTTAATGTCATGTCATAAAATATCATAAATATTCACCACACACACACACACACACCTACACATTACACACACACACCCCACCATACATGTCGATCTTCCCTCTGCTATGTTACACAAACACAGAGACCATAACAATGTACACACAACATATGAATAGAGAATGTTTATCATTTTATAAAATATTTAAATAAATATTTAACATACACACACACACACACACACACACACACACACACACACACACACACACACACACACACACACACACACACACATACACACACACACACATACACACACACACATACACACACTACATGAATACAGAGAATGAATGTTTATCATTTTATAAAATATTTTAATTAAATATTCACACACACACACACACACACACACACACACACATGTTCAGAAACAAAAACAACAAAGATATAAGTGTATTAGACAAACATTTCTGATCCGAAAGAGGAAGTTAGCATTTAGTTAGCAAGTCACACACACACACACACACACACACACACACACACACACGACACACACACACACACACACACACACACACACACACACACACACACACACACACACACACACACACCATAAAAGGAGAGGAAGTGACAGTTGACCAGAATAACTGAAGCGAGCGGAAGCGTCACTTCCTCTCCTCCTGTCCCACTTCTTTCAGTTAGCTTTAGCATGATATCTTTAGCAGCATTATGGTTCAGAGCCGTGGTGTGTTGTGTTTGGTGTGTAGTGTTTGGTGTGTGTGTATGTTTGGTGTGTAGTGTTTGGTGTGTGTGTGTTTTGGTGTGTAGTGTTTGGTGTGTAGTGTTTGGTGTGTGGTTTTTGGTGTGTAGTGTTTGGCATGTGTGTTTGTGTGTGGTGTTTAGTGTGTAGTGTTTGGTGTGTGGTGTGTAGTGTTTGTGGTGTATGTGTTTGGTCGTGTTGTTTGGTGTTAGGTGTTTGGTGTGTGGGTGTGTTTTTAGGTGTAGTGTTTGGTGTGTGGTTTTGTGTGTAGTGTTTGGGTAGTGTTGTTCATGTTTTTAGATGTGTTGTTTGGTGTGTCGTGTTTGGTGTGTGTTTTTGGTGTGTCGTGTTTGGTGTGTGGTTTTTGTCTTGTAGTGTTTGGTGTGTGTTTTTTGGCGTGTAGTGTTTAGTGTGTGGTGTGTGTTTATTTGGTGTGTAGTGTTTTGCGGGGGCCCTGTGTGGATTGTGGTGTGGAAGTGTTTTGGTGTGTATTGTTTGGTGTGTAGTCTGTTTAGGTGTGTAGTGTTTGGTGTGTGGAAAAAAGTTTTGGTGTGAAGTGTTTGGTGTTTTGTGTGTTTCAGTGTTTTTAGGTGTGTGGTTGTTTTGGTGTGTAGTGTGTTAGTGTGTGTCAGTGTTTTGGGTGTGTAGTTTGTGTTGGTGTTTGGTGGTTTTTGGTGTGTAGTGTTTGGTGTGTGGGTGGATTTTTGGCATGTGTGTAGTGTTGGTTGTATAGTTTGGCGTTGTGTGTTTAGTGTGAGGTGTTTTGGGTTGTCGTGTTAGTGTTTGGGTGTGTATGTTTGTGTGTAGTTTTTTTGTGTGGTGTGTTTTCAGGTGTGTGGTTGGTTTTGGTGTGTATTGTCGTGTTTTGTGTGTTTGGTGTCCTTTTTGTGGTGTGGTCGTGTTGGTGTTGGGATTTTATTGTTGAGGTGTTTGGTGTGTAGTGTTTCGTGTGTAGGGCTGTTGTTTTGTTGTGTGTGTTTGTTGGGGTTTTTTGGTGTGAGTGTTTGGTGTGTGTTGATTTTGGTGTTCAGTTGTTTGGTGCCATGTGGTTGCGTGTTTTTTTTAATGTGTTAGTGTTGGTGTGTGGTTTTTTGGTTGTCGAGTGATTTTTGGTGTGTCTTGTTTTGTTTAGTGTGTTTTGTTGGTGTGTGGTTTGTTGGTGTGTAGTGTTTGATGTTTAGTGTGTAGTGTTTGGTGTGTAGTGTTTGGTGTGTAGTGTTTGGTGTGTGGTTTTTGGTGTGTAGTGTTTGGTGTGTAGTGTTTGGTGTGTAGTGTTTAGTGTGTAGTGTTTGGCGTGTAGTGTTTGGCATAGTGTTTAGTGTTAGTAGTGTGTGGTGTTTGGTGTGTATCGTGTAGTGTTTAGTGTGTAGTTGTGTTGTGCGTGTGTTTAGTGTTTAGTGTGTAGTGTTTAGTGGGGTGTTTAGTGTGTAGTGTTTAGTGTGTAGTGTTTGGCGTTGTGTAGTGTATTGTTGTGGTGTAGTGTTTAGTGTGTAGTTGTTTGGCGTGTAGTGTTTAGTGTGTATTGTTTGGCGTGTAGTGTTTAGTGTGTATTGTTTGGCGTGTAGTGTTTCTGGTGTTTGGGGGGTGGGCTGGAGTGTTTGGTGTGTAGTGTTTGGCGTGTCTGTTTTCGTGTTTGTGTTTGGTGTGTAGTGTTTGGCATGTAGTATGTTTAGTGTTGTAGTGTTTATGTGTAGTGTTTAGTGTCCGTGGGTTTTTGGTGTGGTGTGTAGTGTTTGGTGTTGTATGCTTTTGTTGTAGTGTTTGTGTGTAGTGTTTAGTGTGTAGTGTTTGGCATGTGTAGTGTTTGGTGTGTAGTGTTTGGTGTGTGGTTTTTGGTGTGTAGTGTTTGGTGTGGTAGTGTTCGGTGGTGAAGAACTTTAGTGTGCTGCACAGAACCCACACCTGCTCAACCACAGCGAACACCTTCTCCTGAACATCTCACTCCAATGATCATCGCTCACTAAGCCTCAAATATCTCCCCTGTGTCAGTGTGATATAGTGACACACACACACACACACACACATACACACCCCAAGACTCCTTGTTTCCATGGCAGCAGACGCCTGCAGTGAAGCGTCCCACATCCAGCACAAATCCCACTTAGGACCTGTTACAGGAACCTGCATCATGGACCTGCAGAACATGACTGTGATGATGATGATGATGATGATGATGGTGATGATGATGATGATGTGATGATGATGATGGTGATGATGATGATGATGATGATGATGATGGTGATGATGATGATGATGATGATGATGATGATGCTGGTGCTGGTGATGCTGATGCTTGTGATGATGCTGCGCTGATGCTGCTGATGGCTGGGCTGATGCGTGATGCCCTGGCTGCCTGTGTGGTGATTCTGCTGCCTGATGCTGCTGGCTGGTGTGCTGCCTGCTGCTGCTGCTGCTGGTGCTGCTGCTGGTCGCTGCTGCTGCTGCTGCTGCTGGTGCTGGTGCTGGTGGTGCTGCTGCTGCTGCTGCTGTGGTGCTGCTGCTGCTGCTGCTGGTGCTGCTCCATGCTGCTGGTGCTGGTTGTGGTGCTGCTGCTGTGCTGCTGCTGGGCTGCTGTGCTGCTCTGCTGCTCTGCTGGTGTGGTGCTGCTGCTGCTGCTGCTGCTGCTGCTGCTGCTGCTTGATGATCTGCTTCTGCTGCTGCGCTGCTGTGATTGCGACTCTGCCTGGTGCTCCTGCTCTGCTGCTCCTGCTCGCGGCGCCTGCTGCTCCTGCTACTTGTGCTGGCTGGTGCTGATTGCTTTGCTGCTCTGCTGCTGCTTCTGCCTGCTGGTGCTGGTGGTGCTGATGATCTGCGCTAATGCTCCCTGGTGATGATGGTGGTGATGATGATGATGATGATGATGATGTTTTGTCTCCAGACATTCCTCATGACGAGGTTTGAGGAGATCTAACACCTGTGTGGAACCTGGGTGTGATTGACTTGCTCAGCTCTGTGATGAAGGTACACACGCTGGTGATCTGCAGATCTTTATTGTGATATCTGTACAATGTTTCTGACCATGATGTAGCATTTCATCCACACACTGATGGAGCTCAGGGTGATGGAGCTTCTGATGGACTTATATATGTGTGTCTATATTAGTGTTTTCTCCATGACAGGGGACAGTTTTGTAACACACACACACACACACAAACACACACACACACACACACACCACCCACACACACTGGATAATGAAGTGTGTGTATATTTAGTCGTGTGTTCTCATGATTTCTTTCTCCCAAACGTCTTCATTATGTTTGGTTTCTTTTTCCCATGGTAGGAGACGCCCACACTCGTGCAAACAAGCATCCCCTCAGGGGTTCACTCTGTGTGTGTTGTGTGTGTGTGTGTGTGTGTGTGTGTGTGTGTGTGTGTGTGTGTGTGACACAATTTAGATCTCATCACTAAACCCTATGGGAGCAGAGCAGGTTTTTCCCACCTTAGTGAAGACATTAAGACTAACCACACCACACACACACACACACCCCACACCACACACACAACACACTCCACTATTACTGTGAGTTCTGTTGAGGAATTTTGCACTACACGTGATTTTTTTTGATATTAACACCAAACAAGTCAGCATCCCAAAGTATCAGCAACACCATCATCCATCATCATCATCACCATCACATCACCATCATCAATCATCATCATCATCAGCACATCATCATCACCATCACCATCATCATCATCATCATCATCACCATCACCATCATCATCATCTCATCACCATCATCACACACATCATCAACATCATCATCATCATCACCATCATCATCATCATCATCATCATCATCATCACCATCATCATCATCATCACCATCATCATCATCATCATCATCATCACCATCATCACCATCATCATCACCATCAACCATCACACCATCACCCGACATCACCATCATCATCATCATCATCATCATCATCATCATCATCATCATCATCATCATCATCATCATCACCATCATCATCATCATCATCACCCCATTCATCATCATCATCACCATCATCACCCATCATCATCACCATCATCATAAACCATCATCATCATCATCATCCATCATCATCAGCACAGCATCATCATCACCATCATCATTAATCATCATCATCATCATCATCAACATCATCATCATCATCACCATCATCATCATCATATATCATCATCATCATCATCATCATCATCATCATCATCATCATCATCATCATCATCATCACCATCATCATCATCATCATCATCATCATCATCATCATCATCATCATCACCATCATCATCATCATCATCATCATCACCATCATCATCATCACCATCAGCATCATCATCATCATCACCATCACCACCATCATCATCATCATCATCATCACCATCATCATCATCATATCATCACCATCTCATCACCATCATCATCATCACATCAGCATCATCATCATCACCATCATCACATCATCGTCATCATCATCATCATCATCGTCATCATCATCATCATCATCATCATCATCATCATCATCATATCATCATCACCATCATCACCATCACCATCAGACCACCATCATCATTCTTTGTTTTGATGTGTGTAAAGAACCTTCTGATTAATGGTGGACTTTGATCTTTGGGAAGAGGACGAGGGAGAGGGATCTGCTGAGACGTGTGGGAGTCGATGTGTGATCATGTGGTTTGAGGAATTCTGTGATTGGATCAGTTTCTGGCTCTATTCTCCACACTGTCTTATAAACCTCGGTGCTCCCTGTGACTGTGTGTGCAGCCTTGTGCTGCCACCTGCTGGTGTGTCACAAAACTAGTCTCCTCACTTTTCCATAACACCTATGTGCGCGAACGCACACACACACACACACACACACAGGGTTAATACACTGTGT
>JACRUU010000019.1:6074447-6089447 GCA_030449085.1 Kryptopterus vitreolus | reverse complement strand
ATCACGAGCTGATGTCGGACGATAACGCCGGGTTTGTAATCTGCAGTTCCAGATCGTCCCAAAGGTGTTGGATGTGGTTGAGGTTCCACATTAAACTCGTCCAGCCTGGTCTGAGGCTTCTTTGTGTACGAGGTCTGGAATAGAAAAGGACCTTCTCCGGACTTCTCCACCCGACACGCTTTACACCGCTCCACCCGACGCCTCAACATGTATCTGAGACCAACACGAAGGTTCTCCTCCGTGGTAACTTATTCCAGCTGCACGGTGTTGGTACTGATGTTGATTCCAGTGGAGGTTTTGCTGTGGAATCAGCAGCACGTTGTTCTTCAGGAGTTGGTGACCTTGCTCAGTGATGGCGCTGACAGTGGAAGGTGGAACATCAGGCAGGGATGAAATTTCTCAGACTGACTTTTGGCATCTTAAAAACGACCCATTTTATCCACTGAACATCTGGAGGACAAATATGAACTCATACACATGTGGAAATCAAACTCAGTAATGACTCAATCAAACGAATCAAACTCAGTGGTGCATCATGGGAATGAAGGCATGAGCAGGACGACACATTCGCTGCATTCTGCTTTGTGTTTACGACAGTCATGTGTTTATACACCACCGTAATGTTCAGACCCATTTCAGTTCTCTGCTCAACTTTCTGTTCCTCCAGCCAGATCACATCCCAATCTCCAGCCGGATCACATCCCAATCTCCAGCCGGATCACATCCCAATCTCCAGGATCACATCCCAATCTCCAGCAGGATCGGATCACATCCCAATCTCCAGGATCACATCCCAATCTCCAGGATCACATCCCAATCTCCAACAGGATCACATCCCAATCTCCAGCGGATCGGATCACATCCCAATCTCCAGGATCACATCCCAATCCCAATCTCCAATCTCCAACAGCACATCCCAATCTCCAGGATCACATCCCAATCTCCAGCAGGATCACATCCCAATCTCCAGCCGGATCACATCCCAATCTCCAGCGCATCCCAGGATCACATCCCAATCTCCAACAGGATCACATCCCAATCTCCAGGCGGATCACATCCCAATCTCCAGCAGGATCACATCCCAATCTCCAGCAGGATCCCAGGATCACATCCCAATCTCCATCACATCCCAATCTCCAGGATCACATCCCAATCTCCAGCCGGATCACATCCCAATCTCCAACAGGATCACATCCCAATCTCCAGCCGGATCACATCCCAATCTCCAGCATCACATCCCAATCTCCAGGATCACATCCCAATCTCCAGCAGGATCACATCCCAATCTCCAGGGATCACATCCCAATCTCCAGCCGGATCACATCCCAATCTCCAGCAGGATCACATCCCAATCTCCAGCAGGATCCCAGGATCACATCCCAATCTCTAGCCGGATCACATCTCCAGCATCCAATCTCCAGACGGATCACATCTCAATCTCCAGCAGGATCACATCCCAATCTCCAGCAGGATCACATCCCAATCTCCAGCCGGATCACATCCCAATCTCCAGCATCCCAGGATCACATCCCAATCTCCAATCTCCAGGATCACATCCCAATCTCCAGCAGGATCTCCAATCTCCAGCCGGATCACATCCCAATCTCCAGCAGGATCACATCCCAATCTCCAGCCGGAGGATCACATCCCAATCTCCAGCAGGATCACATCCCAATCTCCAGCAGGATCTCCAATCTCCAGCAGGATCACATCCCAATCTCCAGCAGGATCACATCCCAATCTCCAGCATCACATCCCAGCCGGATCACATCCCAATCTCCAGGATCACATCCCATCCCAGGATCCACCATCTCCATCACATCTCCAGCAGGATCACACCCCAATCTCCAGCCGGATCACATCCCAATCTCCAGCAGGATCCAATCCCAATCTCCAGCATCACATCCCAATCTCCAGGATCACATCCCAATCCCAATCTCCAGCAGGATCACATCCCAATCTCCAGCAGGATCACATCCCAATCTCCAGCATCACATCCCAATCTCCAGGATCACATCCCAATCTCCAGCAGGATCACATCCCAATCTCCAGCAGGATCACATCCCAATCTCCAGCAGGATCACATCCCAATCCCAATCTCCAATCTCCAGCAGGATCACATCCCAATCTCCAGCAGGATCACATCCCAATCTCCAATCACATCCCAATCCCCAGGATCACATCCCAATCTCCAGCAGATCATCCCAATCTCCAATCTCCAGCCGGATCACATCCCAATCTCCAGCAGGATCACATCCCAATCTCCAGCAGGATCACATCCCAATCTCCAGCAGGATCACATCCCAATCTCCAGGATCCCATCCCAATCTCCAATCTCCAGGATCACATCCCACTCCAGCCGGATCCCCCAATCGGATCCCATCCCAATCTCCAGCCGGATCACATCCCAATCTCCAGCAGGATCACATCCCAATCTCCAGCAGGATCACATCCCAATCTCCAGCATCACATCCCAATCGGATCACATCCCATCCCAATCTCCAATCTCCAGCAGGATCACATCCCAATCTCCAGCAGGATCACATCCCAATCTCCAATCTCCAGCCGGATCACATCCCAATCTCCAGCAGGATCCCAGGATCATCCCAATCTCTAGCCGGATCACATCCAATCTCCAGCAGGATCACATCCCAATCTCCATCCCAATCTCCAGCAGGATCACATCCCAATCTCCAGCCGGATCACATCCCAATCTCTCCAGCACACATCCCAATCTCCAGCCGGATCACATCCCAATCTCCAGGATCACATCCCAATCTCCAGCAGGATCACATCCCAATCTCCAGCAGGATCACATCCCAATCTCCAGCAGGATCACATCCCAATCTCCAGCAGGATCACATCCCAATCTCCAGCAGGATCACATCCCAATCTCCATCCCAATCTCCAGCCGGATCACATCCCAATCTCCAGCCATCCCAATCTCCAGGATCACATCCCAATCTCCAGCAGGATCCATCCCAATCTCCAGCCGGATCACATCCCAATCTCCAGCACATCCCAATCTCTAGCCGATCACATCCCAATCTCCAATCTCCAGCAGGATCACATCCCAATCTCCTGGATCACATCCCAATCTCCAGCAGGATCACATCCCAATCTCCAGCAGGATCACATCCCAATCTCCAGCAGCATCACATCCCAATCTCCAGCAGGATCACATCCCAATCTCCAGCAGGATCACATCCCAATATAAAAATTAACAGGAGGAATGTTTACAATGTCTATAAAGAGGAAATGATTGTTTACAATACCTGATGTGTCGTTTGGGACTCGACTCATATTTGACTCATTAAAGTGTAAGAGTCGACTCACACACCAGTCCTGATTCTTTCTTTTCCTTTTCTATTGGAATATAATTTTTATAAAGTGTAATTTAATAATTATTCTTTATCAGAAAAATCACTCCAACATTTAAAATGTTCTTATGAATTAAAAACCATGTTTGAAGTAGAAGGGACAATTATATCAGTTCAGTAAAACATAAGGAGTTTGTGAAATGACTCGATAAGAAGAAAATAAATAAAAAATAAAGCAAAATAAATAAAAACAATTAAAAACAATCATGTGTTTAATTAGCTGAAGAGTCGACTCTTACAGATGAGCTTAATGAAATGATCCGACTCCCTGCAGGAAACGGTCAAAATCCCTACAACTTTCTTTTCATCCTTTTGTTTTATTTCCGATTTTTTTTCTCGCTTTTCAGTCTTATTTAGACATTTAACCAGGACAACAACAACAACAACAACAACAACAACAACAACAACAACAACAACAACAACAACAACAACAACAACACAGCGTTCAGCTCCTCTCACAGCCGACTGAACCGAGTGCAGAACCGACTCCAATAAATAGCATACACTTTCAAAATAAAAGTCCCGTAAAAATAATACTAAAAAAAGAACCAGGAGACAGAAATGATCACAAGACGATAAACAACATTGTTTATGACAACAAATCTGAATTAAAGTGATTTATAAATGTAAAAAAGACTCGAGTTCATTCACAAATCCTACAGAACTGATCTTCATCATGAATATAAAATATAATATTTATTATTACATTTTATTAAAATAAATAACCTACTTCAGGCGTCAGCGCTCAGACCACAAACACACACACACACACACACACACACACACACACACACACACACACACACACACACATTCATTATTATTAGTATTATTATTGGTAGTAAAGACAGTTTTAATTGTTGTGTATGAATCGTTTCTTCTCCTCCTTCATTTCCACCTTCTGTTCATGTGCAGATCCTCCACTTCTCCCACATGTTCTTTCTGTTCCAGAAACGACAGCAGGAACAGTAAATATCTCAGATACAAAACATCTAAACATCTCAAATCAACTCTTCATCCACAAATCTTCACTTCCAGGAAAAGTAAACATAAATAAACTCATTGTGTATTAATAATAAATGAGTGCAGTAAAATACTGTGTAGATCGCAGACAATAAACAACTCTTCTTTTATAAAAAGAGGTTTTTATTTCTCACATGAACTTTACAGCAGTGACTGTTAGGAAGCTGTAAACAGACACAACACAGCGCCCCCTGGAGCACACATGATTAAGGGCCTTGCTGAAGGGCCCGGCAGTGGCAGCTTGATGATACTGTAGCCTTAAACACTTAGTTCACTGTTTTATTTACGTTTATTTAAGGCGTTTATTTACGTCCCGGCTCTTTGTAACGCTGCGACGGACTTAAACTTGTTTGAAAATGAATCTTATTCTCTGTTTGATCCTTTTTTTCTTTGATAAAACGCTGTTTTGTGTTTTGTGTGTGAAAAGCGCGGCTTTTTCTGGACTGATAATGTGGACGGTGAATGTTTTTATTAATAATAAACAGTGATTATGAATATTTTCACAGTTGTTCGGTGCGGAACGATGGAATCTAAAGGATGTTACACTCCAGATGTTACAGCCAGTCAGACTGATCATTCTTTTACAATACAGATGTTATGATGTTACGTTATGCTAGCTGGGAGTCGTAGCATCCTGCAGGTGTTTTCCCACAGCTGGTCCTGGAGCTCGGCGTCGTAGGAATCCGGAGACGATTTCACGGCTCTTCCTTCGTGAAGGTAGCAGCCGCTGACGCCCTCCAGGTCGTGAGATGCAGCCGCGTACAGGGCCGTGTGTGTCGCCTGCGCAGACGTCTGCACAGAAAGCGAACACTAATGTCACATGATCGCACTCAACAGTGTGTAGGATTGAGGATTTATCAGTGTTGTATGTGCTGTGTGCGGTGTGGTGTGTGTGGTGTCGCGTGTGGGTGTGGTGTGGCGGTGTGGCGTGTGCGGCGTTGCGTGTGCGGTGTGGTGTCACATCACATCACATCACATCACATCACATCACACACATCACACACATCACACAACATCACACAACATCACATCACACCACATTACATCACACCACACCACACCACACCGCATTAAACCACATCACATCACATGGCGTGTGTGGCGTCACGTGTGCGGTGTGGCGGGTGCGGTGTGGTGTGTACGGGTGTGGTGTGTGCGGTTGTGGCGTGTGCGGTGTCGGTGTGTGGTGTGGCGTGTGCGGTGTGTAGCGTGTGAGGTGTTGTGTGTGTTTGTGTAGCGTGTGCGGTGTGTGTGTGTGGTGTGGCGTGTGCGGTGTAGCGTGTGCGGTGTCGTGTGTGTGGTGTGGTGTCGCGTGTGCGGTGTGGCGTGTGCAATGTGGCGTGTGCGGTGTAGCGTGTGTGGTGTCGTATGTGTGGTGTGGCGTGTGCGGTGTAGCGTGTGCGGTGTCGTGTGTGTGGGTGTGGCGTGTGCGGTGTAGCGTGTGTGGTGTCGTGTGTGTGGTGTGGCGTGTGCTGTGTAGCGTGTGTGGTGTCGTGTGTGTGGTGTGGCGTGTGCTGTGTAGCGTGTGTGGTGTCGTGTGTGTGGTGTGGCGTGTGCAATGTGTGTGCAGCGTGTGCGGTGTCGTGTGTGTGGTGTGGCGTGTGCGGTGTAGCGTGTGCGGTGTAGCGTGTGTGTGTGCGTGTGTGTGGTGTGGCGTGTGCTGTGCGTAGCGTGTGTGGTGTCGTGTGTGTGGTGTGGCGTGTGCTGTGTAGCGTGTGTGGTGTCGTGTGTGTGGTGTGGCGTGTGCTGTGTAGCGTGTGTGGTGTCGTGTGTGTGGTGTGGCGTGTGCTGTGTAGCGTGTGTGGTGTCGTGTGTGTGGTGTGGCGTGTGCTGTGTAGCGTGTGTGGTGTCGTGTGTGTGGTGTGGCGTGTGCTGTGTAGCGTGTGTGGTGTCGTGTGTGGGGTGTGGCGTGTGCGGCGTCGCGTGTGCAATGTGGCGTGTGCAATGTGGCGTGTGAGGTGTCGTGTGTGTGGTGTCGTACCCTGAATAGCAGCCACGCCGCAGGTTTTTGTGCGAGTTTCTCAGGAAGGCTCATGTAGCGGTAAAGCTGTGTGTCCACCATGCCCGGGTCCACAGCGTTCGCCGTCACGCCGTATCCCCCGTCCTGGAGCTCCTGATGGAGGCGATATGTGAAGAGCAGCTGCGCCAGTTTACTCCGAGCGTACGAAGCGTGAGGGCAATAATCCTGCCTTTACACAGCACAGAGACGCATCACGCACCGATCACATCACATCACACCACATCACAACACACCACATCACACCACACCACAACACAACACAACAACACATCACATCACATCACCATCACCACACATCACCATCACACCACATCACATCACGTCACCCACATCACATCACATCACATCACACACACATCACATCACACACACAACACACATCACACCACACACACACAACACACCACACCACATCACACCACATCACACCACATCACACCACACATCACATCACACCACATCACATCACATCACATCACATCCACATCACACCACATCACATCACATCACACCACATCACATCACACCACACACACACATCACCCATCCACATCCACATCACATCACATCACATCACACATCCACACATCCACACCACATCACACATCACACCCACACATAACATCACCACATTCACATCACACCACATCACATCACATCACCTCACACCACATCACACCACACATCACATCACATCACATCACACCACATCACATCACACCACATCACATCACACACCACATCACACCACACCACACATCACACATCACATCACACACATCACACAACACACACCACACCAACATCACACACACACATCACACACATCACATCACACCACATCACATCACACCCACATCACATCCACAACACAACACAACACAACACACCACATTCCCACACATCACATCACATCACACATCACATCCACACCACAATCACATCACAATCACACCCACAACACACACACACACATCCACATCATCATCACATCACATCACATCACATCACATCACATCACATCACACACACCATCACATCAACACCACACCTCACACAACCACATCACATCACATCACACCACATCACACACACACATCACATCACATCACATCACATCACACCACATCACAACCACATCCACATCACATCACACCACACATCACATAACACCACATCACTTCACACACACATCACATAACACCACATCACACCACACACATCACACCACATCACACCACACACACACACCCATATCACACATCACACCACATCACATCACACCACACCACACCACACCACATTAAATCACATCACATCACAACATCACATCACATCATACCACTCACACCACACCATATCACACATCACACCACATCACACAACATTACATCACAACACACATCACATCACATCACACCCACACATTAACACACATCACATACATCACCACACACATTCAACATAACACCCACATCACACACACACACACATACACACCAATCCCATCACTCATCACACCACCATCACCACCAACCACCAGTCCACATCAACCACATCACATCCACACCACATCACTTCACATCACCACCACATTCCACCCACCACAACATCACACCACACATCAAATAACCCACATCACACATCACATCCACACATCACATCACACCACACACTCACACATCACCATCACACACACATCACACCTCCACACACCACATCACACCACATCACATCACATCACATCACATCACACCACATCCACACATCACACCACACCACACCACACCACACCAAACCCCCACACCACACACCCCACACCACAAAGCCACATCCCACACCACACCACACACATCACCACATCACACCACACACACATCACACCACATCACACCACATCACATCACACCACACCACATCACATCACATCACATTACAACACCACACCACACATCACACCACAGTCACACGCACATCACACATCACACCGCATCACACCTCACACACACCACATCACACCACATCACATCATAAACACACACACACACACACCCTCACATCACATCACATCACACACACCACCACATCACATCACACCACATCCACATCACACATCACATCACACCACATCACACACCATCACATCACACACACCACATCACACACCATCACACATCACACTCACCTCACAACCACCACACACACATCACATCACACACATCACATCACACACACACACACATCACACCACACACAATCACATCACACCACACCATCACACATATCACACTCACACACTACATCACACCACATCACACCACACCATCACACATCACAACTGCATCAACCTCACATCCACACACACCACACACCACACCACATCACACTCACACCACACAACATCACACAACATCACATCACACCACAACAACACATCACACACCTCACACTCACATCACACCACATCCACATCACACATATCACTCACATCACACCACATCACACATCCCACATCACATCACATCACATCACACCACATCACACCACATCACACCACACCACACCACATCATTATTAAACAGGGTTTCTGTTTCTCCTCCCCGTCTCGTCACTTACGTCCTGTGGAAGTTCTGCAGGTGTCGATCAGACGCGTAATGCGCCGAAGAGCAAATGCTGATCACTCTAGAACATTCCGCCGTCCCAGAATGCACCAGCGAGTCCAGAAGGAGCCGAGTCAAGAGGAAGTGACCCAGGTAGTTAACGCAGAAGTGAAGCTCAAAACCGTCCTCCGATATCTGCTCGGGAACGAGCATGACGCCCCCTACAGGAGAAACACATCCGGGTGAGAGAAAGGATTCCTCTCCCGGGATCCGTCACACGGGAACCTCCTGTAATCTCAGTAATGCCTGCTGTCATGGCTGCACCTTCACCGCTCAGATCTCAGTCTAAACACCTCACAGCGCCTCGCTTAGTTTCACCCAGTCTCATTCACTTTCACTGCGTCTCACTGTGTCTCACTGCGTCTCACTGTGTCTCACTGCGTCTCACTGTGTCATTGCTTCACTGCATCTCACCGTGTTATTGTGTTTTACTTCTCACTGCTTCATTCACTGTCTCACGCGTTCACTGCACACGTGTTCTCACTGCGTCTCACTGTCATTGTCTCTCTCACTGTATTGTGTTCACGTCTCATTAACTTCGTGTTTCACTGCGTCTTGTGTTTCACTGCGTCTCATGCGTCATTGCTTCACTGCATCTCACTGCATTGTGTTTCACTGTGTCTCATTAACTTTCACTGCATCATTGTGTCTCACTGCGTCTCACTGTGTCACTGCATCTCACTGGATCTCACTGCATCATTGTGTCTCACTGCATCTCACTGCACCTTCTTGAGTTTCTCTGCATATCATTGCATTTCCTTGTTTCACTGCCTCGCATTGAGTTTCACTGCATCTCGCTATGCCTCAATGTTTCACCGTGTCTCACTGCATCTCACCGAAGGCTGAGTTTCACTGCATCTTGCTGCGCGTCATTGAGTTTCACTGCATCTCAATTGACTTCTCACAAGTGTCTCACTGCATTTCATTTAGGTTCACTGTCTCACTGCATCTCACTGCGTCTTATTGAGTTTCACTGCATCTTATTAAGATTCACTGCGTCTTATTGAGATTCACTGCGTCTTATTGAGATTCACTGCATCTTATTAAGATTCACTGCATCTTATTGAGATTCACTGCGTCATTGTGTTTCACTGCGTCTTATTGAGATTCACTGCGTCTTATTGAGATTCACTGCGTCTTATTGAGTTTCACTGCGTTTATTGAGTTTCACTGCGTCTTATTGAGATTCACTGCGTTCTTATTGAGATTCACTGCGTCTTATTGTGTTTCACTGTGTCATTGTGTTTCACTGCGTCTTATTGAGATTCACTGCGTCTTATTGTGTTTCACTGCGTCTTATTGAGATTCACTGCGTCTTATTGAGTTTCACTGCGTCTTATTGAGATTCACTGCGTCTTATTGAGATTCACTGTGTCATTGTGTTTCACTGCGTCTTATTGAGATTCACTGCGTCTTATTGAGATTCACTGCGTCTTATTGAGATTCACTGCGTCTTATTGAGATTCACTGCATTCACTTATTGATTCACTGATTCACTGCATCTTATTAAGTCATTATTGAGATTCACTGTTTCACTGCGTCTTATTGATCACTGCGTCTTATTGTTCACTGCATGTTTCATTGATTCACTGCATTCACTGCGTCTTATTGAGATTCACTGCTTCTTATTGAGATCATTGTTCACTGTTTCACTGCGTCATTGTGTTTCACTGCGTCTTATTGAGATTCACTGCGTCTTATTGAGATTCACTGCGTCTTATTGTGTTTCACTGCGTCTTATTGAGATTCACTGCGTCTTATTGATTCACTGCGTCTTATTGAGATTCTTATTGAGATTCACTGCGTCTTATTGAGTTTCACTGCGTCTTATTGAGATTCACTGCGTCTTATTAAGATTCACTGCACTGTCAATGGTCTTATTGACACTGGATCTTATTGAGATTCACCGTCTTATTGAGTGTCACTGCGTCTCAGATTCAGGAGCAGGAGGAAACGGATGTTGTACTCACCGTTGTTGATGAGGACGTTTAAGGGAAGATTTCGTTCCATAAACCGTCGCACGAAATCTCGCACTGAGCTCTGAGACGCCAGATCCAGGAACTCAAAGTCCACTGAGTGAACAGAAAACACACACAAAGCCATAACGATGAAGAACGAGAAGATTTATCCCACCTGAAAATCTTCATATACATCATTAAATTACAGAAACAACACACGACTGAGTTTCTATTCAACTTCTGAGAAATTTAACGATCAATATCTGCATATAGAGCATGTAGACTAGCGTCTAGACTAGCCTTTGTACTAGCGTCTGGACTAGCGCCTAGACTAGCCTTTGTACTAGCGTCTGGACTAGCATTTGTACTAGTGTCTGGACTAGCATTTGTACTAGTGTCTGGACTAGTATTTGTACTAGCGTCTGGACTAGCATTTGTACTAGTGTCTGGACTAGTATTTGTACTAGTGTCTGGACTAGTATTTGTACTAGTGTCTGGACTAGCATTTGTACTAGTGTCTGGACTAGCTTTGTACTAGTGTCTGGACTAGTATTTGTACTAGTGTCTGGACTAGTATTTGTACTAGTGTCTGGACTAGTATTTGTACTAGTGTCTGGACTAGTATTTGTACTAGTGTCTGGACTAGTATTTGTACTAGTGTCTGGACTAGTATTTGTACTAGTGTCTGGACTAGTATTTGTACTAGTGTCTGGACTAGTATTTGTACTAGTGTCTGGACTAGTATTTGTACTAGTGTCTGGACTAGTATTTGTACTAGTGTCTGGATTAGTATTTGTACTAGCACCTAGACTAGCCTTTGTACTAGCATTTGTACTAGTGTCTGGACTATCATTTGTACTACATACATTTGCAGCATTTAGCAGACGCCCTTATCCAGCGCGACTTACAACTGAGCAATTGAGGGTTAAGGGCCTTGCTCAAGGGCCCACTAGTGGTAGCTTGGTGGTGGTGGGGTTTGAACCTACGATCTCCTGGTCTAGAGTCCAACACCTTAACCAGTAAGCCACCACCTCCACTACTAGCGTCTGGACTAGCATGTAGACTTGAGAGTTTGGGGAGGAGGTGAGGAGGCATGGACGTAGAGTGTAAGATGAATTCCTTATAAGGCAGAGAGCAAATAATTCATTAAAGATCTTCACCATGAGCTCCAGTGCACTCTTTACGAAGTCTTTCTGCTGCTACGAGGCCTTGATGTTCATCATGAGAGGCTGGAGGAAAAACATAAATGAAAAATCTGAACATTCATTCCTGTTTATTTATCCTACACATAAATAATCATACACATACATGTAAATCCAAACCCTTTAGGTTGAAGAATTCCTACTTTGTGGAGATCTCTGAGCATGATCAGAGAAACAGAGTGTGTGTGTGTGTGTGTGTGTGTGTGTGTGTGTGTGTGTGTGATCTACAATGCCTTGCAGGTGGAGATGAATTGTATGGAGTTTAGGAAGGACGCTTCTCCAGACTCTTTTAAATGACTTTCTGGTGGTAAGAAAAAGAGTGAGCTTGTGGTATATTTAGTAATCGGAGCAGAGGTCGGAGGCACTGAAGGCGCTCTCCTAATATTTTTGGCTTCTGGGAATTAAATCCACGACCTAATTAAGGAGTCTCGTTATTTATCCTGTTATTACACGAGGAGGAGGGAAGAGACTCCGCCTCCGTCACTGACGATCCTGTATAACCACCTGAGGAAGTACAGGTTCTGATCACGGATCAGTTATGTTGTTATTTGTGTTGTTATTGTAAGCGAATCAGGTGACAACCAAAAGTATATGGACACCTGTGCATGTGTGTGTTACCAATAATCACATGCATCCCCAGGTTTACGAGTCGCTTCGCTAACTCGTATCCGATGCCACGTGATCCTCCTGTAACTATGGCAACCTTTCCATGCTGATCTGGCAAAACTGTAGTAATAAGAAGAGGGAAAAAATAAGAATAATATTAATGTATTTGGTGTTCTTCTCCTTATAAGTGCACTACATAGGGGACAATGAAATTATAGTGCATTAATAATAATCATAATAATAATAATAATAATAATAATAATAATAATAATAATAATAATAATAATGATAATAATAATAATAATAATATATGATAATAATAATAATAATGATAATAATAATAATAAGAATAATAATAATGATAATAATAATAATAAATAATAAATAATAATAAAATAATAATAATAATGATAATAATAATAATAATAATAATAAATAATAATATATAATATAATAATAAGATAATAATAATAATAATAATAATAATAATAATAAAATGATAATAATGATAATAATAATAATGAAGAATAATAAGAATGAATGACTATGAAAAAAATAATAATGATAAATAATAATAATAATAAAATCATAATCCTGATAAATAATAATAATAATAATAATATAATTCATGCTAATATAATATAATGCTATAATAATAATACAATAATATAATGATAATAATGCTAATAATATAATAATGCTAATAATAATAATAATATAATAATGAAATAATAATAATAATAATAATATAATAATAAATATAATAATATAATGATATAAATGCATAATAAGAATAATAATAATAATAATAATAATAATAATAATAATAATAAAAATGAATAATAATAATAATGATATAATGATAATAATAATGAATAATAATGATAATAATAATAATAATAATAATGATAATAATAATAATATAATAATAATAATAATAATAATAATGAATAATAATAATAATAATAATAATAATAATAATAATAAAATAAATAATAATAAAGCTAATAATAATACTAATAATAATAATAATAATAATAATGAATAATAATAATAATAATAATAATAAATAAATAAATAATAATAATAATAATAATAATAATGATTAATAATAATAATAATAATAATAATAATGAATAATAATAATAATAATAATAATAAATAATAATGAATAATAATAATAATGATAATAATAATGAATAATAATGAATAATAATAATAATAATAATGATTAATAATAATAATAATAATAATGAATAATAATAATAATAATAATAATAATAATAATAATAATAGATAATGATATAATATATAATACTGATAATAATAATGAATAATAATGAATAATAATAATAATAATAATAATGATGATAATAATAGATAATAATAATGAATAATAATAATAATGATATAATAATAATAATAATAATAATAATAATAATAATGATAATAATAATAATATAGTGCACTAGTTATGGAGTTAGATGCCGTTTGGGACGCAGCCCAGTGTCCGTGCACGTGTGTAATCGTGCTTTAAGATCATTTAATTCTTTGATATAGATAAAGGATGAGATATAAACTCTAACCTGGAGAAATAAAAGGTTTGTGAAGGAGTTGATAAAGCAGAAGTCTCACAGCGGCCGTGTAAAGCCTCAGCACGGACACAATGCGCCATAACAGCGCCATCACTGCCGACCCGCTCACACACTGACCAATCAGAGTCCGCGCGCGCTGTGTGACACGTGACAACAGACTCCGCTGGCCAATCCGAATCAGAGCGCGCCGTGCAGCACGCGACACACAGGGAGCGCTGACCAATCAGCGCTGCAAGGCTTTGATGCGAAGCGTCGGCCAATCAGAATCAGAGCCCGTGGAGAATGACGTGCCTGTGACCACTGATGACCAATCAGAATCCGAGTGGCCGCAAATAAATAAATAAATGAATTAATTAACGTAAAGATTGGTAGACAAACTTCATTCTGTATTATGTAAATAAATAAATAAACGGGGGGCGGAGTTTTACCAAGGGGAGGGGCGTTGTTTGTGGGCGTGGTTCTGATGATGGGGGTGCGGTTCCACAAAGTTCTCAAAGTTGATGTGTTAAAAGCAAGAAAAATGGGCGAACATAAATATCTGAGTGTCTTTGATAAG
>JACRUU010000019.1:6059447-6066947 GCA_030449085.1 Kryptopterus vitreolus | reverse complement strand
TGTTTCCGCACGGACGCTTTTAATTGCCGGACATGTGCAATAAATGTGTGTTATTACTTGTTATTTGTAGTGAAGGTGATTTTTGTTGTAGGTTTGTGTTTGTGTTATTTCTGGTGAACGTGTCGAACGCCGACGCCGCCGATAACAAACCCAACTTCATCCTCATGATGGTGGACGACCTCGGCATCGGGGACATCAGGTTGCTATGGAAACCACACCATCAGGTGAGTATACGTTTTTGCGGTAAAGTCCGCACGGATTCGTTCGGACTAACGTTTAACGGCGCGTTTGTCGTCAGAACTCCGAACATCGACAGGTTGGCGAAGGACGGCGTGACGCTGACTCAGCACATCTCCGCTGCACCGCTCTGTACGCCGAGCCGAGCGGCCTTCATGACCGGACGCCAACCGGTACGCTCAGGTGTGTGTACTCTACCCGCTCGCAATGTGTGTGTGTGTGTGTGTGTGATTGCACAGTTTGAGTCGAGTGTAGAAGTTTTGGCACCCTTACATCGACACACACCACGACATTCCCAACACACACCACGACGTTCCTGACACATACCATGACGTTCCTGACACATACCACGACATTCCCTTTAGACACTCGGGAATGCGGTCCAGCTGGAATTACAGATGTGCGCGTCAGGAGAAAACCATGTGACTTGCCGTGGCAAAACATGACCTGTAATGAAGTGTATTACCAGTAGGGGGCAGTAGTGTTTCAGTCCCGCATCAAGCGTTTTGCGTACGCAGGCGGCGGTATTGCGGCGTTTTTGCAGCGGTATTGCGGTGGTATTGTGGCGTTATTACAGCGTTTTTGCGGCGGTATTACAGTGTTTTTGCGGTGGTATTGCGGCGGTTTTGCGGCGGTATTGCGGCGGTATTGCGGTGGTATGACATCGTTTTTGCGGCGGTATTGCGCGGCGGTATTGCAGCGGTATTACAACGTTTTTGCGGCGGTATTACAGCACGTTTTTGCGGCGGTATTGCGCGGCGGTATTACAGCTTTTTTGCGGCGGTATTACAGCGTTTTTGTGGCGGTATTACAGCGTTTTTGCGGCGGTATTGCGGCGTTTTTGCGGCGGTATCACGGCGGTATTACAGCGTTTTTGCGGCGGTATTACAGCGTTTTTGCGGCGGTATTGCGGCGGTATTACAGCGGTATTACAGTTTTGCGGCGGTATTACAGCATTGCGGCGGTATTACAGCGTTTTTGCGGCGGTATTGCGCGGTATTACAGCGGTTTTTATTGCGGCGTATTACGGTATTACAGCGTTTTTGCGGCGGTATTTACAGCGGCGGTATTGCGGCGGTATTACAGCGTTTTTGCGGTTTTTTGCGGCGGTATTACAGCGTTTTTGCGGCGGTATTGCAGCGGTATTACAGCGTTTTTGCGGCGGTATTACAGCGTTTTTGCGGCGGTATTACAGCGTTTTTGCGGCGGTATTGCAGCGGTTTTTTTTGCGGCGGTATTACAGTTTTTGCGGCGGTATTACAGCGTTTTTGCGGCGGTATTACAGTGTTTTTGCGGCGGTATTGCGGCGGTATTACAGCGTTTTTGCGGCGGTATTGCGGCGGTATTACAGTGTTTTTGCGGCGGTATTACAGCGTTTTTGCGGCGGTATCGCGGCGGTATTACAGAGTTTTTGCGGCGGTATTGCGGCGGTATCGCGGCGGTATCGCGGCGGTACAGTGTTTTTGCGGCGGTATTACAGCGTTTTTTGCGGCGGTATTACAGTGTTTTTGCGGCGGTATTACAACGTTTTTGCGGCGGTATTACAGCGTTTTTGCGGCGTATTGCGCGTATTACAAAGTTTATTGCGGCGGTATTTACAGCGTTTTTGCGGCGGTATTACAGCGTTTTTGCGGCGGTATTACAGCGTTTTTGCGGCGGTATTACGGCGTTTTTGCGGCGGTATTACAGCGTTTTTGCGGTAGCGTTTTTGCGGCGGTATTACAACGTTTTTGCGGCGGTATCGCGGCGGTATTACAGAGTTTTTGCGGCGGTTTTTGCGGCGGTATTACAGCGTTTTTGCGGTATTACAGCGTTTTTGCGGCGGTATTGCGGCGGCGGTATTACAGCGTTTTTGCGGCGGTATTGCGGCGGTACATTACAGCGTTTTTTTTGCGGCGGTTTTTGCGGCGGTATTACAGCGTTTTTGCGGCGGTATTACAGCGTTTTTGCGGCGGTTTTTGCGGCGGTATTACAGCGTTTTTGTGGCGGTATTACAGCGTTTTTGCGGCGGTTTTACAGCGTTTTTGCGGCGGTATTGCACAGCGTTTTTGCGGCGGTATTACGGCGTTTTTGCGGCGGTATTGCAGTTTTTTACGGCGGTTTTTGCGGCGGTATTACAGCGTTTTTGCGGCGGTATTACAGCGTTTTTGCGGCGGTATTACAACGTTTTTGCGGCGGTACAGCGTTTTTGCGGCGGTATTACAGCGGCGGCGGTATTACAGCGGCGGTATTACAGTTTTTTGCGTTTTTGTATTACGCGGCGGTATTACAGTTTTTTGCGGCGGTATTGCGGCGGTATTGCAGCGTTTTTTGCGGTATCGCGGCGGTATTACAGTGTTTTTGCGGCGGTATTACAGCTTTTTTGCGGCGGTATTGCGGCGGTTTTTTTGCGGCGGTATTGCGGCGGTATTACAGCGTTTTTGCGGCGGTATTACGGCGTTTTGAGCGGCGTTTTTGCAGGCGTTTTTGCGGCGGTATTGCGGCGGTATTACAGCGTTTTTGCGGCGGTATTACGGTTACAGCGTTTTTTGCGGCGGTATTACAGCGGTATTACAGCGGTTTGGCGGTATTACGCGTATTAGCGTTTTGCGGCGGTATTGCAGCGGTATTGCAGCGGGTTACAACCAGCGGTTATTACAGGGTTTTTGCGGTAACAGCGTTTTACAGCGTTTTTGCGGCGGTTTTACAGCTTTTTTGCGGCGGTATTACAGCGTTTTTGCGGCGGTATTGCGGCGGTATTACAGCGTTTTTGCGTTTTTTTGCGGCGGTATTACAGCGTTTTTGCGGCGGTATTACGCCGTTATTGCGGCGGTATTACGGCGTTTTTATTACGGCGGTATTGCAGCGGTATTGCAGCGGTATTACAGCGGTATTACAGCGTTTTTGCGGCGGTTTTACAGCTTTTTTGCGGCGGTATTACAGCGTTTTTGCGGCGGTATTGCGGTATTGCAGCGTATTACAGCGTTTTTGCGGCGGTATTACAGCGTTTTTGCGGCGGTATTACAGCGTTTTTGCGGCGGTATTACAGGCGGGGGGTTTTTGCGGCGGTATTGCGTTTTTTTTTGCGGCGGTATTACAGCGGTTTTTGCGGCGGTATTTTCGCGGCGGCACGGCGGGTAGCGGTATTACAGCGTTTTTGCGGCGGTATTACAGCGTTTTTGCGGCGGTATTACAGCGTTTTTGCGGCGGTTTTTTGCGGCGGTATTACAGCTTTTTGCGGCGGTATTACAGCGGCGGTATTACAGCGTTTTTGCGGCGGTTTTACAGCTTTTTTGCGGCGGTATTACAGCGTTTTTACGTTTTTGCGCTCTCCGGCGTGATGAAGGACGAACTCGTTTCTACATGAACACTTTTTGCTGCAGTGATGTGATAATGATTCATCCACTGTGTGTTTTTATAAACTATAAAAATTTCCACTCGCACCACGAGTTATTCATTCATTCTGGTCCGTGTTTTGATTCATGCACAATGATTACCACAATGAATACCACAATGCACAACTTAACACAAACTGTAACTACATCGTGACCTTTCACCTTATCATGGTCCATCAAATTCCTGCATTCAGGAACAAATCAAAGTTCTGAAACCTGTGTTGTTGTACAGTAACACTGTGTTACATCATCATCACCTTCCTCACTACAGCACACACAACACAACACACAATACACAATATATACAACACACACACAATACAAATATATACAACACACACACAACACAACACAATACACAATATATACAACACACACACAACACAACACAATACACAATATATACAACACACACACAACACAATACACAATATATACACAACACACACACAATACAACAATACACAATATACAACACACACAACACACACTACACAAGGACATAATATATACACATACTAATGGACATAAATGCTGTCCTTAGTGGGTCGTCTGTGTTCTCAAAATGAATATTAAAATCTCCGACGATTAACGCTCTATCAACAGAAACGACCAGGTTTGATAGTAAATCTGCAAATTCACTAAGAAATTCAGAATACGGTCCTGGGGGTCTGTAAATGATAATTAATGGAAGCGACTGTCTCACCTTATTATTGGTGGCTATACTAATGTTAGTATGGAGAACTTCAAAGGCAGTGAACTTGTGTCCATGCTTGTGTACAATAGTTAAATTATCCTTATAGATAAGTGCGACTCCTCCTCCTCTACCAGTTAGGCGAGGCTGCTGTATGTAGCTGTATGCTGGAGGACTCGCTTCATTTAATGCTACATACTCGTTTTGTTTAACCCATGTTTCTGTTAGACACAGGATATCAAACGCCTGATCTGAGATCATTTCATTAACTAAGATTGCTTTAGATGTAAGAGATCTGATATTTAATAAACCTAACTTCAGAACAGAGGTGGAGGCTGTGTGTTCAGTAAGATCTGAATAAGAGGTATCTACATTAATTAGATTATTAAAACAGACTTTCTGAGTCTTTCGAGATTTGTGGTTCGCTCGAGAAACAGATACAGTCTCAATTTTATATAACCTGAGTGACGACTCTGTACAGCTAGCAGACGCTTGGATTAGCCGGTTTGTCTGCTCCTTGGCCTGGACTCTGGGTAGTCAGTGATTAACTAGTCCTACCCTGAGACTATGTGCTATGTTACAGGAAAGGAGAGCGGCCCCTTCCCTGGTGGGATGGACACCGTCTCGCCCTAACAGGCCAGGTTTACTCTCAAAAGTTTTTTCGGAGCACCACCTGGACATCCAGCGGTTTAGCGACCATAACCTGCTGTAAGCTATGTCGCCGCGTCTCATTGGGATAGGGCCAGAGCATACTTACAACATCGGACATTGCCTTCGCTAATTTAAACACCTCTATGAAGTTACGCTTGCTAGTTTCTGACTGGCGAAGGCGTATATCGTTAGCTCCTGCATGTACAACTATCTTAGAGAACTTACGCTGGCCTACAGCCCTAAGACTACCTGAAATGTCCGGTGCTCTGGCTCCTGGCATACACTTAACTACGGCCGCTGGTGCCCCTAAAGGCCTGGCTAATTTCACGTGTCTCACTATTGAGTCTCCGATAACCAGAGTACCTTCAGGGTTTCTCAGTGGGTGCTTCACTGAGGAGAGCAAACCTGTTGGACACGTGAATCGCATTGGCGTGCTCCGGTGGGCTAGCCTTAGCCGTAGCTTTGGCTGAACGAGTATGCCGCCGAGTCGTCACCCATTCGCCCCGCTGTGAGGGCTCTAAAGCCGGAGTCGCTGACTGGCTAGCTCCCCCTGCGGCATCCAGACTCCTCGTTACAGGTACTCTACACTTTTTCTTGCTACCACTCTCTAAGGTCTGGATGCGCTCCTCTAATGCTAAGATCTTCTCCGTCAGTTTGCTAACTAGCGCACACCTATCGCAGGTAAACTTATCAGTAATGACGGAGGAAGACTGTCTAAACATTCCACACTCAACACACTGAACAAGCTGAACATTAGCCATGTTACGTACCGTTTTTGTTTTATATTCGCTGCTCGCTCTGGGCTGCGCTGTGCACACACATAACATACATACACACATAACATGCATATACACACAACATATATACACACACAATATACACACACACACAACATACAAACACACACACAACATACATACGTACACACACACAGCACATATGCACACACACAACATACATACACACACACAACATACATCAACAGAAGTATCCACTACAACCACATACACACACAACATACACACAACAACATACACACAACAACACACACACATACATACACACACATACACACACACAGAACATACATACATACCATACATCACAACACACAGCACACACACAAATACACATACATACATACACACACACATACATACACACACACACATACACATACAATCATACACACACACATACACACACACACACACATACACACACACAACATACACACACAACATACATACATACACACAGAACATACATACATACACACACACACACACACACACACACACACACACACACCTTAAATAAATAAATGTTTGTATTGTACATGTTTGTATTGTACTGAGGTGTAGGATTATTCGTGAGAAGGATGAGAAGTTGTACAGTGTATTTGTGTAAAATCTCGTGAAGTGTCATTTAATAAATCAGTGCGAGTAAAATGATGGTAATCATGTTGTTGTAAGAGAAAGTATAAATGTTGTACAGCTCTGTTTGAGATGTGTGTTTTTGTTTGATGTGTGTTTAATATAAAACACCAGTTTTCTCAGTGCACTATTTAAGGTTTATTATAACAATTGGAATTTGTATTTGTGTGTGTAACTTGTTATTAAAAAGTTATTATTTAAAGTTATAAATTATTATACAGTTCATCTTTAAACATGATTAAACAAACAAATACATAAACATAATGAGATAGCAGGCATTTTTAATGAGCAGGCAGTTTTTAAGATAAATCGCTCTTTTAGCTTCTAAACCATGTACAGATGTTACGGAACGTTCCTGAAAAACAGGACAAACATGCAGATGTTGTGTTTTGGGGAAGAGAACTCGTCTCCATCTCATCCTCCAATAATCCTCTGCTCGGCTCAGGAGATTTTCTCCTGTAATCTTCTGCAGTTTCTCTCCGAGTGAAGAATTACTGAAGGATTGAGAATCTCTGAGTGTTTATCGTCCTGATGAACATCTGGTTCTCCTTATCTGTGTATTACACCATAAACACATTTATTTCTCTGCGCAAAGAACAATAAATAACAATAAAACCTTCGGCATGACCTTCATTTAGGCCGAACTGCTGATGTGATGAAACATAAACTGGTTCCGTCTCATGAAGGTATTGATGAACGTTTGCTCCGCCTTCTCCACCAATAGGATTTGGGAGTCCCGGGCGGGTGCAGGTGATCCTGTTCCTCGGCGCTTCGGGAGGACTTCCTCCCAACGAAACCACGTTTGCCAAACTCCTACAGGAGCAGGGCTACACGACGGGGATTGTGGGTAAGAGATGATTCTGGTGAGGAATAATGAGGAACGCAGCTGAAGAATTTAATAAATAGGATTCGGAATTCAAAACCAATTCTGATTCTGGAATCCTGAAACGTAAAGATGTGAACAGAAGGAACGTTCCAGATCTGTCAAAATCCCAAAACCCGTTCACATCCGGGATTTAATCCTGGTTTGGAGAGTAGAAGAATATTTTCCCACATTCCTTCTTTAATCCGTAGAGCAAAACAAAAACACCCAGTAGATTGGCTTCTG